>JAVGWX010000007.1:105252116-105701280 GCA_036924085.1 Ariolimax columbianus | reverse complement strand
TAACAGATAACCAAATTGAGTTAGCCAGCACTAACCAAGTTAGCTCGCTAAGTATAACAGATAAAATGAGTTAGCCCAGCACTAACCAAGTTAGCTCGCTAACGTATAACAGATAAAATGAGTTAGCCAGCACTAACCAAGTATAACAGATAAAATGAGTTAGCCCAGCACTAACAAGTTAGCACGCTAAGTATAACAGATAAAATGAGTTAGCCAGCACTAACCAAGTTAGCTCGCTAAGTATAACAGATAAAATGAGTTAGCCAGCACTAACCAAGTATAACCAGATAAAATGAGTTAGCCAGCACTAACCAAGTTAGCTCGCTAAGTATAACAGATAAAATGAGTTAGCCAGCACTAACCAAGTATAACAGATAAAATGAGTTAGCCAGCACTAACCAAGTTAGCTCGCTAAGTATAACAGATAAAATGAGTTAGCCAGCACTAACCAAGTAGCTCGCTAAGTATAACAGATAAAATGAGTTAGCCAGCACTAACCAAGTATAACAGATAAAATGAGTTAGCCAGCACTAACCAAGTATAACAGATAAAATGAGTTAGCCAGCACTAACCAAGTTAGCTCGCTAAGTATAACAGATAAAATGAGTTAGCCAGCACTAACCAAGTATAACAGATAAAATGAGTTAGCCAGCACTAACCAAGTTAGCTCGCTAAGTATAACAGATAAAATGAGTTAGCCAGCACTAACCAAGTATAACAGATAAAATGAGTTAGCCAGCACTAACCAAGTATAACAGATAAAATGAGTTAGCCAGCACTAACCAAGTTAGCTCGCTAAGTATAACAGATAAAATGAGTTAGCCAGCACTAACCAAGTTAGCTCGCTAAGTATAACAGATAAAATGAGTTAGCCAGCACTAACCAAGTATAACAGATAAAATGAGTTAGCCAGCACTAACCAAGTTAGCTCGCTAAGTATAACAGATAAAATGAGTTAGCCAGCACTAACCAAGTATAACAGATAAAATGAGTTAGCCAGCACTAACCAAGTATAACAGATAAAATGAGTTAGCCAGCACTAACCAAGTATAACAGATAAAATGAGTTAGCCAGCACTAACCAAGTTAGCTCGCTAAGTATAACAGATAAAATGAGTTAGCCAGCACTAACCAAGTATAACAGATAAAATGAGTTAGCCAGCACTAACCAAGTTAGCTCGCTAAGTATAACAGATAAAATGAGTTAGCCAGCACTAACCAAGTATAACAGATAAAATGAGTTAGCCAGCACTAACCAAGTTAGCTCGCTAAGTATAACAGATAAAATGAGTTAGCCAGCACTAACCAAGTATAACAGATAAAATGAGTTAGCCAGCACTAACCAAGTATAACAGATAAAATGAGTTAGCCAGCACTAACCAAGTTAGCTCGCTAAGTATAACAGATAAAATGAGTTAGCCAGCACTAACCAAGTATAACAGATAAAATGAGTTAGCCAGCACTAACCAAGTATAACAGATAAAATGAGTTAGCCAGCACTAACCAAGTTAGCTCGCTAAGTATAACAGATAAAATGAGTTAGCCAGCACTAACCAAGTATAACAGATAAAATGAGTTAGCCAGCACTAACCAAGTTAGCTCGCTAAGTATAACAGATAAAATGAGTTAGCCAGCACTAACCAAGTATAACAGATAAAATGAGTTAGCCAGCACTAACCAAGTTAGCTCGCTAAGTATAACAGATAAAATGAGTTAGCCAGCACTAACCAAGTTAGCTCGCTAAGTATAACAGATAAAATGAGTTAGCCAGCACTAACCAAGTATAACAGATAAAATGAGTTAGCCAGCACTAACCAAGTATAACAGATAAAATGAGTTAGCCAGCACTAACCAAGTTAGCTCGCTAAGTATAACAGATAAAATGAGTTAGCCAGCACTAACCAAGTATAACAGATAAAATGAGTTAGCCAGCACTAACCAAGTTAGCTCGCTAAGTATAACAGATAAAATGAGTTAGCCAGCACTAACCAAGTATAACAGATAAAATGAGTTAGCCAGCACTAACCAAGTATAACAGATAAAATGAGTTAGCCAGCACTAACCAAGTTAGCTCGCTAAGTATAACAGATAAAATGAGTTAGCCAGCACTAACCAAGTTAGCTCGCTAAGTATAACAGATAAAATGAGTTAGCCAGCACTAACCAAGTATAACAGATAAAATGAGTTAGCCAGCACTAACCAAGTATAACAGATAAAATGAGTTAGCCAGCACTAACCAAGTTAGCTCGCTAAGTATAACAGATAAAATGAGTTAGCCAGCACTAACCAAGTATAACAGATAAAATGAGTTAGCCAGCACTAACCAAGTTAGCTCGCTAAGTATAACAGATAAAATGAGTTAGCCAGCACTAACCAAGTATAACAGATAAAATGAGTTAGCCAGCACTAACCAAGTATAACAGATAAAATGAGTTAGCCAGCACTAACCAAGTATAACAGATAAAATGAGTTAGCCAGCACTAACCAAGTTAGCTCGCTAAGTATAACAGATAAAATGAGTTAGCCAGCACTAACCAAGTTAGCTCGCTAAGTATAACAGATAAAATGAGTTAGCCAGCACTAACCAAGTATAACAGATAAAATGAGTTAGCCAGCACTAACCAAGTATAACAGATAAAATGAGTTAGCCAGCACTAACCAAGTTAGCTCGCTAAGTATAACAGATAAAATGAGTTAGCCAGCACTAACCAAGTATAACAGATAAAATGAGTTAGCCAGCACTAACCAAGTTAGCTCGCTAAGTATAACAGATAAAATGAGTTAGCCAGCACTAACCAAGTATAACAGATAAAATGAGTTAGCCAGCACTAACCAAGTTAGCTCGCTAAGTATAACAGATAAAATGAGTTAGCCAGCACTAACCAAGTTAGCTCGCTAAGTATAACAGATAAAATGAGTTAGCCAGCACTAACCAAGTATAACAGATAAAATGAGTTAGCCAGCACTAACCAAGTATAACAGATAAAATGAGTTAGCCAGCACTAACCAAGTTAGCTCGCTAAGTATAACAGATAAAATGAGTTAGCCAGCACTAACCAAGTATAACAGATAAAATGAGTTAGCCAGCACTAACCAAGTTAGCTCGCTAAGTATAACAGATAAAATGAGTTAGCCAGCACTAACCAAGTATAACAGATAAAATGAGTTAGCCAGCACTAACCAAGTATAACAGATAAAATGAGTTAGCCAGCACTAACCAAGTTAGCTCGCTAAGTATAACAGATAAAATGAGTTAGCCAGCACTAACCAAGTTAGCTCGCTAAGTATAACAGATAAAATGAGTTAGCCAGCACTAACCAAGTATAACAGATAAAATGAGTTAGCCAGCACTAACCAAGTATAGCAGATAAAATGAGTTAGCCAGCACTAACCAAGTTAGCTCGCTAAGTATAAATGTTGTTGATTGTTTTCTCAGGCTGGAGGCGGAAGGTGTCCGCCTTGAACAAGGTGCCCCTGTGTCCAGATGGAAGGAACTCATGCCAAAAGTGACAGAGGATGACAAGAGGCTGTGCAGACCTCCTCCGCCAGCCAATGCGTGTGCTGACAACATATGGTTCTGTCGCTACGATTATGATATACGAAAGAAAGTTGTTTGGAAGCCAAAACACAAGAAGTCGAACTTGAGGTATAGGGTGCCATTTAAAGTGGTTTGACATTTTGGTTCTGGTCAGTGTAAAATGGACATTTTGGTTCTGGTCAGTGTAAAATGGACATTCTGGTTCCAGTGAGTGTAAAATGGACATTTTGGTTCCAGTGAGTGTAAAATGGACATTCTGGTTCCAGTGAGTGTAAAATGGACATTTTGGTTCCAGTGAGTGTAAAATGGACATGTTGGTTCTAGTGAGTGTAATATTGACATTTTTGTTCTAGTGAGTGGAATATGGACATTTTTTGTTCTAGTGAGTGTAAAATGGACATTTTGGTTCCAGTGAGTGTAAAATGGACATGTTGGTTCTAGTGAGTGTTATATGGACATTTTTGTTCTAGTGAGTGGAATATGGACATTTTTGTTCTAGTTAGTGTAATATGGACATTTTTGTTCTAGTGAGTGGAATATGGACATGTTGGTTCTAGTTAGTGTAATATGGACATTATCTCTAGTTTCATTTTGTCAGATAACGGATATGAAATGTTGTTGCTGTCAAACTTGGTCTGCGGAGATGTTCACTCCTTCACAGTCAAAACCAATTTGAAGAATTTGCAGAGTCTAACAAGATTATTGATATGTCAGGATAATGGACGCTCGTTTCAACGTCGGAGAACTGGTCTGCATCTGTTTAATCAGAAAGAGGCCATACCAGGACCCATCATCAGCGGAATCTCAATAAATAATCTCAGATATACAACTGGCACAGCTCTGCTGGTTGAAAGCGAGCAAGAATTACAGGGATTTGTGATTCAAGTAAGGGGCAAATGTCAGGTGTAATGATTGGATGTTGACACTGAGAAAATGATGATAGTTTGCCAAGTGGACGGAAATCTGATCCATGGATAAGAATAAATGATCAAATAGCAGAACAGATCAGAGGCCTGATCTTTCTAGAAAATTGATTTCAATGGAAAATGTCAAGAACAAGTGGACAGGCTTGTCCAGATCTGCTGTCAGCAACATGAGTCAAATAGAGGTGGTCAATGGAGATGGTGTCAAATTGGTGGTCAATGGAGATGGTGTCAAATTGGTGGTCAATGAAGATGGTGTCAAATTGGTGGTCAATGGAGATGGTGTCAATGGAGATGGTGTCAAATTGGTGGTCAATGGAGATGGTGTCAAATTGGTTATTGATCACCACACAAACCTTTCTAGCGCTAACGGACAGCTGGGCGTTAGGCATGGGTGCTGTTTAGGCTAACAGACCGCTGGGCAAAGTGTTGTTAGGCATGGGGGCTGTTTAGGCAAACGGACAGCTGGGCGTTAGGCATGGGGGCTGTTTAGGCTAACGGACAGCTGGGTGTTAGGCATGGGGGCTGTTTAGGCTAATGGACAGCTGGACAAAGTGTTGTTAGGCATGGGGGCTGTTTTTAAAAAAAAGACATAATTTCTGGTTCACACTCTTGAAATAAAATTGCTGTTACTTAATGACTGTCTTTCGTATAAACAGCTGGAGAAGAGAATAGATGACTTTCAAATGTAGAGATATATGACAGGAGAAAATAGATGACTTTGAAATGTGGTGATAAATGACAGGAGATAATAGATGACTTTGAAATGTGGTGATAAAGGACAGGAGAAAATAGATGACTTTGAAATGTGGTGATAAATGACAGGAGAAAATAGATGACTTTGAAATGTGGTGATAAATGACAGGAGAAAATAGATGACTTTGAAATGTGGTGATAAATGACAGGAGATAATAGATGACTTTGAAATGTGGTGATAAATGACAGGAGAGAATAGATGACTTTGAAATGTGGTGATAAATGACAGGAGAGAATAGATGACTTTGAAATGTGGTGATAAATGACAGGAGAGAATAGATGACTTTGAAATGTGGTGATAAATGACAGGAGAGAATAGATGACTTTGAAATGTGGTGATAAATGACAGGAGATAATAGATGACTTTGAAATGTGGTGATAAATGACAGGAGAGAATAGATGACTTTGAAATGTGGTGATAAATGACAGGAGAGAATAGATGACTTTGAAATGTGGTGATAAATGACAGGAGAAAATAGATGACTTTGAAATGTGGTGATAAATGACAGGAGAAAATAGATGACTTTGAAATGTGGTGATAAATGACAGGAGATAATAGATGACTTTGAAATGTGGTGATAAATGACAGGAGAAAATAGATGACTTTGAAATGTGGTGATAAATGACAGGAGAAAATAGATGACTTTGAAATGTGGTGATAAATGACAGGAGAAAATAGATGACTTTGAAATGTGGTGATAAATGACAGGAGAAAATAGATGACTTTGAAATGTGGAGATATAAATATATGACAGGAAGGAAGACAAGAAAGCCTGGAAGAAAGTGGGATGCATAGAGAAATGATGGATAGAAATAGAATCTAACAGCTCAGCTATTCTGGACAAATACAAAGGCATTGCTGAGTACAATCTGAGTCTCAACCAACACAAGTACTGATGTCTTTATCTGAGAGCCTCAACCACAGATACAAGCACTGATGTCTTTATCTGAGAGCCTCAACCAACACAAGCACTGATGTCTCTATCTGAGAGCCTCAACCAATACAAGTACTGATGTCTTTATCTGAGAGCCTCAACCAACACAAGCACTGATGTCTCTATCTGAGAGCCTCAACCAACACCAGTACTGATGTCTTTATCTGAGAGCCTCAACCAACACCAGTACTGATGTCTCTATCTGAGAGCCTCAACCAACACAAGCACTGATGTTTCTATCTCAGAGCCTCAGTTTGAGTAGGTCTTAGGCACTCGGTTATCTGATCAGTCTCATCCATCGTTGTGTGGACCTCAGAGATTATCTGATCAGTCTCATCCATTGTTGTGTGGATAAGTTAACCACGTTCTGAGTTCTTCCAGACTGGCACGACGTACTCAGACACGGAGAAACCTCAAGTGAGTGCTGATGTTCTGAGGGCATCTGGTTTCCCTTCCCATGTTGCCCCAGTTAACTTTCATATGATACTGTTTCTCAGATGTATTTTCTGTTTTGTCTCCTGGCTATGTACCACATAGGAAAGCGTGCGGTCCAACTTTACTGCCAGGTATTTGGGGGCCGTGCTGTGTTCCAGCTCTTGTCTTTGCCATTTGATCTGTAGCTTGTAGCTTACTGAGATGGTGGGCACATACTTGGGTCTTACTGGGGCTTGGTTTGAGGTGATTTTTATGGTAGGATAGAGTAACGGCATCAAGGGCATTTGTCAATTTCTGTTCAATTTCTTCAAATCCATTTCTCTGGGCAGCTACTGCTATAACATCTACTGCTATAACATCTACTGCTATAACATCGGCATAACTGAATTTGGTCATAACAGCACTATTTACATCTTTATGTTGTCTTGTTAGTGACTTTGTGTTGTTGAACAGGTCTTGAATATTCCACTTTGTGCTGTTGAACTGGTCTTGGGGATCAAGATGCTGAGCAGCACATGAGCTGCAGTGGTCAGTGACCCATATCTGACTGCTAGTGTCAGGGCCAGCGACCCAGAGCTCCCAAGACCCCTCTACACCTCCACGCAGTGATCCTGGATAACAGACTGCAGCAGGGCAGACTGGCTAAGGAGAAGGGATCAAAGAGGGAATGCTAACCCGGTACTAAAAAAATGCTTGCTGAAGTCAGATGTGTTAGACCGAAAGGAGCAAATATTGCAGCCAAGCTGTAAACTACAACACAACGCATTCCGTTCTCTGGACTACTTTCTGCTACTTAAGCCCTTTCAGGGTTTGGTAGTGGGAGATTGATAACGAACGAAGAAGAAAAACTGGTCTTGAATATTCCACTTTGTGTTGTTGAACTGGTCTTGAATATTCAGGAGTGGGAGAGTTTTAAAACAGTTCTAGAAAATCTAAAAGAGGAATGTGTTCCATGTAGGGAGGTAAACCCCAAGCGTAAAAAGTGGATAACTAGATTTGTAGTGAAATGTAGAAGAGCAAAAAATAAAGCATGGAAAAAATATATAGAGGCAGGTAAATCAAAAGAAACATGTTTAAAATATTTAGACAAACTGAACATAGCCCAGAAAGTGAATAAAACAGCAAAAATAGACTTAAAAAAAAAACTTGCTCAGAGGATCAAGACTGATAGTAAAAGCTTCTTTTCTTATGTTAGAAATAAACAAAGAACGAAAGACAAAGTAGGCCCTCCATAGACAGTACAGGAAAAATAATAAGTGAGAACAGGGAGGCAGCTAATCTACTCAATCAGTACTTTAGCACAGTCTACACAAAAGAGGACTGCTCCAAGATCCCAGAGCCTATAGATATTTTTCAAAGAGACATGGATACAGCAGGATTAAGATCAATCTGTATTACAGAGGAAATGGTTTTTAAAAAATTGGAGGGGAGGAAAGTGAATAAATGTCCAGGTCAAGATGATATTCATCCAAATTGCTGTTTAAAATTAGAGACCAACTAGCAAAACCATTGGCTATATTATGTTCTCAATCACTTACAAAAGGGATTGTTCCATGGGATTGGAACGATGCAGGAGTGATCCCTTATTCAAAAAATCAGATCCAGCGAATTATAGACTGGTGAGTTTAACAAACATAGTCTGTAAATTATTAGAGTCAATAATCAAAGAAAACATTGTAATGCATTTAGACAAATGTAATCTAATTAGAAATAGTCAGCATGGGTTTACTAGAGGGAGATCATGCTTAACAAATCTATTAGAATTCATGGAGGAGGTTACTAAAATGATAGATAAAGGGCAGTCAGTAGATGTTATTTATCTAGATTTTGCAAAGGCCTTTGATAGAGTACCTCATCAAAGATTATTTAGAAAGTTAAAATCACATGGAATAGGTGGGGAAGTTGCCAAATGGATTGAAAATTGGTTAACGTGAAGAGGGCAGAGGGTGGGCATAAATAAGGAGTACTCTGAGTGGTGTGAAGTAAAAAGTGGTGTGCCACAGGGCTCAGTTTTGGGACCAATTTTGTTCTTTATATATATATAAATGATTTGGTCATTGATATGGGATCCATGATTACAAAATTTGCTGATGACACAAAACTATGCAGTAGTGTCTCATCTAAAGAAGAGTGGATATATTGAGGTCGGATTTAGATAAAATTCGAGAATGGTCTGTAAGCTGGCAAATGGAGTTTAATGTAGATAAATGTACAGTCATCCACATGGGTAGATCCAATATGGAACATAATTACAGAATGGGAGAAAACAATATTAGAAAGATAGATAAGGAAAGGGACCTAGGGGTTATAATAGATCATACAGGAAAGGTGAGTGAGCAAGTTAAGGTAGCAGTGAAAAATGCAAATGCAATGTTAGGTATGATAAAAAGAAATATTAAACATAGGAGCAAGGAAGTGATCGTCAAACTGTATAAAGCTTTAGTTAGACCTAGATTGGAGTACTGTGTACAGGTGTGGAGTCCTTATCATAGAGGGGATATAAACATGCTGGAAAGAATACAAAAAAGAGCGACAAAGATGATAGTGGGATTCCAGAATTACAGTTATGAGGAAAGACTCAGAAAAACCGGCCTACAGTGTCTAGAAGAGAGAAGAATTCGTGGTGACAATACAGGTTTATAAGATGATCAGAGGAATCGATAAATTAGACTATAACAAGTTTTTTAAAATACAGCCACCTACAATAACACGAGGGCATAGCTACAAGCTGACTAAAGAGAGGTCCAGATTAGATATTAGGAAATATTTTTTTAGTCAGAGAGTGGTGTCTGCCTGGAATGCATTGCCAGGGGAGGTAGTGGAGGCAGGGACAGTTAATGCATTTAAGAATAAACTGGATGCGCATAGCTTTTAGAGCAAGGTGATGTAAATGTAACTGGTTGTATACAGACTCTGCAGGGTCTTCTAAACCAGTATAAAGATGTTAAGTTATTCCACTTTGTGTTGTTGAACATGTCTTGAATATTCTACTTTGCCACAGCTTCCTCTGTATGTGTGTCGTGGTTTGCCCCATGCCTCTTTCCAACTGGGTTCCAGAACAAAGACTGCCTAGGAATGCTAACAGCATCATTCCTCAAGGTATGACTAGCCCCAACAGGTCCTCACAATCAACCTTTCACTGGACATCCAGAGTCCTCACAATCATCCTTTCACTGGACATCCAGAGTCCTCACAATCATCCTTTCACTGGACATCCAGAGTCCTCACAATCAACCTTTCACTGGACATCCAGAGTCCTCACAATCAACCTTTCACTGGACATCCAGAGTCCTCACAATCATCCTTTCACTGGACATCCCAACAGATCCTCACAATCAACCTTTCACTGGACAAGGCGCCACTGACCTACTTTGTCATACCGTTTCAAATTGAGAATTATAATTAGGCAACACTTGACGAATGCCTGAACCCGGACATATATTGTCATCATCCGTGTCTCGCAACCATAAACTAGCATGGATGTCACTATTGATGTTGATAATAGGACTTACTGGATATATTTATGTTGCTTTCTGAATGTGGAAGTGTTGTCGTGGCGTCCGCTGGTTGTGTCAGATATTGGGACATGTGGTATTATGTTCTGACTCCCCATCTCCTCTTGGTTGTGTCTGTTAGGTCTTCAAGTGAGGTTATGTTTTGAGCCCCCCCCTCTTCCTGATTTTGAGCAATGATTGTGTCATCAAGTGAAGTCATGTGAGCAATGATTGTGTCATCAAGTGAAGTCATGTTAGCAATGATTGTGTCATCAAGTGAAGTCATGTGAGCAATGATTGTGTCATCAAGTGAAGTCATGTGAGCAATGATTGTGTCATCAAGTGAAGTCATGTGAGCAATGATTGTGTCATCAAGTGAAGTCATGTGAGCAATGATTGTGTCATCAAGTGAAGTCATGTTAGCAATGATTGTGTCATCAAGTGAAGTCATGTGAGCAATGATTGTGTCATCAAGTGAAGTCATGTTGTTAGCAATGATTGTGTCATCAAGTGAAGTCATGTGAGCAATGATTGTGTCATCAAGTGAAGTCATGTTAGCGATGATTGTGTTATCAAGTGAAGTCATGTGAGCAATGATTGTGTCATCAAGTGAAGTCATGTTAGCGATGATTGTGTTATCAAGTGAAGTCATGTGAGCAATGATTGTGTCATCAAGTGAAGTCATGTGAGCAATGATTGTGTTATCAAGTGAAGTCATGTGAGCAATGATTGTGTCATCAAGTGAAGTCATGTGAGCAATGATTGTGTTATCAAGTGAAGTCATGTTGTTAGCAATGATTGTGTCATCAAGTGAAGTCATGTTAGCAATGATTGTGTCATCAAGTGAAGTCATGTTGTTAGCGATGATTGTGTCATCAGCAAAAAAGTTAAGTTGGTCACATCATCTCTGGACGCACCGACCCTTTTCCTGTGTGCCTGATCTGTTCCTTTGATAGAAGTATTTATCAAGTGTTTTAGGTATTCCTGTGTATCATTTGAACTATGGAGGTATTCCTGTGTATTATTTGAACTATGAAGGTATTCCTGTGCATTATTTGAACTATGAAGGTATTTCTGAACATTATTTGATCTATGGAGGCATTCCTGAACATTATTTGATGTATGGAGGCATTCCTGAACATTATTTGATCTATGGAGGCATTCCTGAACATTATTTGAAAGTTCAGCTATTCCTGTAGACTTTTTAAACTAATGCGATATGTTGTTGCAGAACTGAGTGGGTCAGCATTATGAATGTTACACAATCATGATTGCTAACAAACCACTGATTTACTACATTTGTGATTACAGCAGACTCGGTGAGCACGTGAACGTTGTGAGTCTCAAGTAAACACATTACAGACTGGCCGTGGTCAGCCAAGATGTCGTCTGCTTCCTGTTTCGTCTCTTCAATCATGTGATTTGTGTATAGTATTTAATGTTTGTCTGAGACAGACAGAGTTGTGTATTTAATGTTTGTCTGAGGATCCTGTTCTGTCTGAGACAGACAGACTTGTGACATCTGGTTAAAGTCCTGGATATTTATAGCAGTATTGTCTGTTGATTGCGGAATCCTGGTTCACAAGTACTACATCAAACAGTTTTATAACCAACAATGTGCAGAAATGTTGTATGAAGACAGTTTTACAACAAACTACGTGCCAGCGAGGAAGGTACATGAGTGATCATGGGGAAGAATGTGCATGGCAATGGTACTCATTTTCAAACCAGTTAGTGCACAGAATAGAGAGTAGAATTGAGAGGCTAGAATAGAGAGGAAATAATAAAGAGGATAGGATAGAATAGAAAGGATAGAATAGACTAGAATAGAGAGGATATAATAGAGAGGCTGGAAGAGATTAGAATAGATAGGCTAGAAGAGATTAGATAGAATAGGTTGGATTAGAGAGACTAGAATAGAAAGGATATAATAGACAGGATAGAATAGACTAAAATATGGAGGCTAGAATAGGATAGAATAGATTAGATAGAATAAAAAGTGTAGACTAGAAATGTGAGTGTATAAGATAAGCTATAAAGAACTGGTCACTTACTATTTGAATAAATGACATGCTATAGACAGATAGGACTCTAATCCATCAAGTCATTGGCTAGCCCTGCACGGAGACAGTTCTTGTCCTGAAACATGCTGGGTAGGCACAGAGCAGACCTCAAAATGACACATACATGGGAGTGAGGGATGAGCAAACATGGGAGTGAGGGATGGGGCAACATGGGAGTGAGGGATGGGGCAACATGGGAGTGAGGGGATGAAGGGAAGATACGATCAATACCCTGAACAGAAAATCACCCGGCTGGAAGGTCTCAACCGAACATCACCTGGCTGGAAGGTCTCAACAGAACATCACCCAGCTGGAAGGTCTCAACAGAATATAACCCAACTGGAAGCACTGGTTTCAACAGAACATCACCCAGCTGGAAGGTCTCAACAGAACATCACCCAGCTGGAAAATCTCAACAGAACATAACCCAACTGGAAGGTCTCAGCAGAACATCACCCAGCTGGAAGGTCTCAACAGAACATCACCTGGCTGGAAGGTCTCAACAGAACATCACCCAGCTGGAGGGTCTCAACAGAACATCACCCGGCTGGAAGTACTGGTCTCAACAACATCACCTGGCTGGAAGGTCTCAACAGAACATCACCCGGCTGGAAGCACTGGTCTCAACAGAACATCACCTGGCTGGAAGGTCTCAACAGAACATAACCCAGCTAGAAGGTCTCAACAGAACATCACCTGGCCGGAAGGTGTCAACAGAACATCACCCAGCTGGAAGGTCTCAACAGAACATCACCCGGCTGCAAGGTCTCAACCAAACATCACCCAGCTGGAAGCACTGGTCTCAACAGAACATCACCTGGCTGGAAGGTCTCAACAGAACATCACCTGACTGGAAGGTCTCAACAGAAGATCACCCAGCTGGAAGGTCTCAACAGAACATCACCCAGCTGGAAGGTCTCAACCGAACATCACCTGGCTGGAAGGTCTCAACCAAACATCACCCAGCTGGAAGCACTGGTCTCAACAGAACATCACCTGGCTGGAAGGTCTCAACAGAACATAACCCAGCTGGAAGGTCTCAACCAAACATCACCCGGCTGGAAGGTCTCAACCGAACATCACCCAGCTGGAAGGTCTCAACCGAACATCACCCGGCTGGAAGCACTGGTCTCAACAGAACATCACCTGGCTGGAAGGTCTCAACAGAACATAACCCAGCTGGAAGGTCTCAACCAAACATCACCCGGCTGGAAGGTCTCAACCGAACATCACCCAGCTGGAAGGTCTCAACCAAACATCACCCGGCTGGAAGGTCTCAACCGAGCATCACCCAGCTGGAAGGTCTCAACCGAACATCACCTGACTGGAAGCACTGGTTTCAACGGAATGTTCAGAATGGTACCAGTTTCAGACATTCAAATTTCATCATCATCAGGTGCCCTGCTGGTTGGCATTGGTGATCATGGACCTCCATCTACTTCTGTCACGTCATTTACCAGCTCTGTTGTTGATTGTTGCCCATGCCAGTCTCTCAGGCTGTCCAACATCTTCTCTCTAGGCCTTCCTCTGTCCAACATCTTCTCTCTAGGCCTTCCTCTGTCTCTCCGGCTGTCCAACATCTTCTCTCTAGGCCTTCCTCTGTCTCTCCGGCTGTCCAACATCTTCTCTCTAGGCCTTCCTCTGTCTCTCCGGCTGTCCAACATCTTCTCTCTAGGCCTTCCTCTGTCTCTCCGGCTGTCCAACATCTTCTCTCTAGGCCTTCCTCTGTCTCTCCGGCTGTCCAACATCTTCTCTCTAGGCCTTCCTCTGTCTCTCCGGCTGTCCAACATCTTCTCTCTAGGCCTTCCTCTGTCTCTCCGGCTGTCCAACATCTTCTCTCTAGGCCTTCCTCTGTCTCTCCGGCTGTCCAACATCTTCTCTCTAGGCCTTCCTCTGTCTCTCCGGCTGTTCAACATCTTCTCTCTAGGCCTTCCTCTGTCTCTCCGGCTGTCCAACATCTTCTCTCTAGGCCTTCCTCTGTCTCTCCGGCTGTCCAACATCTTCTCTCTAGGCCTTTCTCTGTCCATCATCTTCTCTCTAGGCCTTTCTCTGTCTCTCAGGCTGTCCATCATCTTCTCTCTAGGCCTTCCTCTGTCTCTCAGGCTGTCCATCATCTTCTCTCTAGGCCTTTCTCTGTCCATCATCTTCTCTCTAGGCCTTCCTCTGTCTCTCAGGCTGTCCATCATCTTCTCTCTAGGCCTTTCTCTGTCCATTATCTTCTCTCTAGGCCTTCCTCTGTCTCTCAGGCTGTCCATCATCTTCTTTCTAGGCCTTCCTCTGTCTCTCAGGCTGTCCATCATCTTCTCTCTAGGCCTTCCTCTGTCTCTCAGGCTGTCCATCATCTTCTCTCTAGGCCTTTCTCTGTCCATCATCTTCTCTCTAGGCCTTCCTCTGTCCATCATCTTCTCTCTAGGCCTTTCTCTGTCCATCATCTTCTCTCTAGGCCTTCCTCTGTCCATCATCTTCTCTCTAGGCCTTCCTCTGTCCATCATCTTCTCTCTAGGCCTTTCTCTGTCTCTCAGGCTGTCCATCATCTTCTCTCTAGGCCTTCCTCTGTCTCTCAGGCTGTCCATCATCTTCTCTCTAGGCCTTTCTCTGTCCATTATCTTCTCTCTAGGCCTTCCTCTGTCTCTCAGGCTGTCCATCATCTTCTTTCTAGGCCTTCCTCTGTCTCTCAGGCTGTCCATCATCTTCTCTCTAGGCCTTCCTCTGTCCATCATCTTCTCTCTAGGCCTTCCTCTGTCTCTCTTTCCTGCTCTCTCTCCCGTTGTCATGATGTGCTCCAAGCGTCTTCTTCTCATAACATGCCTCAAACAGGATGCCTACCTTGTTCTGATCCATCCAATAAGTTGCCTCCGTGTGTGTCCCTCCTCAAGTTCTGTATTATTTGTCTTTCTTGCAATCCCTGGGATCCGCAGCATTCTCCCGTCAAACCACATCTCCGTTGCTTCCAAAGATCTATGCGCTTGCTTGCTGATTGTCCATGATTCTCTGCCATATGTCAGTACTGTATCCACGTAGCATCCAAGGACTCTCTTTCTCAGTTCCAAGGACAAGGTTTTGTTGCATAATATTTCTTTCATGGTCTGGAAGACCAATTTTGTTTGGACCATTCAACATTTTATTTTGTAATTGGATCTTCCATCTGATGTTAGCCATGTGCCTAGGTATTCAGTTTTAGTTAGATGAAATAGACAAGGCCTCATGTTAGCCATGTGCCTAGGTATTCAGTTTTAGTTAGATGAAATAGACAAGGCCTCATGTTAGCCATGTGCCTAGGTATTCAGTTTTAGCCTGATGAAATGGACAAGGCCTCATGTTGTTCTCATCCCTCACTTGTTTACCTGTTACAAAATCTGGATGCATCATATTGATTGCTTGTAGATCATCTTGTATATCAGTTTATGCATCTTCCAAATGTCGTCCTGTTTTACCTTCACATATTCCATTTTGAAAGATGACCATATTTATTTGTGTGCAATATTCTGAAAGTTGAGTCCGAACATCAATAAATTCTAAGTAACCTCGCTACATCTGACCTCACGTGTTTACTTGATGTCGCCAACCAACATAGACTCTCATCATGTCTTCACATATGTCTTATGTGTGTTATGGCTCTTATGTGTGTTATGGTTCTTATGTGTGTTATGGCTCTTATGTGTGTTATGGTTCTTATGTGTGTTATATTTGTGTTATGGTTCTTATGTGTGTTATATTTGTGTTTTGTGTGTTATGGTTCTTATGTGTGTTATATTTGTGTTTTGTGTGTTATGGTTCTTATGTGTGTTATATTTGTGTTATGGTTCTTATGTGTGTCATATTTGTGTTATGGTTCTTATGTGTGTTATATTTGTGTTTTGTGTGTTATGGTTCTTATGTGTGTTATATTTGTGTTTTGCATGTTATGGTTCTTATGTGTGTTATATTTGTGTTTTGTGTGTTATGGTTCTTATGTGTGTTATATTTGTGTTATGGTTCTTATGTGTGTTTTATTTGTTTTGTGTGTTATGGTTCTTATGTGTGTTATATTTGTGTTTTGCGTATTATGGTTCTTATGTGTGTTATATTTGTCTTAGGTGTGTTATATTTGTGTTATGGTTCTTATGTGTGTTATATTTGTGTTTTATGTGTTATGGTTCTTATGTGTGTTATATTTGTGTTTTGTGTGTTATGGTTCCTATGTGTGTTATATTTGTGTTTTGTGTGTTATGGTTCCTATGTGTGTTATATTTGTGTTTTGTGTGTTATGGTTCCTATGTGTGTTATATTTGTGTTTTGTGTGTTATGGTTCTTATGTGTGTTATATTTGTGTTTTGTGTGTTATGGTTCCTATGTGTGTTATATTTGTGTTTTGTGTGTTATGGTTCCTATGTGTGTTATATTTGTGTTTTATGTGTTATGGTTCCTATGTGTGTTATATTTGTGTTTTGTGTGTTATGGTTCCTATGTGTGTTATATTTGTGTTTTGTGTGTTATGGTTCCTATGTGTGTTATATTTGTGTTATGGTTCTTATGTGTGTTATATTTGTGTTTTATGTGTTATGGTTCTTATGTGTGTTATATTTGTGTTTTGTGTGTTATGGTTCCTATGTGTGTTATATTTGTGTTTTGTGTGTTATGGTTCCTATGTGTGTTATATTTGTGTTTTGTGTGTTATGGTTCCTATGTGTGTTATATTTGTGTTTTGTGTGTTATGGTTCTTATGTGTGTTATATTTGTGTTTTGTGTGTTATGGTTCCTATGTGTGTTATATTTGTGTTTTGTGTGTTATGGTTCCTATGTGTGTTATATTTGTGTTTTATGTGTTATGGTTCCTATGTGTGTTATATTTGTGTTTTGTGTGTTATGGTTCCTATGTGTGTTATATTTGTGTTTTGTGTGTTATGGTTCCTATGTGTGTTATATTTGTGTTTTGTGTGTTATGGTTCCTATGTGTGTTATATTTGTGTTTTGTGTGTTATGGTTCCTATGTGTGTTATATTTGTGTTTTGTGTGTTATGGTTCCTATGTGTGTTATATTTGTGTTTTGTGTGTTATGGTTCTTATGTGTGTTATATTTGTGTTTTGTGTGTTATGGTTCCTATGTGTGTTATATTTGTGTTTTGTGTGTTATGGTTCTTATGTGTGTTATATTTGTGTTTTGTGTGTTATGGTTCCTATGTGTGTTATATTTGTGTTTTGTGTGTTATGGTTCTTATGTGTGTTATATTTGTGTTTTGTGTGTTATGGTTCTTATGTGTGTTATATTTGTGTTTTGTGTGTTATGGTTCTTATGTGTGTTATATTTGTGTTTTGTGTGTTATGGTTCTTATGTGTGTTATATTTGTGTTTTGTGTGTTATGGTTCTTATGTGTGTTATATTTGTGTTTTGTGTGTTATGGTTCTTATGTGTGTTATATTTGTGTTTTGTGTGTTATGGTTCCTATGTGTGTTATATTTGTGTTTTGTGTGTTATGGTTCCTATGTGTGTTATATTTGTGTTTTGTGTGTTATGGTTCCTATGTGTGTTATATTTGTGTTTTGTGTGTTATGGTTCCTATGTGTGTTATATTTGTGTTTTGTGTGTTATGGTTCTTATGTGTGTTATATTTGTGTTTTGTGTGTTATGGTTCTTATGTGTGTTATATTTGTGTTTTGTGTGTTATGGTTCTTATGTGTGTTATATTTGTGTTTTGTGTGTTATGGTTCTTATGTGTGTTATATTTGTGTTTTGTGTGTTATGGTTCTTATGTGTGTTATATTTGTGTTTTGTGTGTTATGGTTCTTATGTGTGTTATATTTGTGTTTTGTGTGTTATGGTTCCTATGTGTGTTATATTTGTGTTTTGTGTGTTATTGTTCCTATGTGTGTTATATTTGTGTTTTGTGTGTTATGGTTCCTATGTGTGTTATATTTGTGTTTTGTGTGTTATGGTTCTTATGTGTGTTATATTTGTGTTTTGTGTGTTATGGTTCCTATGTGTGTTATATTTGTGTTTTGTGTGTTATGGTTCCTATGTGTGTTATATTTGTGTTTTGTGTGTTATGGTTCCTATGTGTGTTATATTTGTGTTTTGTGTGTTATGGTTCTTATGTGTGTTATATTTGTGTTTTGTGTGTTATGGTTCCTATGTGTGTTATATTTGTGTTTTGTGTGTTATGGTTCCTATGTGTGTTATATTTGTGTTTTGTGTGTTATGGTTCCTATGTGTTATATTTGTGTTTTGTGTGTTATGGTTCTTATGTGTGTTATATTTGTGTTTTGTGTGTTATGGTTCCTATGTGTGTTATATTTGTGTTTTGTGTGTTATGGTTCCTATGTGTGTTATATTTGTGTTTTGTGTGTTATGGTTCTTATGTGTGTTATATTTGTGTTTTGTGTGTTATGGTTCTTATGTGTGTTATATTTGTGTTTTGTGTGTTATGGTTCCTATGTGTGTTATATTTGTGTTTTGTGTGTTATGGTTCTTATGTGTGTTATATTTGTGTTTTGTGTGTTATGGTTCCTATGTGTGTTATATTTGTGTTTTGTGTGTTATGGTTCTTATGTGTGTTATATTTGTGTTTTGTGTGTTATGGTTCTTATGTGTGTTATATTTGTGTTTTGTGTGTTATGGTTCCTATGTGTGTTATATTTGTGTTTTGTGTGTTATGGTTCTTATGTGTGTTATATTTGTGTTTTGTGTGTTATGGTTCTTATGTGTGTTATATTTGTGTTTTGTGTGTTATGGTTCCTATGTGTGTTATATTTGTGTTTTGTGTGTTATGGTTCTTATGTGTGTTATATTTGTGTTTTGTGTGTTATGGTTCTTATGTGTGTTATATTTGTGTTTTGTGTGTTATGGTTCTTATGTGTGTTATATTTGTGTTTTGTGTGTTATGGTTCCTATGTGTGTTATATTTGTGTTTTGTGTGTTATGGTTCTTATGTGTGTTATATTTGTGTTTTGTGTGTTATGGTTCTTATGTGTGTTATATTTGTGTTTTGTGTGTTATGGTTCTTATGTGTGTTATATTTGTGTTTTGTGTGTTATGGTTCTTATGTGTGTTATATTTGTGTTTTGTGTGTTATGGTTCTTATGTGTGTTATATTTGTGTTTTGTGTGTTATGGTTCTTATGTGTGTTATATTTGTGTTTTGTGTGTTATGGTTCTTATGTGTGTTATATTTGTGTTTTGTGTGTTATGGTTCTTATGTGTGTTATATTTGTGTTTTGTGTGTTATGGTTCTTATGTGTGTTATATTTGTGTTTTGTGTGTTATGGTTCTTATGTGTGTTATATTTGTGTTTTGTGTGTTATGGTTCTTATGTGTGTTATATTTGTGTTTTGTGTGTTATGGTTCCTATGTGTGTTATATTTGTGTTTTGTGTGTTATGGTTCCTATGTGTGTTATATTTGTGTTTTGTGTGTTATGGTTCCTATGTGTGTTATATTTGTGTTTTGTGTGTTATGGTTCTTATGTGTGTTATATTTGTGTTTTGTGTGTTATGGTTCCTATGTGTGTTATATTTGTGTTTTGTGTGTTATGGTTCCTATGTGTGTTATATTTGTGTTTTGTGTGTTATGGTTCCTATGTGTGTTATATTTGTGTTTTGTGTGTTATGGTTCTTATTTGTGTTATATTTGTGTTTTGTGTGTTATGGTTCCTATGTGTGTTATATTTGTGTTTTGTGTGTTATGGTTCCTATGTGTGTTATATTTGTGTTTTGTGTGTTATGGTTCCTATGTGTTATATTTGTGTTTTGTGTGTTATGGTTCTTATGTGTGTTATATTTGTGTTTTGTGTGTTATGGTTCCTATGTGTGTTATATTTGTGTTTTGTGTGTTATGGTTCCTATGTGTGTTATATTTGTGTTTTGTGTGTTATGGTTCTTATGTGTGTTATATTTGTGTTTTGTGTGTTATGGTTCTTATGTGTGTTATATTTGTGTTTTGTGTGTTATGGTTCCTATGTGTGTTATATTTGTGTTTTGTGTGTTATGGTTCTTATGTGTGTTATATTTGTGTTTTGTGTGTTATGGTTCCTATGTGTGTTATATTTGTGTTTTGTGTGTTATGGTTCTTATGTGTGTTATATTTGTGTTTTGTGTGTTATGGTTCTTATGTGTGTTATATTTGTGTTTTGTGTGTTATGGTTCCTATGTGTGTTATATTTGTGTTTTGTGTGTTATGGTTCTTATGTGTGTTATATTTGTGTTTTGTGTGTTATGGTTCATATGTGTGTTATATTTGTGTTTTGTGTGTTATGGTTCCTATGTGTGTTATATTTGTGTTTTGTGTGTTATGGTTCTTATGTGTGTTATATTTGTGTTTTGTGTGTTATGGTTCTTATGTGTGTTATATTTGTGTTTTGTGTGTTATGGTTCTTATGTGTGTTATATTTGTGTTTTGTGTGTTATGGTTCCTATGTGTGTTATATTTGTGTTTTGTGTGTTATGGTTCTTATGTGTGTTATATTTGTGTTTTGTGTGTTATGGTTCTTATGTGTGTTATATTTGTGTTTTGTGTGTTATGGTTCTTATGTGTGTTATATTTGTGTTTTGTGTGTTATGGTTCTTATGTGTGTTATATTTGTGTTTTGTGTGTTATGGTTCTTATGTGTGTTATATTTGTGTTTTGTGTGTTATGGTTCTTATGTGTGTTATATTTGTGTTTTGTGTGTTATGGTTCTTATGTGTGTTATATTTGTGTTTTGTGTGTTATGGTTCTTATGTGTGTTATATTTGTGTTTTGTGTGTTATGGTTCTTATGTGTGTTATATTTGTGTTTTGTGTGTTATGGTTCTTATGTGTGTTATATTTGTGTTTTGTGTGTTATGGTTCTTATGTGTGTTATATTTGTGTTTTGTGTGTTATGGTTCCTATGTGTGTTATATTTGTGTTTTGTGTGTTATGGTTCCTATGTGTGTTATATTTGTGTTTTGTGTGTTATGGTTCCTATGTGTGTTATATTTGTGTTTTGTGTGTTATGGTTCCTATGTGTGTTATATTTGTGTTTTGTGTGTTATGGTTCCTATGTGTGTTATATTTGTGTTTTGTGTGTTATGGTTCCTATGTGTGTTATATTTGTGTTTTGTGTGTTATGGTTCCTATGTGTGTTATATTTGTGTTTTGTGTGTTATGCACCATTGCCTTGCTCATACAGACCATATATCATTCAGTTTAGTCTTCAAGTGTCTTGTGTGGTGTAATATATGAGGCCAAATCTTGTGTGGTGTAACAGAGACCAAATCTTGCGTGGTGTAACAGAGACCAAATCTTGCGTGGTGTAACAGAGACCAAATCTTGTGTGGTGTAACAGAGACCAAATCTTGCGTGGTGTAACAGAGGCCAAATCTTGCGTGATGTAACAGAGACCAAATCTTGCATGGTGTAACAGAGACCAAATCTTGTGTAGTGTAACAGAGGTAAAATCTTGTGTGGTGTAACTGAGGTCAAATCTTGTGTGGTGTAAAAGAGGCCAAATCTTGTGTGGTGTAACAGAGGTCAAATATAGTGTGGTGTAACATAGGCCAAAATTGTGTGGTGTAAGAGAGGTCAAGTCTTGTGTGGTGTAATATGTGTCTAAATCTTGTGTATCGTAACAGGTCAAATTTTGTGTGGTGCAACAGAGGCTAAATCTTGTGTAGTGTAACAGGGACCAAATTTTGTGTGGTGTAACAGAGACCAAATCTTGTATAGTGTAACAGAGGCCAAATCTTGTGTGGTGTAACAGAGGTCAAATATAGTGTGGTGTAACAGAGGCCAAATCTTGTGTGGTGTAAGAGAGGTCAAGTCTTGTGTGGTGTAAGCAGGATTACCGTAGCAACGCCCTGTCATTAGTAGGGTAAAACTGACCTGTCTTCCGAGGGTCTAATACCAGCCCTATAAGACCCAACGGACACACCAGACAAGCAGAAATTGTAGGAGTTTACATAATGGCTCAAGAGACGAAGCTCCGCATTTTCAATCTGTACGGACCACAAAATAGAGACCTATCGCTCTCGAGTATGGAGGTCAGAGACTCCAACTGCATAGTAGTTGGAGATTTCAACAGCCACTCGGAGAGATGGGGATACTCTGACACAGACAGCAGAGGTGACGAAGTGGAAGATTGGGAGATAGATGCAAATCTCTCCCTAATCAATAGGCCGGAGGATAGCCCTAGCTTCTATTCAAGAACATGGCATACCACCTCGACTCCAGATTTGGCCTTCTCCACACAGGACATACACTATAAAATAGACCGCCAGGTGCTAAACCAACTGGCAGGTAGCGACCACAGGCCGATCAGGCTAACCATTGACATGGAAGTAGGCCCACAGGAAACAAAACCGCTCCCACGTTGGAATTACAAACGAGCCGACTGGGACAGATTTGCAATCCTGACAGATGGGCTGTGTGAAACCATCAACACACGAAACACCAAAATGAAGCCCATGGTAGAGAGCCTAAGCAAGGCAATAATGCAAGCCGCCACTGAAAGCATCCCAAGAGGAGCTAGGAAAAACTATAAGCCCTACTGGAATGATGAGTTACAGAAAGTGGAAGATGCAGTAACAAATGCTAGGAACATGGCAGAACGAGAAAAATCCATGGAGGCAAACATCGCCCTCAAAGCCGCCGCGGCGAAGTACAAACACTCTCTCAAGCAAACAGCAAGAGAAAGTTGGAAAAATAAAACGGAAAGTTTAAACCTGGACAAAGAAGGGAACAAGCTATGGAAGCTAGTCAGAGCCATGAATGACGAAACCCCGTCAAATAAACAAATTACTATCAAGCAGGGCGAGAACTTGATCACAGGTAAGAAAGCCGCAAACGCCTTTGTCGATCACTATGCCAGAGCAAACCACATCGAGGTCCCTGCAGATAAGCATACAGACATTAGCGAAGAGCTAAAGGGACACGAAAACATAAATACGGCTCCTGAAGAGCACATGATGGCCAAACTAACAATGCGCGAAATGGAAGAGGCTATGAGAACACTAAAGAAAAGGAAATCTCCCGGAAAAGACGGGATAACAAACGAAATGCTGATGGGGCTGGGCCAAACAGCGAAGAAAAAACTACTATCAGTCCTGAACCAAAGCTGGAAAAGGGGTATTGTACCCCAGGCATGGAAAGATGCAATACTGGTACCAGTACCAAAAACAGGAAAGGATAAAACAGATCCAAATGGATACAGGCCCATAAGCCTACTGAGCTGTGTCGGCAAGCTGATGGAACGGATGATAAACACCAGACTGATGTGGCATCTGGAAGAAAAACGAATACTAATTCCACAGCAAGCCGGCTTTAGACAGCACAGATCCACTGAGGACCAGGTCATCCTCATAGCCCAGGAGATAGAAGATGCCTACCAGGCACAGAAACACACAGTAGCTGTTTGGGTGGATCTGGAAAAGGCATTTGACAAAGTCTGGAAGGATGGACTTAGAGTCAAGCTAAGAAGAAGTGATGTCTGTGGGAAGATGTACAAGTGGATCAACCACTACCTCAAACAAAGAACGGCCAGAGTCCAAGTACAAGTGCAGATGAGCAAAAAGGTGACACTCGAGCAGGGAGTACCCCAAGGGGGAGTATTGTCACCCACACTCTTCCTGGTATATATAAACGATATTACAGAGAATATACCAAGAAGAGTCCATAGCTCAATGTTTGCTGACGATCTGGCTATGTGGACCTCTGAAAAGAATCTCACCATAGCAAGAAATCGGATGCAGACGGCCCTAACATCGCTGGAAGAGTGGGCGAACTCATGGCTGGTCAAAATAAACGAGGAGAAAACCACGTGCACAATATTCTCGCTCTCATTAAAACCCCAAAGTACCAAATTAAGCCTAAATGGCAAAATCCTGCAGCCAAACGACAACCCAACCTATCTGGGAGTCACATTTGATCGGCGCATGACATGGAAAAGTCAGATTGAGAGAAACCGAATGAAAGCCAGAGAAAGAATGGCGATCATGAGGAAACTTGCTGGCACAAGCTGGGGAGCAGACGAAGGCATACTAAAGAAACTGTACACTGGAAGAGTGAGACCAGTTCTCGAGTATGGCATTGCGGCATGGACAACAGCAGCGAAGGCGAACTTCGATAAAGTTAACAAACTTCAAAACCAAGCCATGAGAATTATAACAGGTGGCATGAAGTCAACGCCAATTGTAGAACTTGAAAAGATTACAAAACTGCAATCCATGACCGACAGAAGAGACTGCAGAGCCCAGCTGCAGTCAGAGAAACTCCGAAGACTGACGGACCACCCAATGTACCAGAGACTAAATAATTTGGGAAATGGGAAACTAAAGCGGAGAAACTTTGCAGAAATAGCCAAAGCAAAGATGCACGAAGATCCCATAAACGCACAAACAACACCAAAACCCATCACTACTGTACGAAAACCTACCTGGAGGCAGGATATACTTCCAGAGGTGGTAGAAAATATACCAGGTATTGCAAACAAAAACTGCCAGACTGAAAAAGAAAGGAGAGACACTACCCTAAGGTTCATAACGAAAAGCTACCCAAGCATGGACTGGACCCATGCATTACAGACGGTTCTGTAACAAACACTACACAGAACGGAGGGGCAGGAGCATTCCTGAACCTACCAAATGGCAGACAAATAACACTGTCATTCGCTACTGGTAAGTACACAAGCAATTTCAGAGCGGAGGCAGAGGCACTGAGGGCGGCAGTGGAAGAAATGGTAACACACAGTGAAAATGAGAGCCATATAGTCCTGCTGACAGATGCTCTCGCCGTAGTCACAGCGCTAAAAAGCCAGAAAAACATTGAGCTTAATGACTTAAGAGCAGCACTCTGCAAACTGTGCCAGCAGTCCGCACCAAAAAGGGTAGTGGTACAGTGGGTTCCGTCACACTGCAACATCCAAGGCAACGAGGAGGCAGACAGACTGGCAAAAGAAGGTGCAAGGCTACCACAAACAGATACCAGTATGACGTACGAAGAGTCAAAACGGCTTATCAAAGCCAGGTACATGACCAAATGGGAAACCGAACATACTGGTTACACCAAAAACGATGCCTATTACCAGTTGAACCGAAGAGAGCAGGTCGTTGTCTTCAGACTTCGCACTGGCCACAACAGACTCAGGTACCACCTATTCAACAAATTGAAGATAGGGTGTACCGACGAATGCCCGTGCGGTACTGGAAAAATGACCACTGAACATCTGCTGCAGAACTGCCCGACATACGAGGATCAGAGAGAGCAGATGTGGCCATTGCCAGTGGAACTGCAAGACAAGCTCTATGGTAGTGGCGAGAGTCTCAGGATGACCGCCGCTTTTTTCGAAAAAATAATGGTTACTGTCTGACTGTGTACGCAGAAGAAGAAGAAGAAGAAATATAGTGTGGTGTAACAGAGGCCAAATTTTGTGTGGTGTAACAGAGACCAAATCTTGTATAGTGTAACAGAGGCCAAATCTTGTGTGGTGTAACAGAGGTCAAATATAGTGTGGTGTAACAGAGACACAATCTTGTGTGGTGTAACATGTAAGACCAAATCTTGTGTGGTATAACAGAGAACAAATCATGTGTGGTGTAACAGAGACCAAATCTTGTGTGGTGTAACATGTAAGACCAAATCTTGTGGGGTTTAACATGCAAGACCAAATCGTGTGTGGTGTAACAGAGACCAAATCTTGTGTGTTGTAAAAGAGACCAAATCTTGTGTGGTGTAACATGTAAGACCAAATCTTGTGTGGTGTAACATAGACCAAATCTTGTGTGTTGTAACACAGACCAAATTTTGTGTGTATTGTAACAGAGACCAAATCTTGAGTGGTGTAACAGAGGCTAAATCTTGTGTAGTGTAACAGAGACCAAATCGTGTGTTGTGTAACAGAGGTCAAATCTTGTGTAGTGTAACATGTGTCTAAATCTTGTGTAGTGTAACAGAGGTCAAATTTTGTGTAGTGCAACAGAGACTAAATCTTGTGTAGTGTAACAGAGACCAAATTTTGTGTGGTGTAACAGAGACCAAATCTTGTATAGTGTAACAGAGGCCAAATCGTGTGTGGTGTAACAGAGGTCAAATCTTGTGTGGTGTAACAGAGGTCAAATATAGTGTGGTGTAACATAGGCCAAAATTGTGTGGTGTAAGAGAGGTCAAGTCTTGTGTGGTGTAACAGAGGTCAAATCTTGTATGGTGTAACAGAGACAAAATCTTGTGTAGTGTAACATGTAAGACCAAATCTTGTGTGGTTTAACATGCAAGACCAAATCGTGTGTGGTGTAACAGAGACCAAATCTTGTGGGTTGTAACAGAGACCAAATCTTGTGTGGTGTAACAGAGGTCAAATCTTGTGTGGTGTAGCATGTAAGACCAAATCTTGTGTGCTGTAACAGAGGTCAAATCTTGTGTGGTGTAACAGAGACACAATCTTGTGTGGTGTAACATGTAAGACCAAATCTTGTGTGGTATAACAGAGAACAAATCTTGTGTGGTGTAACAGAGACCAAATCTTGTGTGTATTGTAACAGAGACCAAATCTTGTGTGGTGTAACATGTAAGACCAAATCTTGTGTGGTGTAACATGTAGGACCAAATCTTTTGTGGTGTAACATGTAAGACCAAATCTTGTGTGGTGTAACATGTAAGACCAAATCTTGTGTGGTGTAACATGCAAGACCAAATCTTGTGTGGTATAACAGAGACCAAATCTTGTGTAGTGTAACAGAGACCAAATCTTGTGTGGTGTAACAGAGATCAAATATAGTGTGGTGTAACAGAGGCCAAATCTTGTGTGGTGTAAGAGAGGTCAAGTCTTGTGTGGTGTAGCAGAGGTAAAATCTTGTATGGTGTAACAGAGACAAAATCTTGTGTGGTGTAACATGTAAGACCAAATCTTGTGTGGTTTAACATGCAAGACCAAATCGTGTGTGGTGTAACAGAGACCAAATCTTGTGTGTTGTAATAGAGACCAAATCTTGCATGGTGTAACAGAGGTCAAAGCTTGTGTGGTGTAACAGAGACCAGATCTTGTGTGGTGTAACAGAGACCAAATCTTGTGTGGTGTAACATATAAGACCAAATCTTGTGTGGGGTAAGAGAGACCAAATCTTGTGTGGTGTAACATGTAAGACCAAATCTTGTGTGCTGTAACAGAGGTCAAATCTTGTGTGGTGTAACATGTAAGACCAAATCTTGTGTGGTATAACAGAGAATAAATCTTGTGTGGTGTAACAGAGACCAAATCTTGTGTGTTATAACAGAGACCAAATCTTGTGTGGTGTAACATATAAGACCAAATCTTGTGTGGTGTAACATGTAGGACCAAATCTTTTGTGGTGTAACATGTAGGACCAAATCTTTTGTGGTGTAACATGTAAGACTAATCTTGTGTGGTGTAACATGCAAGACCAAATCTTGTGTGGTATAACAGAGAACAAATCTTGTGTGTATTGTAACAGAGACCAAATCTTGTGTGGTGTAAGATGTAAGAATAAATCTTGTGTGGTGTAACATGTAAGACCAAATCTTGTGTGGTGTAACATAGACCAAATCTTGTGTGTTGTAACAGAGACCACATTTTGTGTGTATTGTAACAGAGACCAAATCTTGTGTGGTGTAACAGAGGCCAAATCTTGTGTAGTGTAACAGAGACCAAATCGTGTGTTGTGTAACAGAGGTCAAATCTTGTGTAGTGTAACATGTGTCTAAATCTTGTGTAGTGTAACAGAGGTCAAATTTTGTGTAGTGCAACAGAGACTAAATCTTGTGTAGTGTAACAGAGACCAAATTTTGTGTGGTGTAACAGAGACCAAATCTTGTATAGTGTAACAGAGGCCAAATCGTGTGTGGTGTAAGAGAGGTCAAGTCTTGTGTGGTGTAACAGAGGTCAAATCTTGTATGGTGTAACAGAGACAAAATCTTGTGTAGTGTAACATGTAAGACCAAATCTTGTGTGGTGTAACATGTAAGACCAAATCTTGTGTGGTTTAACATGCAAGACCAAATCGTGTGTGGTGTAACAGAGACCAAATCTTGTGTGTTGTAATAGAGACCAAATCTTGCGTGGTGTAACAGAGGTCAAAGCTTGTGTGGTGTAACAGAGACCAGATCTTTTGTGTTTTGTAACAGAGACCAAATCTTGTGTGGTGTAACATATAAGACCAAATCTTGTGTGGGGTAAGAGAGACCAAATTTTGTGTGGTGTAACATGTAAGACCAAATCTTGTGTGCTGTAACAGAGGTCAAATCTTGTGTGGTGTAACATGTAAGACCAAATCTTGTGTGGTGTAACATGTAGGACCAAATCTTTTGTGGTGTAACATGTAAGACCAAATCTTGTGTGGTGTAACATGTAAGACCAAATCTTGTGTGGTGTAACATGCAAGACCAAATCTTGTGTGGTATAACAGAGAACAAATCTTGTGTGTATTGTAACAGAGACCAAATCTTGTGTGGTGTAAGATGTAAGAATAAATCTTGTGTGGTGTAACATGTAAGACCAAATCTTGCGTGGTGTAACATAGACCAAATCTTGTATGTTGTAACATAGACCAAATTTTGTGTGTATTGTAACAGAGACCAAATCTTGTGTGGTGTAACAGAGGCCAAATCGTGTGTGGTGTAACAGAGACCAAATCGTGTGTTGTGTAACAGAGGTCAAATCGTGTGTAGTGTAACATGTGTCTAAATCTTGTGTAGTGTAACAGAGGTCAAATTTTGTGTAGTGCAACAGAGACTAAATCTTGTGTAGTGTAACAGAGGCCAAATCGTGTGTGGTGTAACAGAGGTCAAATCTTGTGTGGTGTAACAGAGGTCAAATATAGTGTGGTGTAACACAAGCCAAAATTGTGTGGTGTAAGAGAGGTCAAGTCTTGTGTGGTTTAACAGAGGTCAAATCTTGTATGGTGTAACAGAGGCCAAGTCTTGTGTGGTGTAACATGTGTCTAAATCTTGTGTATCGTAACAGGTCAAATTTTGTGTGGTGCAACAGAGGCTAAATCTTGTGTAGTGTAACAGAGACCAAATTTTGTGTGGTGTAACAGAGACCAAATCTTGTATAGTGTAACAGAGGCCAAATCTTGTGTGGTGTAAGAGAGGTCAAGTCTTGTGTGGTGTAACAGAGGTCAAATCTTGTATGGTGTAACAGAGACAAAATATTGTGTGGTGTAACATGTAAGACCAAATCTTGTGTGGTTTAACATGCAAGACCAAATCGTGTGAGGTGAAACAGAGACCAAATCTTGTGTGTTGTAATAGAGACTAAATCTTGCGTGGTGTAACAGAGGTCAAAGCTTGTGTGGTGTAACAGAGACCAGATCTTTTGTGTTTTGTAACAGAGACCAAATCTTGTGTGGTGTAACATATAAGACCAAATCTTGTGTGGGGTAAGAGAGACCAAATCTTTTGTGGTGTAACATGTAGGACCAAATCTTTTGTGGTGTAACATGTAAGACTAATCTTGTGTGGTGTAACATGTAAGACCAAATCTTGTGTGGTGTAACATGCAAGACCAAATCTTGTGTGGTATAACAGAGAACAAATCTTGTGTGTATTGTAACAGAGACCAAATCTTGTGTGGTGTAAGATGTAAGAATAAATCTTGTGTGGTGTAACATGTAAGACCAAATCTTGTGTGGTGTAACATAGACCAAATCTTGTGTGTTGTAACACAGGCCAAATTTTGTGTGTATTGTAACCGAGACCAAATCTTGTGTGGTGTAACAGAGGCCAAATCTTGTGTAGTGTAACAGAGACCAAATCGTGTGTTGTGTAACAGAGGTCAAATCTTGTGTAGTGTAACATGTGTCTAAATCTTGTGTAGTGTAACAGAGGTCAAATTTTGTGTAGTGCAACAGAGAATAAATCTTGTGTAGTGTAACAGAGACCAAATTTTGTGTGGTGTAACAGAGACCAAATCTTGTATAGTGTAACAGAGACCAAATCTTGTGTGTTGTAATAGAGACCAAATCTTGCGTGGTGTAACAGAGGTCAAAGCTTGTGTGGTGTAACAGAGACCAGATCTTTTGTGTTTTGTAACAGAGACCAAATCTTGTGTGGTGTAACATATAAGACCAAATCTTGTGTGGGGTAAGAGAGACCAAATCTTGTGTGGTGTAACATGTAAGACCAAATCTTGTGTGCTGTAACAGAGGTCAAATCTTGTGTGGTGTAACATGTAAGACCAAATCTTGTGTGGTATAACAAAGACAAAATCTTGTGTGGTGTAACAGAGACCAAATCTTGTATGTTTTAACAGAGACCAAATCTTGTGTGTATTGTAACAGAGACCAAATCTTGTGTGGTGTAACATGTAAGACCAAATCTTGTGTGGTGTAACATGTAGGACCAAATCTTTTGTGGTGTAACATGTAAGACCAAATCTTGTGTGGTGTAACATGTAAGACCAAATCTTGTGTGGTGTAACATGCAAGACCAAATCTTGTGTGGTATAACAGAGAACAAATCTTGTGTGTATTGTAACAGAGACCAAATCTTGTGTGGTGTAAGATGTAAGAATAAATCTTGTTTGGTGTAACATGTAAGACCAAATCTTGTGTGGTGTAACATAGACCAAATCTTGTGTGTTGTAACATAGACCAAATTTTGTGTGTATTGTAACAGAGACCAAATCTTGTGTGGTGTAACAGAGGCCAAATCGTGTGTGGTGTAACAGAGACCAAATCGTGTGTTGTGTAACAGAGGTCAAATCGTGTGTAGTGTAACATGTGTCTAAATCTTGTGTAGTGTAACAGAGGTCAAATTTTGTGTAGTGCAACAGAGACTAAATCTTGTGTAGTGTAACAGAGGCCAAATCGTGTGTGGTGTAACAGAGGTCAAATCTTGTGTGGTGTAACAGAGGTCAAATATAGTGTGGTGTAACACAAGCCAAAATTGTGTGGTGTAAGAGAGGTCAAGTCTTGTGTGGTTTAACAGAGGTCAAATCTTGTATGGTGTAACAGAGGCCAAGTCTTGTGTGGTGTAACATGTGTCTAAATCTTGTGTATCGTAACAGGTCAAATTTTGTGTGGTGCAACAGAGGCTAAATCTTGTGTAGTGTAACAGAGACCAAATTTTGTGTGGTGTAACAGAGACCAAATCTTGTATAGTGTAACAGAGGCCAAATCTTGTGTGGTGTAACAGAGGTCAAATATAGTGTGGTGTAACAGAGGCCAAATCTTGTGTGGTGTAAGAGAGGTCAAGTCTTGTGTGGTGTAACAGAGGTCAAATCTTGTATGGTGTAACAGAGACAAAATCTTGTGTGGTGTAACATGTAAGACCAAATCTTGTGTGGTTTAACATGCAAGACCAAATCGTGTGAGGTGAAACAGAGACCAAATCTTGTGTGTTGTAATAGAGACTAAATCTTGCGTGGTGTAACAGAGGTCAAAGCTTGTGTGGTGTAACAGAGACCAGATCTTTTGTTTTTTGTAACAGAGACCAAATCTTGTGTGGTGTAACATATAAGACCAAATCTTGTGTGGTGTAAGAGATACCAAATCTTGTGTGGTGTAACATGTAAGACCAAATCTTGTGTGCTGTAACAGAGGTCAAATCTTGTGTGGTGTAACATGTAAGACCAAATCTTGTGTGGTATAACAGAGAAAAAATCTTGTGTGGTGTAACAGAGATCAAATCTTGTGTGTTATAACAGAGACCAAATCTTGTGTGTATTGTAACAGAGACCAAATCTTGTGTGGTGTAACATGTAAGACCAAATCTTGTGTGGTGTAACATGTAGGACCAAATCTTTTGTGGTGTAACATGTAAGACCAAATCTTGTGTGGTGTAACATGTAAGACCAAATCTTGTGTGGTGTAACATGCAAGACCAAATCTTGTGTGGTATAACAGAGAACAAATCTTGTGAGTATTGTAACAGAGACCAAATCTTGTGTGGTGTAAGATGTAAGAATAAATCTTGTGTGGTGTAACATGTAAGACCAAATCTTGTGTGGTGTAACATAGACCAAATCTTGTGTGTTGTAACAGAGACCAAATTTTGTGTGTATTGTAACAGAGACCAAATCTTGTGTGGTGTAGCAGAGGTCAAATCGTGTGTGGTGTAACAGAGACAAAATCTTGTGTGGTGTAACATGTAAGACCAAATCTTGTGTGGTTTAACATGCAAGACCAAATCGTGTGTGGTGTAACAGAGACCAAATCTTGTGTGTTGTAATAGAGACCAAATCTTGCGTGGTGTAACAGAGGTCAAAGCTTGTGTGGTGTAACAGAGACCAGATCTTGTGTGGTGTAACAGAGACCAAATCTTGTGTGGTGTAACATATAAGACCAAATCATGTGTGGGGTAAGAGAGACCAAATCTTGTGTGGTGTAACATGTAAGACCAAATCTTGTGTGCTGTAACAGAGGTCAAATCTTGTGTGGTGTAACATGTAAGACCAAATCTTGTGTGGTATAACAGAGAATAAATCTTGTGTGGTGTAACAGAGACCAAATCTTGTGTGTTATAACAGAGACCAAATCTTGTGTGGTGTAACATGTAAGACCAAATCTTGTGTGGTGTAACATGTAGGAACAAATCTTTTGTGGTGTAACATGTAGGACCAAATCTTTTGTGGTGTAACATGTAAGACCAAATCTTGTGTGGTGTAACATGTAAGACCAAATCTTGTGTGGTGTAACATGCAAGACCAAATCTTGTGTGGTATAACAGAGACCAAATCTTGTGTGTTGTAACAGAGACCAAATCTTGTGTGGTGTAACAGAGGCCAAATCTTGTGTAGTGTAACAGAGGTTAAATTTTGTGTAGTGTAACAGAGGACAAATCTTGTGTGGTGTAACATGTGAGTCTAAATCTTGTGTTATGTAACAGAGGCCAAATCTTGTGTTGTGTAACAGAGGTCAAATCTTGTGTGGTGTAACAGAGGCCAAATCTTGTGTGGTGTAACAGAGACCAAATCTTGTGTGGTGTAACAGAAACCAAATCGGGTGTGGTGTAACAGACCAAATCGTGTGTGTTGTATCAGAGACCAAAACTTGTGTGGTGTAACAGAGGCCAAATCGTGTGTGGTGTAACAGAGGCCAAGTCTTGTGTGGTGTAACATGTGTCTAAATCTTGTGTATTGTAACAGGTCAAATTTTGTGTGGTGCAACAGAGGCTAAATCTTGTGTAGTGTAACAGAGACCAAATTGTGTGTGGCGTAACAGAGACCAAATCTTGTATAGTGTAACAGAGGCCAAATCTTGTGTGGTGTAACAGAGGTCAAATATAGTGTGGTGTAACAGAGGCCAAATCTTGTGTGGTGTAAGAGAGGTCAAGTCTTGTGTGGTGTAACAGAGGTCAAATCTTGTATGGTGTAACAGAGACAAAATCTTTTGTGGTGTAACATGCAAGACCAAATCGTGTGTGGTGTAACAGAGACCAAATCTTGTGTTGTGTAACAGAGGTCAAATCTTATGTAGTGTAACAGAGGTCAAATTGTGTGTGGCGTAACAGCCCAAATCTTGTGTATTGTAACAGAGACCAAATTTTGTGTTGTGTAACAGAGGTCAAATCTTGTGTAGTGTAACAGAGGACAAAGTGTGTGTTGTAACAGAGACCAAAACTTGTGTGGTGTAACAGAGACCAAAACTTGTGTGGTGTAACAGAGACCAAATCGTGTGTGGTGTAACAGAGGTCAAATTTTGTGTGGTGTAACAGAGGCCAAATCTTGTGTGTTGTAACAGAGACCAAATTTAGTGTGGTGTAACAGAGACCAAATCTTGTATAGTGTAACAGAGGCCAAGTCTTGTGTGGTGTAACATGTGTCTAAATCTTGTGTATCGTAACAGGTCAAATTTTGTGTATTGTAACAGAGATTAAATCTTGTGTGGTGTAACATGTAAGACCAAATCTTTTATGGTGTAACATGTAGGACCAAATCTTTTGTGGTGTAACATGTAAGACCAAATCTTGTGTGGTGTAACATGTAAGACCAAATCTTGTGTGGTGTAACATGTAAGACAAAATCTTGTGTGGTGTAACATGCAAGACCAAATCTTGTGTGGTATAACAGAGAACAAATCTTGTGTGTATTGTAACAGAGACCAAATCTTGTGTGGTCTAAGATGTAAGAATAAATCTTGTGTGGTGTAACAGGTAAGACCAAATCTTGCGTGGTGTAACATAGACCAAATCTTGTGTGTTGTAACAGAGACCAAATTTTGTGTGTATTGTAAAAGAGACCAAATCTTGTGTGGTGTAACAGAGGCCAAATCTTGTGTAGTGTAACAGAGACCAAATCGTGTGTGGTGTAACAGAGACCAAATCGTGTGTTGTGTAACAGAGGTCAAATTGTGTGTAGTGTAACATGTGTCTATATCTTGTGTAGTGTAACAGAGGTCAAATTTTGTGTAGTGCAACAGAGACTAAATCTTGTGTAGTGTAACAGAGACCATATTTTGTGTGGTGTAACAGAGACCAAATCTTGTATAGTGTAACAGAGGCCAAATCGTGTGTGGTGTAACAGAGGTCAAATCTTGTGTGGTGTAACAGAGGTCAAATATAGTGTGGTGTAACATAGGCCAAAATTGTGTGGTGTAAGAGAGGTCAAGTCTTGTGTGGTGTAACATGTGTCTAAATCTTGTGTATCGTAACAGGTCAAATTTTGTGTGGTGCAACAGAGGCTAAATCTTGTGTAGTGTAACAGAGACCAAATTTTGTGTGGTGTAACAGAGACCAAATCTTGTATAGTGTAACAGAGGCCAAATCTTGTGTGGTGTAACAGAGGTCAAATATAGTGTGGTGTAACAGAGGCCAAATTTTGTGTGGTGTAACAGAGACCAAATCTTGTATAGTGTAACAGAGGCCAAATCTTGTGTGGTGTAACAGAGGTAAAATCTAGTGTGGTGTAACAGAGACACAATCTTGTGTGGTGTAACATGTAAGACCAAATCTTGTGTGGTGTAACATAGACCAAATCTTGTGTGTTGTAACAGAGACCAAATTTTGTGTGTATTGTAACAGAGACCAAATCATGTGTGGTGTAGCAGAGGTCAAATCGTGTGTGGTGTAACAGAGACAAAATCTTGTGTGGTGTAACATGTAAGACCAAATCATGTGTGGTTTAACATGCAAGACCAAATCGTGTGTGGTGTAACAGAGACCAAATCTTGTGTGTTGTAATAGAGACCAAATCTTGCGTGGTGTAACAGAGGCCAAAGCTTGTGTGGTGTAACAGAGACCAGATCTTGTGTGGTGTAACAGAGGTCAAATATAGTGTGGTGTAACAGAGGCCAAATCTTGTGTGGTGTAAGAGAGGTCAAGTCTTGTGTGGTGTAACAGAGGTCAAATCTTGTATGGTGTAACAGAGACAAAATCTTGTGTGGTGTAACATGTAAGACCAAATCTTGTGTGGTTTAACATGCAAGACCAAATCGTGTGAGGTGAAACAGAGACCAAATCTTGTGTGTTGTAATAGAGACTAAATCTTGCGTGGTGTAACAGAGGTCAAAGCTTGTGTGGTGTAACAGAGACCAGATCTTTTGTTTTTTGTAACAGAGACCAAATCTTGTGTGGTGTAACATATAAGACCAAATCTTGTGTGGTGTAAGAGAGACCAAATCTTGTGTGGTGTAACATGTAAGACCAAATCTTGTGTGGTGTAACATGTAGGACCAAATCTTTTGTGGTGTAACATGTAAGACCAAATCTTGTGTGGTGTAACATGTAAGACCAAATCTTGTGTGGTGTAACATGCAAGACCTAATCTTGTGTGGTATAACAGAGAACAAATCTTGTGAGTATTGTAACAGAGACCAAATCTTGTGTGGTGTAAGATGTAAGAATAAATCTTGTGTGGTGTAACATGTAAGACCAAATCTTGTGTGGTGTAACATAGACCAAATCTTGTGTGTTGTAACAGAGACCAAATTTTGTGTGTATTGTAACAGAGACCAAATCTTGTGTGGTGTAGCAGAGGTCAAATCGTGTGTGGTGTAACAGAGACAAAATCTTGTGTGGTGTAACATGTAAGACCAAATCTTGTGTGGTTTAACATGCAAGACCAAATCGTGTGTGGTGTAACAGAGACCAAATCTTGTGTGTTGTAATAGAGACCAAATCTTGCGTGGTGTAACAGAGGTCAAAGCTTGTGTGGTGTAACAGAGACCAGATCTTGTGTGGTGTAACAGAGACCAAATCTTGTGTGGTGTAACATATAAGACCAAATCATGTGTGGGGTAAGAGAGACCAAATCTTGTGTGGTGTAACATGTAAGACCAAATCTTGTGTGCTGTAACAGAGGTCAAATCTTGTGTGGTGTAACATGTAAGACCAAATCTTGTGTGGTATAACAGAGAATAAATCTTGTGTGGTGTAACAGAGACCAAATCTTGTGTGTTATAACAGAGACCAAATCTTGTGTGGTGTAACATGTAAGACCAAATCTTGTGTGGTGTAACATGTAGGAACAAATCTTTTGTGGTGTAACATGTAGGACCAAATCTTTTGTGGTGTAACATGTAAGACCAAATCTTGTGTGGTGTAACATGTAAGACCAAATCTTGTGTGGTGTAACATGCAAGACCAAATCTTGTGTGGTATAACAGAGACCAAATCTTGTGTGTTGTAACAGAGACCAAATCTTGTGTGGTGTAACAGAGGCCAAATCTTGTGTAGTGTAACAGAGGTTAAATTTTGTGTAGTGTAACAGAGGACAAATCTTGTGTGGTGTAACATGTGAGTCTAAATCTTGTGTTATGTAACAGAGGCCAAATCTTGTGTTGTGTAACAGAGGTCAAATCTTGTGTGGTGTAACAGAGGCCAAATCTTGTGTGGTGTAACAGAGACCAAATCTTGTGTGGTGTAACAGAAACCAAATCGTGTGTGGTGTAACAGACCAAATCGTGTGTGTTGTATCAGAGACCAAAACTTGTGTGGTGTAACAGAGGCCAAATCGTGTGTGGTGTAACAGAGGCCAAGTCTTGTGTGGTGTAACATGTGTCTAAATCTTGTGTATTGTAACAGGTCAAATTTTGTGTGGTGCAACAGAGGCTAAATCTTGTGTAGTGTAACAGAGACCAAATTGTGTGTGGCGTAACAGAGACCAAATCTTGTATAGTGTAACAGAGGCCAAATCTTGTGTGGTGTAACAGAGATCAAATATAGTGTGGTGTAACAGAGGCAAAATCTTGTGTGGTGTAAGAGAGGTCAAGTCTTGTGTGGTGTAACAGAGGTCAAATCTTGTATGGTGTAACAGAGACAAAATCTTTTGTGGTGTAACATGCAAGACCAAATCGTGTGTGGTGTAACAGAGACCAAATCTTGTGTTGTGTAACAGAGGTCAAATCTTATGTAGTGTAACAGAGGTCAAATTGTGTGTGGCGTAACAGCCCAAATCTTGTGTATTGTAACAGAGACCAAATTTTGTGTTGTGTAACAGAGGTCAAATCTTGTGTAGTGTAACAGAGGACAAAGTGTGTGTTGTAACAGAGACCAAAACTTGTGTGGTGTAACAGAGACCAAAACTTGTGTGGTGTAACAGAGACCAAATCGTGTGTGGTGTAACAGAGGTCAAATTTTGTGTGGTGTAACAGAGGCCAAATCTTGTGTGTTGTAACAGAGACCAAATTTAGTGTGGTGTAACAGAGACCAAATCTTGTATAGTGTAACAGAGGCCAAGTCTTGTGTGGTGTAACATGTGTCTAAATCTTGTGTATCGTAACAGGTCAAATTTTGTGTATTGTAACAGAGATTAAATCTTGTGTGGTGTAACATGTAAGACCAAATCTTTTATGGTGTAACATGTAGGACCAAATCTTTTGTGGTGTAACATGTAAGACCAAATCTTGTGTGGTGTAACATGTAAGACCAAATCTTGTGTGGTGTAACATGTAAGACAAATCTTGTGTGGTGTAACATGCAAGACCAAATCTTGTGTGGTATAACAGAGAACAAATCTTGTGTGTATTGTAACAGAGACCAAATCTTGTGTGGTCTAAGATGTAAGAATAAATCTTGTGTGGTGTAACAGGTAAGACCAAATCTTGCGTGGTGTAACATAGACCAAATCTTGTGTGTTGTAACAGAGACCAAATTTTGTGTGTATTGTAAAAGAGACCAAATCTTGTGTGGTGTAACAGAGGCCAAATCTTGTGTAGTGTAACAGAGACCAAATCGTGTGTGGTGTAACAGAGACCAAATCGTGTGTTGTGTAACAGAGGTCAAATTGTGTGTAGTGTAACATGTGTCTATATCTTGTGTAGTGTAACAGAGGTCAAATTTTGTGTAGTGCAACAGAGACTAAATCTTGTGTAGTGTAACAGAGACCATATTTTGTGTGGTGTAACAGAGACCAAATCTTGTATAGTGTAACAGAGGCCAAATCGTGTGTGGTGTAACAGAGGTCAAATCTTGTGTGGTGTAACAGAGGTCAAATATAGTGTGGTGTAACATAGGCCAAAATTGTGTGGTGTAAGAGAGGTCAAGTCTTGTGTGGTGTAACATGTGTCTAAATCTTGTGTATCGTAACAGGTCAAATTTTGTGTGGTGCAACAGAGGCTAAATCTTGTGTAGTGTAACAGAGACCAAATTTTGTGTGGTGTAACAGAGACCAAATCTTGTATAGTGTAACAGAGGCCAAATCTTGTGTGGTGTAACAGAGGTCAAATATAGTGTGGTGTAACAGAGGCCAAATTTTGTGTGGTGTAACAGAGACCAAATCTTGTATAGTGTAACAGAGGCCAAATCTTGTGTGGTGTAACAGAGGTAAAATATAGTGTGGTGTAACAGAGACAAAATCTTGTGTGGTGTAACATGTAAGACCAAATCTTGTGTGGTGTAACATAGACCAAATCTTGTGTGTTGTAACAGAGACCAAATTTTGTGTGTATTGTAACAGAGACCAAATCTTGTGTGGTGTAGCAGAGGTCAAATCGTGTGTGGTGTAACAGAGACAAAATCTTGTGTGGTGTAACATGTAAGACCAAATCATGTGTGGTTTAACATGCAAGACCAAATCGTGTGTGGTGTAACAGAGACCAAATCTTGTGTGTTGTAATAGAGACCAAATCTTGCGTGGTGTAACAGAGGTCAAAGCTTGTGTGGTGTAACAGAGACCAGATCTTGTGTGGTGTAACAGAGACCAAATCTTGTGTGGTGTAACATATAAGACCAAATCATGTGTGGGGTAAGAGAGACCAAATCTTGTGTGGTGTAACATGTAAGACCAAATCTTGTGTGCTGTAACAGAGGTCAAATCTTGTGTGGTGTAACATGTAAGACCAAATCTTGTGTGGTATAACAGAGAATAAATCTTGTGTGGTGTAACAGAGACCAAATCTTGTGTGGTATAACAGAGACCAAATCTTGTGTGGTGTAACATGTAAGACCAAATCTTGTGTGGTGTAACATGTAGGAACAAATCTTTTGGGGTGTAACATGTAGGACCAAATCTTTTGTGGTGTAACATGTAAGACCAAATCTTGTGTGGTGTAACATGTAAGACCAAATCTTGTGTGGTGTAACATGCAAGACCAAATCTTGTGTGGTATAACAGAGACCAAATCTTGTGTGTTGTTACAGAGACCAAATCTTGTGTGGTGTAACAGAGGCCAAATCTTGTGTAGTGTAACAGAGGTTAAATTTTGTGTAGTGTAACAGAGGACAAATCTTGTGTGGTGTAACATGTGAGTCTAAATCTTGTGTTATATAACAGAGGCCAAATCTTGTGTTATGTAACAGAGGTCAAATCTTGTGTGGTGTAACAGAGGCCAAATCTTGTGTGGTGTAACAGAGACCACATCTTGTGTGGTGTAACAGAAACCAAATCGTGTGTGTTGTATCAGAGACCAAAACTTGTGTGGTGTAACAGAGGCCAAATCGTGTGTGGTGTAACAGAGGCCAAGTCTTGTGTGGTGTAACATGTGTCTAAATCTTGTGTATTGTAACAGGTCAAATTTTGTGTGGTGCAACAGAGGCTAAATCTTGTATAGTGTAACAGAGACCAAATTGTGTGTGGCGTAACAGAGACCAAATCTTGTATAGTGTAACAGAGGCCAAATCTTGTGTGGTGTAACAGAGGTCAAATATAGTGTGGTGTAACAGAGGCCAAATCTTGTGTGGTGTAAGAGAGGTCAAGTCTTGTGTGGTGTAACAGAGGTCAAATCTTGTATGGTGTAACAGAGACAAAATCTTGTGTGGTGTAACATGCAAGACCAAATCGTGTGTGGTGTAACAGAGACCAAATCTTGTGGTGTAACAGAGGTCAAATCTTATGTAGTGTAACAGAGGTCAAATTGTGTGTGGCGTAACAGCCCAAATCTTGTGTATTGTAACAGAGACCAAATTTTGTGTTGTGTAACAGAGGTCAAATCTTGTGTAGTGTAACAGAGGACAAAGTGTGTTGTAACAGAGACCAAAACTTGTGTGGTGTAACAGAGACCAAAACTTGTGTGGTGTAACAGAGACCAAATCGTGTGTGGTGTAACAGAGGTCAAATTTTGTGTGGTGTAACAGAGGCCAAATCTTGTGTGTTGTAACAGAGACCAAATTTAGTGTGGTGTAACAGAGACCAAATCTTGTATAGTGTAACAGAGGCCAAGTCTTGTGTGGTGTAACATGTGTCTAAATCTTGTGTATTGTAACAGAGACCAAATCTTGTGTGGTGTAACATGTAAGACCAAATCTTGTGTGGTGTAACATGTAGGACCAAATCTTTTGTGGTGTAACATGTAAGACCAAATCTTGTGTGGTGTAACATGTAAGACCAAATCTTGTGTGGTGTAACATGTAAGACAAAATCTTGTGTGGTGTAACATGCAAGACCAAATCTTGTGTGGTATAACAGAGAACAAATCTTGTGTGTATTGTAACAGAGACCAAATCTTGTGTGGTGTAAGATGTAAGAATAAATCTTGTGTGGTGTAACATGTAAGACCAAATCTTGTGTGGTGTAACATAGACCAAATCTTTTGTGTTGTAACAGAGACCAAATTTTGTGTGTATTGTAACAGAGACCAAATCTTGTGTGGTGTAACAGAGGCCAAATCTTGTGTAGTGTAACAGAGACCAAATCGTGTGTGGTGTAACAGAGACCAAATCGTGTGTTGTGTAACAGAGGTCAAATTGTGTGTAGTGTAACATGTGTCTATATCTTGTGTAGTGTAACAGAGGTCAAATTTTGTGTAGTGCAACAGAGACTAAATCTTGTGTAGTGTAACAGAGACCAAATTTTGTATGGTGTAACAGAGACCAAATCTTGTATAGTGTAACAGAGGCCAAATCGTGTGTGGTGTAACAGAGGTCAAATCTTGTGTGGTGTAACAGAAGTCAAATATAGTGTGGTGTAACATAGGCCAAAATTGTGTGGTGTAAGAGAGGTCAAGTCTTGTGTGGTGTAACATGTGTCTAAATCTTGTGTATCGTAACAGGTCAAATTTTGTGTGGTGCAACAGAGGCTAAATCTTGTGTAGTGTAACAGAGACCAAATTTTGTGTGGTGTAACAGAGACCAAATCTTGTATAGTGTAACAGAGGCCAAATCTTGTGTGGTGTAACAGAGGTCAAATATAGTGTGGTGTAACAGAGGCCAAATTTTGTGTGGTGTAACAGAGACCAAATCTTGTATAGTGTAACAGAGGCCAAATCTTGTGTGGTGTAACAGAGGTAAAATATAGTGTGGTGTAACAGAGACACAATCTTGTGTGGTGTAACATGTAAGACCAAATCTTGTGTGGTATAACAGAGAACAAATCTTGTGTGGTGTAACAGAGACCAAATCTTGTGTGGTGTAACATGTAAGACCAAATCTTGTGGGGTTTAACATGCAAGACCAAATCGTGTGTGGTGTAACAGAGAACAAATCTTGTGTGTTGTAATAAAGACCAAATCTTGTGTGGGGTAAGAGAGACCAAATCTTGTGTGGTGTAACATGTAAGACCAAATCTTGAGTGGTGTAACATAGACCAAATCTTGTGTGTTGTAACACAGACCAAATTTTGTGTGTATTGTAACAGAGACCAAATCTTGAGTGGTGTAACAGAGGCCAAATCTTGTGTAGTGTAACAGAGACCAAATCGTGTGTTGTGTAACAGAGGTCAAATCTTGTGTAGTGTAACATGTGTCTAAATCTTGTGTAGTGTAACAGAGGTCTAATTTTTGTGTAGTGCAACAGAGACTAAATCTTGTGTAGTGTAACAGAGACCAAATTTTGTGTGGTGTAACAGAGACCAAATCTTGTATAGTGTAACAGAGGCCAAATCGTGTGTGGTGTAACAGAGGTCAAATCTTGTGTGGTGTAACAGAGGTCAAATATAGTGTGGTGTAACATAGGCCAAAATTGTGTGGTGTAAGAGAGGTCAAGTCTTGTGTGGTGTAACAGAGGTCAAATCTTGTATGGTGTAACAGAGACAAAATCTTGTGTGGTGTAACATGTAAGACCAAATCTTGTGTGGTGTAACATGTAAGACAAAATCTTGTGTGGTGTAACATGCAAGACCAAATCTTGTGTGGTATAACAGAGAACAAATCTTGTGTGTATTGTAACAGAGACCAAATCTTGTGTGGTGTAAGATGTAAGAATAAATCTTGTGTGGTGTAACAGGTAAGACCAAATCTTGCGTGGTGTAACATAGACCAAATCTTGTGTGTTGTAACAGAGACCAAATTTTGTGTGTATTGTAAAAGAGACCAAATCTTGTGTGGTGTAACAGAGGCCAAATCTTGTGTAGTGTAACAGAGACCAAATCGTGTGTGGTTTAACAGAGACCAAATCGTGTGTTGTGTAACAGAGGTCAAATTGTGTGTAGTGTAACATGTGTCTATATCTTGTGTAGTGTAACAGAGGTCAAATTTTGTGTAGTGCAACAGAGACTAAATCTTGTGTAGTGTAACAGAGACCATATTTTGTGTGGTGTAACAGAGACCAAATCTTGTATAGTGTAACAGAGGCCAAATCGTGTGTGGTGTAACAGAGGTCAAATCTTGTGTGGTGTAACAGAGGTCAAATATAGTGTGGTGTAACATAGGCCAAAATTGTGTGGTGTAAGAGAGGTCAAGTCTTGTGTGGTGTAACATGTGTCTAAATCTTGTGTATCGTAACAGGTCAAATTTTGTGTGGTGCAACAGAGGCTAAATCTTGTGTAGTGTAACAGAGACCAAATTTTGTGTGGTGTAACAGAGACCAAATCTTGTATAGTGTAACAGAGGCCAAATCTTGTGTGGTGTAACAGAGGTCAAATATAGTGTGGTGTAACAGAGGCCAAATTTTGTGTGGTGTAACAGAGACCAAATCTTGTATAGTGTAACAGAGGCCAAATCTTGTGTGGTGTAACAGAGGTAAAATATAGTGTGGTGTAACAGAGACACAATCTTGTGTGGTGTAACATGTAAGACCAAATCTTGTGTGGTGTAACATAGACCAAATCTTGTGTGTTGTAACAGAGACCAAATTTTGTGTGTATTGTAACAGAGACCAAATCTTGTGTGGTGTAGCAGAGGTCAAATCGTGTGTGGTGTAACAGAGACAAAATCTTGTGTGGTGTAACATGTAAGACCAAATCTTGTGTGGTTTAACATGCAAGACCAAATCGTGTGTGGTGTAACAGAGACCAAATCTTGTGTGTTGTAATAGAGACCAAATTTTGCGTGGTGTAACAGAGATCAAAGCTTGTGTGGTGTAACAGAGACCAGATCTTGTGTGGTGTAACAGAGACCAAATCTTGTGTGGTGTAACATATAAGACCAAATCATGTGTGGGGTAAGAGAGACCAAATCTTGTGTGGTGTAACATGTAAGACCAAATCTTGTGTGCTGTAACAGAGGTCAAATCTTGTGTGGTGTAACATGTAAGACCAAATCTTGTGTGGTATAACAGAGAATAAATCTTGTGTGGTGTAACAGAGACCAAATCTTGTGTGTTATAACAGAGACCAAATCTTGTGTGGTGTAACATGTAAGACCAAATCTTGTGTGGTGTAACATGTAGGAACAAATCTTTTGTGGTGTAACATGTAGGACCAAATCTTTTGTGGTGTAACATGTAAGACCAAATCTTGTGTGGTGTAACATGTATGACCAAATCTTGTGTGGTGTAACATGCAAGACCAAATCTTGTGTGGTATAACAGAGACCAAATCGTGTGTGTTGTATCAGAGACCAAAACTTGTGTGGTGTAACAGAGGCCAAATCGAGTGTGGTGTAACAGAGGCCAAGTCTTGTGTGGTGTAACATGTGTCTAAATCTTGTGTATTGTAACAGGTCAAATTTTGTGTGGTGCAACAGAGGCTAAATCTTGTATAGTGTAACAGAGACCAAATTGTGTGTGGCGTAACAGAGACCAAATCTTGTATAGTGTAACAGAGGCCAAATCTTGTGTGGTGTAACAGAGGTCAAATATAGTGTGGTGTAACAGAGGCCAAATCTTGTGTGGTGTAAGAGAGGTCAAGTCTTGTGTGGTGTAACAGAGGTCAAATCTTGTATGGTGTAACAGAGACAAAATCTTTTGTGGTGTAACATGCAAGACCAAATCGTGTGTGGTGTAACAGAGACCAAATCTTGTGTTGTGTAACAGAGGTCAAATCTTATGTAGTGTAACAGAGGTCAAATTGTGTGTGGCGTAACAGCCCAAATCTTGTGTATTGTAACAGAGACCAAATTTTGTGTTGTGTAACAGAGGTCAAATCTTGTGTAGTGTAACAGAGGACAAAGTGTGTTGTAACAGAGACCAAAACTTGTGTGGTGTAACAGAGACCAAAACTTGTGTGGTGTAACAGAGACCAAATCGTGTGTGGTGTAACAGAGGTCAAATTTTGTGTGGTGTAACAGAGGCCAAATCTTGTGTGTTGTAACAGAGACCAAATTTAGTGTGGTGTAACAGAGACCAAATCTTGTATAGTGTAACAGAGGCCAAGTCTTGTGTGGTGTAACATGTGTCTAAATCTTGTGTATCGTAACAGGTCAAATTTTGTGTGGTGCAACAGAGGCTAAATCTTGTGTATTGTAACAGAGACCAAATCTTGTGTGGTGTAACATGTAAGACCAAATCTTGTGTGGTGTAACATGTAGGACCAAATCTTTTGTGGTGTAACATGTAAGACCAAATCTTGTGTGGTGTAACATGTAAGACCAAATCTTGTGTGGTGTAACATGTAAGACAAAATCTTGTGTGGTGTAACATGCAAGACCAAATCTTGTGTGGTATAACAGAGAACAAATCTTGTGTGTATTGTAACAGAGACCAAATCTTGTGTGGTGTAAGATGTAAGAATAAATCTTGTGTGGTGTAACATGTAAGACCAAATCTTGTGTGGTGTAACATAGACCAAATCTTTTGTGTTGTAACAGAGACCAAATTTTGTGTGTATTGTAACAGAGACCAAATCTTGTGTGGTGTAACAGAGGCCAAATCTTGTGTAGTGTAACAGAGACCAAATCGTGTGTGGTGTAACAGAGACCAAATCGTGTGTTGTGTAACAGAGGTCAAATTGTGTGTAGTGTAACATGTGTCTATATCTTGTGTAGTGTAACAGAGGTCAAATTTTGTGTAGTGCAACAGAGACTAAATCTTGTGTAGTGTAACAGAGACCAAATTTTGTATGGTGTAACAGAGACCAAATCTTGTATAGTGTAACAGAGGCCAAATCGTGTGTGGTGTAACAGAGATCAAATCTTGTGTGGTGTAACAGAAGTCAAATATAGTGTGGTGTAACATAGGCCAAAATTGTGTGGTGTAAGAGAGGTCAAGTCTTGTGTGGTGTAACATGTGTCTAAATCTTGTGTATCGTAACAGGTCAAATTTTGTGTGGTGCAACAGAGGCTAAATCTTGTGTAGTGTAACAGAGACCAAATTTTGTGTGGTGTAACAGAGACCAAATCTTGTATAGTGTAACAGAGGCCAAATCTTGTGTGGTGTAACAGAGGTCAAATATAGTGTGGTGTAACATAGGCCAAAATTGTGTGGTGTAAGAGAGGTCAAGTCTTGTGTGGTGTAACATGTGTCTAAATCTTGTGTATCGTAACAGGTCAAATTTTGTGTGGTGCAACAGAGGCTAAATCTTGTGTAGTGTAACAGAGACCAAATTTTGTGTGGTGTAACAGAGACCAAATCTTGTATAGTGTAACAGAGGCCAAATCTTGTGTGGTGTAACAGAGGTCAAATATAGTGTGGTGTAACAGAGGCCAAATTTTGTGTGGTGTAACAGAGACCAAATCTTGTATAGTGTAACAGAGGCCAAATCTTGTGTGGTGTAACAGAGGTAAAATATAGTGTGGTGTAACAGAGACACAATCTTGTGTGGTGTAACATGTAAGACCAAATCTTGTGTGGTGTAACATAGACCAAATCTTGTGTGTTGTAACAGAGACCAAATTTTGTGTGTATTGTAACAGAGACCAAATCTTGTGTGGTGTAGCAGAGGTCAAATCGTGTGTGGTGTAACAGAGACAAAATCTTGTGTGGTGTAACATGTAAGACCAAATCTTGTGTGGTTTAACATGCAAGACCAAATCGTGTGTGGTGTAACAGAGACCAAATCTTGTGTGTTGTAATAGAGACCAAATCTTGCGTGGTGTAACAGAGATCAAAGCTTGTGTGGTGTAACAGAGACCAGATCTTGTGTGGTGTAACAGAGACCAAATCTTGTGTGGTGTAACATATAAGACCAAATCATGTGTGGGGTAAGAGAGACCAAATCTTGTGTGGTGTAACATGTAAGACCAAATCTTGTGTGCTGTAACAGAGGTCAAATCTTGTGTGGTGTAACATGTAAGACCAAATCTTGTGTGGTATAACAGAGAATAAATCTTGTGTGGTGTAACAGAGACCAAATCTTGTGTGTTATAACAGAGACCAAATCTTGTGTGGTGTAACATGTAAGACCAAATCTTGTGTGGTGTAACATGTAGGAACAAATCTTTTGTGGTGTAACATGTAGGACCAAATCTTTTGTGGTGTAACATGTAAGACCAAATCTTGTGTGGTGTAACATGTAAGACCAAATCTTGTGTGGTGTAACATGCAAGACCAAATCTTGTGTGGTATAACAGAGACCAAATCGTGTGTGTTGTATCAGAGACCAAAACTTGTGTGGTGTAACAGAGGCCAAATCGAGTGTGGTGTAACAGAGGCCAAGTCTTGTGTGGTGTAACATGTGTCTAAATCTTGTGTATTGTAACAGGTCAAATTTTGTGTGGTGCAACAGAGGCTAAATCTTGTATAGTGTAACAGAGACCAAATTGTGTGTGGCGTAACAGAGACCAAATCTTGTATAGTGTAACAGAGGCCAAATCTTGTGTGGTGTAACAGAGGTCAAATATAGTGTGGTGTAACAGAGGCCAAATCTTGTGTGGTGTAAGAGAGGTCAAGTCTTGTGTGGTGTAACAGAGGTCAAATCTTGTATGGTGTAACAGAGACAAAATCTTTTGTGGTGTAACATGCAAGACCAAATCGTGTGTGGTGTAACAGAGACCAAATCTTGTGTTGTGTAACAGAGGTCAAATCTTATGTAGTGTAACAGAGGTCAAATTGTGTGTGGCGTAACAGCCCAAATCTTGTGTATTGTAACAGAGACCAAATTTTGTGTTGTGTAACAGAGGTCAAATCTTGTGTAGTGTAACAGAGGACAAAGTGTGTTGTAACAGAGACCAAAACTTGTGTGGTGTAACAGAGACCAAAACTTGTGTGGTGTAACAGAGACCAAATCGTGTGTGGTGTAACAGAGGTCAAATTTTGTGTGGTGTAACAGAGGCCAAATCTTGTGTGTTGTAACAGAGACCAAATTTAGTGTGGTGTAACAGAGACCAAATCTTGTATAGTGTAACAGAGGCCAAGTCTTGTGTGGTGTAACATGTGTCTAAATCTTGTGTATCGTAACAGGTCAAATTTTGTGTGGTGCAACAGAGGCTAAATCTTGTGTATTGTAACAGAGACCAAATCTTGTGTGGTGTAACATGTAAGACCAAATCTTGTGTGGTGTAACATGTAGGACCAAATCTTTTGTGGTGTAACATGTAAGACCAAATCTTGTGTGGTGTAACATGTAAGACCAAATCTTGTGTGGTGTAACATGTAAGACAAAATCTTGTGTGGTGTAACATGCAAGACCAAATCTTGTGTGGTATAACAGAGAACAAATCTTGTGTGTATTGTAACAGAGACCAAATCTTGTGTGGTGTAAGATGTAAGAATAAATCTTGTGTGGTGTAACATGTAAGACCAAATCTTGTGTGGTGTAACATAGACCAAATCTTTTGTGTTGTAACAGAGACCAAATTTTGTGTGTATTGTAACAGAGACCAAATCTTGTGTGGTGTAACAGAGGCCAAATCTTGTGTAGTGTAACAGAGACCAAATCGTGTGTGGTGTAACAGAGACCAAATCGTGTGTTGTGTAACAGAGGTCAAATTGTGTGTAGTGTAACATGTGTCTATATCTTGTGTAGTGTAACAGAGGTCAAATTTTGTGTAGTGCAACAGAGACTAAATCTTGTGTAGTGTAACAGAGACCAAATTTTGTATGGTGTAACAGAGACCAAATCTTGTATAGTGTAACAGAGGCCAAATCGTGTGTGGTGTAACAGAGATCAAATCTTGTGTGGTGTAACAGAAGTCAAATATAGTGTGGTGTAACATAGGCCAAAATTGTGTGGTGTAAGAGAGGTCAAGTCTTGTGTGGTGTAACATGTGTCTAAATCTTGTGTATCGTAACAGGTCAAATTTTGTGTGGTGCAACAGAGGCTAAATCTTGTGTAGTGTAACAGAGACCAAATTTTGTGTGGTGTAACAGAGACCAAATCTTGTATAGTGTAACAGAGGCCAAATCTTGTGTGGTGTAACAGAGGTCAAATATAGTGTGGTGTAACAGAGGCCAAATTTTGTGTGGTGTAACAGAGACCAAATCTTGTATAGTGTAACAGAGGCCAAATCTTGTGTGGTGTAACAGAGGTCAAATATAGTGTGGTGTAACAGAGGCCAAATCTTGTGTGGTGTAACATGTAAGACCAAATCTTGTGTGGTATAACAGAGAACAAATCTTGTGTGGTGTAACAGAGACCAAATCTTGTGTGGTGTAACATGTAAGACCAAATCTTGTGGGGTTTAACATGCAAGACCAAATCGTGTGTGGTGTAACAGAGACCAAATCTTGTGTGTTGTAATAAAGACCAAATCTTGTGTGGGGTAAGAGAGACCAAATCTTGTGTGGTGTAACATGTAAGACCAAATCTTGTGTGGTGTAACATAGACCAAATCTTGTGTGTTGTAACACAGACCAAATTTTGTGTGTATTGTAACAGAGACCAAATCTTGAGTGGTGTAACAGAGGCCAAATCTTGTGTAGTGTAACAGAGACCAAATCGTGTGTTGTGTAACAGAGGTCAAATCTTATGTAGTGTAACATGTGTCTAAATCTTGTGTAGTGTAACAGAGGTCTAATTTTTGTGTAGTGCAACAGAGACTAAATCTTGTGTAGTGTAACAGAGACCAAATTTTGTGTGGTGTAACAGAGACCAAATCTTGTATAGTGTAACAGAGGCCAAATCGTATGTGGTGTAACAGAGGTCAAATCTTGTGTGGTGTAACAGAGGTCAAATATAGTGTGGTGTAACATAGGCCAAAATTGTGTGGTGTAAGAGAGGTCAAGTCTTGTGTGGTGTAACAGAGGTCAAATCTTGTATGGTGTAACAGAGACAAAATCTTGTGTAGTGTAACATGTAAGACCAAATCTTGTGTGGTTTAACATGCAAGACCAAATCGTGTGTGGTGTAACAGAGACCAAATCTTGTGGGTTGTAACAGAGACCAAATCTTGTGTGGTGTAACAGAGGTCAAATCTTGTGTGGTGTAGCATGTAAGACCAAATCTTGTGTGCTGTAACAGAGGTCAAATCTTGTGTGGTGTAACAGAGACACAATCTTGTGTGGTGTAACATGTAAGACCAAATCTTGTGTGGTATAACAGAGAACAAATCTTGTGTGGTGTAACAGAGACCAAATCTTGTGTGTATTGTAACAGAGACCAAATCTTGTATGGTGTAACATGTAAGACCAAATCTTGTGTGGTGTAACATGTAGGACCAAATCTTTTGTGGTGTAACATGTAAGACCAAATCTTGTGTGGTGTAACATGTAAGACCAAATCTTGTGTGGTGTAACATGCAAGACCAAATCTTGTGTGGTATAACAGAGACCAAATCTTGTGTAGTGTAACAGAGACCAAATCTTGTGTGGTGTAACAGAGATCAAATATAGTGTGGTGTAACAGAGGCCAAATCTTGTGTGGTGTAAGAGAGGTCAAGTCTTGTGTGGTGTAGCAGAGGTCAAATCTTGTATGGTGTAACAGAGACAAAATCTTGTGTGGTTTAACATGTAAGACCAAATCTTGTGTGGTTTAACATGCAAGACCAAATCGTGTGTGGTGTAACAGAGACCAAATCTTGTGTGTTGTAATAGAGACCAAATCTTGCGTGGTGTAAGATGTAAGAATAAATCTTGTGTGGTGTAACATGTAAGACCAAATCTTGTGTGGTGTAACATAGACCAAATCTTATGTGTTGTAACAGAGACCAAATTTTGAGTGTATTGTAACAGAGACCAAATCTTGTGTGGTGTAACAGAGGCCAAATCGTGTGTGGTGTAACAGAGACCAAATCGTGTGTTGTGTAACAGAGGTCAAATCGTGTGTAGTGTAACATGTGTCTAAATCTTGTGTAGTGTAACAGAGGTCAAATTTTGTGTAGTGCAACAGAGACTAAATCTTGTGTAGTGTAACAGAGGCCAAATCGTGTGTGGTGTAACAGAGGTCAAATCTTGTGTGGTGTAACAGAGGTCAAATATAGTGTGGTGTAACACAAGCCAAAATTGTGTGGTGTAAGAGAGGTCAAGTCTTGTGTGGTTTAACAGAGGTCAAATCTTGTATGGTGTAACAGAGGCCAAGTCTTGTGTGGTGTAATATGTGTCTAAATCTTGTGTATCGTAACAGGTCAAATTTTGTGTGGTGCAACAGAGGCTACATCTTGTGTAGTGTAACAGAGACCAAATTTTGTGTGGTGTAACAGAGACCAAATCTTGTATAGTGTAACAGAGGCCAAATCTTGTGTGGTGTAACAGAGGTCAAATATAGTGTGGTGTAACAGAGGCCAAATCTTGTGTGGTGTAAGAGAGGTCAAGTCTTGTGTGGTGTAACAGAGGTCAAATCTTGTATGGTGTAACAGAGACAAAATCTTGTGTGGTGTAACATGTAAGACCAAATCTTGTGTGGTTTAACATGCAAGACCAAATCGTGTGAGGTGAAAGAGAGACAAAATCTTGTGTGTTGTAATAGAGACTAAATCTTGCGTGGTGTAACAGAGGTCAAAGCTTGTGTGGTGTAACAGAGACCAGATCTTTTGTGTGTTTTAACAGAGACCAAATCTTGTGTGGTGTAACATATAAGACCAAATCTTGTGTGGGGTAAGAGAGACCAAATCTTGTGTGGTGTAACATGTAAGACCAAATCTTGTGTGCTGTAACAGAGGTCAAATCTTGTGTGGTGTAACATGTAAGACCAAATCTTGTGTGGTATAACAGAGAACAAATCTTGTGTGGTGTAACAGAGACCAAATCTTGTGTGTTATAACAGAGACCAAATCTTGTGTGTATTGTAACAGAGACCAAATCTTGTGTGGTGTAACATGTAAGACCAAATCTTGTGTGGTGTAACATGTAAGACCAAATCTTGTGTGGTGTAACATGCAAGACCAAATCTTGTGTGGTATAACAGAGAACAAATCTTGTGAGTATTGTAACAGAGACCAAATCTTGTGTGGTGTAAGATGTAAGAATAAATCTTGTGTGGTGTAACATGTAAGACCAAATCTTGTGTGGTGTAACATAGACCAAATCTTGTGTGTTGTAACAGAGACCAAATTTTGTGTGTATTGTAACAGAGACCAAATCTTGTGTGGTGTAGCAGAGGTCAAATCGTGTGTGGTGTAACAGAGACAAAATCTTGTGTGGTGTAACATGTAAGACCAAATCTTGTGTGGTTTAACATGCAAGACCAAATCGTGTGTGGTGTAACAGAGACCAAATCTTGTGTGTTGTAATAGAGACCAAATCTTGCGTGGTGTAACAGAGGTCAAAGCTTATGTGGTGTAACAGAGACCAGATCTTGTGTGGTGTAACAGAGACCAAATCTTGTGTGGTGTAACATATAAGACCAAATCATGTGTGGGGTAAGAGAGACCAAATCTTGTGTGGTGTAACATGTAAGACCAAATCTTGTGTGCTGTAACAGAAGCCAAATCTTGTGTGGTGTAACAGAGGTCAAATATAGTGTGGTGTAACAGAGACACAATCTTGTGTGGTGTAACATGTAAGACCAAATCTTGTGTGGTATAACAGAGAACAAATCTTGTGTGGTGTAACAGAGACCAAATCTTGTGTGGTGTAACATGTAAGACCAAATCTTGTGGGGTTTAACATGCAAGACCAAATCGTGTGTGGTGTAACAGAGACCAAATCTTGTGTGTTGTAATAGAGACCAAATCTTGTGTGGGGTAAGAGAGACCAAATCTTGTGTGGTGTAACATGTAAGACCAAATCTTGTGTGGTGTAACATAGACCAAATCTTGTGTGTTGTAACACAGACCAAATTTTGTATGTATTGTAACAGAGACCAAATCTTGAGTGGTGTAACAGAGGCCAAATCTTGTGTAGTGTAACAGAGACCAAATCGTGTGTTGTGTAACAGAGGTCAACTCTTGTGTAGTGTAACATGTGTCTAAATCTTTTGTAGTGTAACAGAGGTCAAATTTTGTGTAGTGCAACAGAGACTAAATCTTGTGTAGTGTAACAGAGACCAAATTTTGTGTGGTGTAACAGAGACCAAATCTTGTATAGTGTAACAGAGGCCAAATCGTGTGTGGTGTAACAGAGGTCAAATCTTGTGTGGTGTAACAGAGGTCAAATATAGTGTGGTGTAACATAGGTCAAAATTGTGTGGTGTAAGAGAGGTCAAGTCTTGTGTGCTGTAACAGAGGTCAAATCTTGTATGGTGTAACAGAGACAAAATCTTGTGTAGTGTAACATGTAAGACCAAATCTTGTGTGGTTTAACATGCAAGACCAAATCGTGTGTGGTGTAACAGAGACCAAATCTTGTGGGTTGTAATAGAGACCAAATCTTGTGTGGTGTAACAGAGGTCAAATCTTGTGTGGTGTAGCATGTAAGACCAAATCTTGTGTGCTGTAACAGAGGTCAAATCTTGTGTGGTGTAACAGAGACACAATTTTGTGTGGTGTAACATGTAAGACCAAATCTTGTGTGGTATAACAGAGAACAAATCTTGTGTGGTGTAACAGAGACCAAATCTTGTGTGTATTGTAACAGAGACCAAATCTTGTGTGGTGTAACATGTAAGACCAAATCTTGTGTGGTGTAACATGTAGGACCAAATCTTTTGTGGTGTAACATGTAAGACCAAATCTTGTGTGGTGTAACATGTAAGACCAAATCTTGTGTGGTGTAACATGCAAGACCAAATCTTGTGTGGTATAACAGAGACCAAATCTTGTGTAGTGTAACAGAGACCAAATCTTGTGTGGTGTAACAGAGATCAAATATAGTGTGGTGTAACAGAGGCCAAATCTTGTGTGGTGTAAGAGAGGTCAAGTCTTGTGTGGTGTAGCAGAGGTCAAATCTTGTATGGTGTAACAGAGACAAAATCTTGTGTGGTGTAACATGTAAGACCAAATCTTGTGTGGTTTAACATGCAAGACCAAATCGTGTGTGGTGTAACAGAGACCAAATCTTGTGTGTTGTAACAGAGACCAAATTTTGAGTGTATTGTAACAGAGACCAAATCTTGTGTGGTGTAACAGAGGCCAAATCGTGTGTGGTGTAACAGAGACCAAATCGTGTGTTGTGTAACAGAGGTCAAATCGTGCGTAGTGTAACATGTGTCTAAATCTTGTGTAGTGTAACAGAGGTCAAATTTTGTGTAGTGCAACAGAGACTAAATCTTGTGTAGTGTAACAGAGGCCAAATCGTGTGTGGTGTAACAGAGGTCAAATCTTGTGTGGTGTAACAGAGGTCAAATATAGCGTGGTGTAACACAAGCCAAAATTGTGTGGTGTAAGAGAGGTCAAGTCTTGTGTGGTTTAACAGAGGTCAAATCTTGTATGGTGTAACAGAGGCCAAGTCTTGTGTGGTGTAACATGTGTCTAAATATTGTGTATCGTAACAGGTCAAATTTTGTGTGGTGCAACAGAGGCTAAATCTTGTGTAGTGTAACAGAGACCAAATTTTGTGTGGTGTAACAGAGACAAAATCTTGTATAGTGTAACAGAGGCCAAATCTTGTGTGGTGTAACAGAGGTCAAATATAGTGTGGTGTAACAGAGGCCAAATCTTGTGTGGTGTAAGAGAGGTCAAGTCTTGTGTGGTGTAACAGAGGTCAAATCTTGTATGGTGTAACAGAGACAAAATCTTGTGTGGTGTAACATGTAAGACCAAATCTTGTGTGGTTTAACATGCAAGACCAAATCGTGTGAGGTGAAACAGAGACCAAATCTTGTGTGTTGTAATAGAGACTAAATCTTGCGTGGTGTAACAGAGGTCAAAGCTTGTGTGGTGTAACAGAGACCAGATCTTTTGTGTTTTGTAACAGAGACCAAATCTTGTGTGGTGTAACATATACGACCAAATCTTGTGTGGGGTAAGAGAGACCAAATCTTGTGTGGTGTAACATGTAAGACCAAATCTTGTGTGCTGTAACAGAGGTCAAATCTTGTGTGGTGTAACATGTAAGACCAAATCTTGTGTGGTATAACAGAGAAAAAATCTTGTGTGGTGTAACAGAGACCAAATCTTGTGTGTTATAACAGAGACCAAATCTTGTGTGTATTGTAACAGAGACCAAATCTTGTGTGGTGTAACATGTAAGACCAAATCTTGTGTGGTGTAACATGTAGGACCAAATCTTTTGTGGTGTAACATGTAAGACCAAATCTTGTGTGGTGTAACATGTAAGACCAAATCTTGTGTGGTGTAACATGCAAGACCAAATCTTGTGTGGTATAACAGAGAACAAATCTTGTGAGTATTGTAACAGAGACCAAATCTTGTGTGGTGTAAGATGTAAGAATAAATCTTGTGTGGTGTAACATGTAAGACCAAATCTTGTGTGGTGTAACATAGACCAAATCTTGTGTGTTGTAACAGAGACCAAATTTTGTGTGTATTGTAACAGAGACCAAATCTTGTGTGGTGTAGCAGAGGTCAAATCGTGTGTGGTGTAACAGAGACAAAATATTGTGTGGTGTAACATGTAAGACCAAATCTTGTGTGGTTTAACATGCAAGACCAAATCGTGTGTGGTGTAACAGAGACCAAATCTTGTGTGTTGTAATAGAGACCAAATCTTGCGTGGTGTAACAGAGGTCAAAGCTTGTGTGGTGTAACAGAGACCAGATCTTGTGTGGTGTAACAGAGACCAAATCTTGTGTGGTGTAACATATAAGACCAAATCATGTGTGGGGTAAGAGAGACCAAATCTTGTGTGGTGTAACATGTAAGACCAAATCTTGTGTGCTGTAACAGAGGTCAAATCTTGTGTGGTGTAACATGTAAGACCAAATCGTGTGTGGTATAACAGAGAATAAATCTTGTGTGGTGTAACAGAGACCAAATCTTGTGTGTTATAACAGAGACCAAATCTTGTGTGGTGTAACATGTAAGACCAAATCTTGTGTGGTGTAACATGTAGGACCAAATCTTTTGTGGTGTAACATGTAAGACCAAATCTTGTGTGGTGTAACATGTAAGACCAAATCTTGTGTGGTGTAACATAGACCAAATCTTGTGTGTTGTAACAGAGATCAAATTTTGTGTGTATTGTAACAGAGACCAAATCTTGTGTGGTGTAGCAGAGGTCAAATCGTGTGTGGTGTAACAGAGACAAAATCTTGTGTGGTGTAACATGTAAGACCAAATCTTGTGTGGTTTAACATGCAAGACCAAATCGTGTGTGGTGTAACAGAGGTCAAATCTTGTGTGGTGTAGCATGTAAGACCAGATCTTGTGTGCTGTAACAGAGGTCAAATCTTGTGTGGTGTAACAGAGACACAATCTTGTGTGGTGTAACATGTAAGACCAAATCTTGTGTGGTATAACAGAGAACAAATCTTGTGTGGTGTAACAGAGACCAAATCTTGTGTGTATTGTAACAGAGACCAAATCTTGTATGGTGTAACATGTAAGACCAAATCTTGTGTGGTGTAACATGTAGGACCAAATCTTTTGTGGTGTAACATGTAAGACCAAATCTTGTGTGGTGTAACATGCAAGACCAAATCTTGTGTGGTATAACAGAGACCAAATCTTGTGTAGTGTAACAGAGACCAAATCTTGTGTGGTGTAACAGAGATCAAATATAGTGTGGTGTAACAGAGGCCAAATCTTGTGTGGTGTAAGAGAGGTCAAGTCTTGTGTGGTGTAGCAGAGGTCAAATCTTGTATGGTGTAACAGAGACAAAATCTTGTGTGGTTTAACATGTAAGACCAAATCTTGTGTGGTTTAACATGCAAGACCAAATCGTGTGTGGTGTAACAGAGACCAAATCTTGTGTGTTGTAATAGAGACCAAATCTTGCGTGGTGTAAGATGTAAGAATAAATCTTGTGTGGTGAAACATGTAAGACCAAATCTTGTGTGGTGTAACATAGACCAAATCTTATGTGTTGTAACAGAGACCAAATTTTGAGTGTATTGTAACAGAGACCAAATCTTGTGTGGTGTAACAGAGGCCAAATCGTGTGTGGTGTAACAGAGACCAAATCGTGTGTTGTGTAACAGAGGTCAAATCGTGTGTAGTGTAACATGTGTCTAAATCTTGTGTAGTGTAACAGAGGTCAAATTTTGTGTAGTGCAACAGAGACTAAATCTTGTGTAGTGTAACAGAGGCCAAATCGTGTGTGGTGTAACAGAGGTCAAATCTTGTGTGGTGTAACAGAGGTCAAATATAGTGTGGTGTAACACAAGCCAAAATTGTGTGGTGTAAGAGAGGTCAAGTCTTGTGTGGTTTAACAGAGGTCAAATCTTGTATGGTGTAACAGAGGCCAAGTCTTGTGTGGTGTAACATGTGTCTAAATCTTGTGTATCGTAACAGGTCAAATTTTGTGTGGTGCAACAGAGGCTAAATCTTGTGTAGTGTAACAGAGACCAAATTTTGTGTGGTGTAACAGAGACCAAATCTTGTATAGTGTAACAGAGGCCAAATCTTGTGTGGTGTAACAGAGGTCAAATATAGTGTGGTGTAACAGAGGCCAAATCTTGTGTGGTGTAAGAGAGGTCAAGTCTTGTGTGGTGTAACAGAGGTCAAATCTTGTATGGTGTAACAGAGACAAAATCTTGTGTGGTGTAACATGTAAGACCAAATCTTGTGTGGTTTAACATGCAAGACCAAATCGTGTGAGGTGAAACAGAGACCAAATCTTGTGTGTTGTAATAGAGACTAAATCTTGCGTGGTGTAACAGAGGTCAAAGCTTGTGTGGTGTAACAGAGACCAGATCTTTTGTGTGTTGTAACAGAGACCAAATCTTGTGTGGTGTAACATATAAGACCAAATCTTGTGTGGGGTAAGAGAGACCAAATCTTGTGTGGTGTAACATGTAAGACCAAATCTTGTGTGCTGTAACAGAGGTCAAATCTTGTGTGGTGTAACATGTAAGACCAAATCTTGTGTGGTATAACAGAGAAAAAATCTTGTGTGGTGTAACAGAGACCAAATCTTGTGTGTTATAACAGAGACCAAATCTTGTGTGGTGTAACATGTAAGACCAAATCTTGTGTGGTGTAACATGTAGGACCAAATCTTTTGTGGTGTAACATGTAAGACCAAATCTTGTGTGGTGTAACATGTAAGACCAAATCTTGTGTGGTGTAACATGCAAGACCAAATCTTGTGTGGTATAACAGAGAACAAATCTTGTGAGTATTGTAACAGAGACCAAATCTTGTGTGGTGTAAGATGTAAGAATAAATCTTGTGTGGTGTAACATGTAAGACCAAATCTTGTGTGGTGTAACATAGACCAAATCTTGTGTGTTGTAACAGAGACCAAATTTTGTGTGTATTGTAACAGAGACCAAATCTTGTGTGGTGTAGCAGAGGTCAAATCGTGTGTGGTGTAACAGAGACAAAATCTTGTGTGGTGTAACATGTAAGACCAAATCTTGTGTGGTTTAACATGCAAGACAATATCGTGTGTGGTGTAACAGAGACCAAATCTTGTGTGTTGTAATAGAGACCAAATCTTGCGTGGTGTAACAGAGGTCAAAGCTTGTGTGGTGTAACAGAGACCAGATCTTGTGTGGTGTAACAGAGACCAAATCTTGTGTGGTGTAACATATAAGACCAAATCATGTGTGGGGTAAGAGAGACCAAATCTTGTGTGGTGTAACATGTAAGACCAAATCTTGTGTGCTGTAACAGAGGTCAAATCTTGTGTGGTGTAACATGTAAGACCAAATCTTGTGTGGTATAACAGCGAATAAATCTTGTGTGGTGTAACATAGACCAAATCTTGTGTGTTGTAACACAGACCAAATTTTGTATGTATTGTAACAGAGACCACATCTTGAGTGGTGTAACAGAGGCCAAATCTTGTGTAGTGTAACAGAGACCAAATCGTGTGTTGTGTAACAGAGGTCAAATCTTGTGTAGTGTAACATGTGTCTAAATCTTGTGTAGTGTAACAGAAGTCAAATTTTGTGTAGTGCAACAGAGACTAAATCTTGTGTAGTGTAACAGAGACCAAATTTTGTGTGGTGTAACAGAGACCAAATCTTGTATAGTGTAACAGAGGCCAAATCGTGTGTGGTGTAACAGAGGTCAAATCTTGCGTGGTGTAACAGAGGTCAAATATAGTGTGGTGTAACATAGGCCAAAATTGTGTGGTGTAAGAGAGGTCAAGTCTTGTGTGGTGTAACAGAGGTCAAATCTTGTATGGTGTAACAGAGACAAAATCTTGTGTAGTGTAACATGTAAGACCAAATCTTGTGTGGTTTAACATGCAAGACCAAATCGTGTGTGGTGTAACAGAGACCAAATCTTGTGGGTTGTAACAGAGACCAAATCTTGTGTGGTGTAACAGAGGTCAAATCTTGTGTGGTGTAGCATGTAAGACCAAATCTTGTGTGCTGTAACAGAGGTCAAATCTTGTGTGGTGTAACAGAGACACAATTTTGTGTGGTGTAACATGTAAGACCAAATCTTATGTGGTATAACAGAGAACAAATCTTGTGTGGTGTAACAGAGACCAAATCTTGTGTGTATTGTAACAGAGACCAAATCTTGTGTGGTGTAACATGTAAGACCAAATCTTGTGTGGTGTAACATGTAGGACCAAATCTTTTGTGGTGTAACATGTAAGACCAAATCTTGTGTGGTGTAACATGTAAGACCAAATCTTGTGTGGTGTAACATGCAAGACCAAATCTTGTGTGGTATAACAGAGACCAAATCTTGTGTAGTGTAACAGAGACCAAATCTTGTGTGGTGTAACAGAGATCAAATATAGTGTGGTGTAACAGAGGCCAAATCTTGTGTGGTGTAAGAGAGGTCAAGTCTTGTGTGGTGTAGCAGAGGTCAAATCTTGTATGGTGTAACAGAGACAAAATCTTGTGTGGTGTAACATGTAAGACCAAATCTTGTGTGGTTTAACATGCAAGACCAAATCGTGTGTGGTGTAACAGAGACCAAATCTTGTGTGTTGTAATAGAGACCAAATCTTGCGTGGTGTAAGATGTAAGAATAAATCTTGTGTGGTGTAACATGTAAGACCAAATCTTGTGTGGTGTAACATAGACCAAATCTTGTGTGTTGTAACAGAGACCAAATTTTGAGTGTATTGTAACAGAGACCAAATCTTGTGTGGTGTAACAGAGGCCAAATCGTGTGTGGTGTAACAGAGACCAAATCGTGTGTTGTGTAACAGAGGTCAAATCGTGTGTAGTGTAACATGTGTCTAAATCTTGTGTAGTGTAACAGAGGTCAAATTTTGTGTAGTGCAACAGAGACTAAATCTTGTGTAGTGTAACAGAGGCCAAATCGTGTGTGGTGTAACAGAGGTCAAATCTTGTGTGGCATAACAGAGGTCAAATATAGCGTGGTGTAACACAAGCCAAAATTGTGTGGTGTAAGAGAGGTCAAGTCTTGTGTGGTTTAACAGAGGTCAAATCTTGTATGGTGTAACAGAGGCCAAGTCTTGTGTGGTGTAACATGTGTCTAAATCTTGTGTATCGTAACAGGTCAAATTTTGTGTGGTGCAACAGAGGCTAAATCTTGTGTAGTGTAACAGAGACCAAATTTTGTGTGGTGTAACAGAGACCAAATCTTGTATAGTGTAACAGAGGCCAAATCTTGTGTGGTGTAACAGAGGTCAAATATAGTGTGGTGTAACAGAGGCCAAATCTTGTGTGGTGTAAGAGAGGTCAAGTCTTGTGTGGTGTAACAGAGGTCAAATCTTGTATGGTGTAACAGAGACAAAATCTTGTGTGGTGTAACATGTAAGACCAAATCTTGTGTGGTTTAACATGCAAGACCAAATCGTGTGAGGTGAAACAGAGACCAAATCTTGTGTGTTGTAATAGAGACTAAATCTTGCGTGGTGTAACAGAGGTCAAAGCTTGTGTGGTGTAACAGAGACCAGATCTTTTGTGTTTTGTAACAGAGACCAAATCTTGTGTGGTGTAACATATACGACCAAATCTTGTGTGGGGTAAGAGAGACCAAATCTTGTGTGGTGTAACATGTAAGACCAAATCTTGTGTGCTGTAACAGAGGTCAAATCTTGTGTGGTGTAACATGTAACACCAAATCGTGTGTGGTATAACAGAGAAAAAATCTTGTGTGGTGTAGCAGAGACCAAATCTTGTGTGTTATAACAGAGACCAAATCTTGTGTGTATTGTAACAGAGACCAAATCTTGTGTGGTGTAACATGTAAGACCAAATCTTGTGTGGTGTAACATGTAGGACCAAATCTTTTGTGGTGTAACATGTAAGACCAAATCTTGTGTGGTGTAACATGTAAGACCAAATCTTGTGTGGTTTAACATGCAAGTAAATATCGTGTGTGGTGTAACAGAGACCAAATCTTGTGTGTTGTAATAGAGACCAAATCTTGCATGGTGTAACAGAGGTCAAAGCTTGTGTGGTGTAACAGAGACCAGATCTTGTGTGGTGTAATATAGACCAAATCTTGTGTGGTGTAACATATAAGACCAAATCATGTGTGGGGTAAGAGAGACCAAATCTTTTGTGGTGTAACATGTAAGACCAAATCTTGTGTGCTGTAACAGAGGTCAAATCTTGTGTGGTGTAACAAGTAAGACCAAATCTTGTGTGGTATAACAGAGAATAAATCTTGTGTGGTGTAACAGAGACCAAATCTTGTGTGTTATAACAGAGACCAAATCTTGTGTGGTGTAACATGTAAGACCAAATCTTGTGTGGTGTAACATGTAGGACCAAATCTTTTGTGGTGTAACATGTAAGACCAAATCTTGTGTGGTGTAACATGTAAGACCAAATCTTGTGTGGTGTAACATGCAAGACCAAATCTTGTGTGGTATAACAGAGAACAAATCTTGTGTGTATTGTAACAGAGACCAAATCTTGTGTGGTGTAACAGAGGCCAAATCGTGTGTGGTGTAACAGAGACCAAATAGTGTGTTGTGTAACAGAGGTCAAATCGTGTGTAGTGTAACATGTGTCTAAATCTTGTGTAGTGTAACAGAGGTCAAATTTTGTGTAGTGCAACAGAGAATAAATCTTGTGTAGTGTAACAGAGGCCAAATCGTGTGTGGTGTAACAGAGGTCAAATCTTGTGTGGTGTAACAGAGGTCAAATATAGTGTGGTGTAACACAAGCCAAAATTGTGTGGTGTAAGAGAGGTCAAGTCTTGTGTGGTTTAACAGAGGTCAAATCTTGTATGGTGTAACAGAGGCAAGGTCTTGTGTGGTGTAACATGTGTCTAAATCTTGTGTATCGTAACAGGTCAAATTTTGTGTGGTGCAACAGAGGCTAAATCTTGTGTAGTGTAACAGAGGCCAAATCTTGTGTGGTGTAACAGAGGTCAAATATAGTGTGGTGTAACAGAGGCCAAATCTTGTGTGGTGTAAGAGAGGTCAAGTCTTGTGTGGTGTAACAGAGGTTAAATCTTGTATGGTGTAACAGAGACAAAATCTTGTGTTGTTTAACATGCAAGACCAAATCGTGTGAGGTGAAACAGAGACCAAATCTTGTGTGTTGTAATAGAGACTAAATCTTGCGTGGTGTAACAGAGGTCAAAGCTTGTGTGGTGTAACAGAGACCAGATCTTTTGTGTTTTGTAACAGAGACCAAATCTTGTGTGGTGTAACATATAAGACCAAATCTTGTGTGGGGTAAGAGAGACCAAATCTTGTGTGGTGTAACATGTAAGACCAAATCTTGTGTGCTGTAAAAGAGGTCAAATCTTGTGTGGTGTAACATGTAAGACCAAATCTTGTGTGGTATAACAGAGAAAAAATCTTGTGTGGTGTAACAGAGACCAAATCTTGTGTGTTATAACAGAGACCAAATCTTGTGTGTATTGTAACAGAGACCAAATCTTGTGTGGTGTAACATGTAAGACCAAATCTTGTGTGGTGTAACATGTAGGACCAAATCTTTTGTGGTGTAACATGTAAGACCAAATCTTGTGTGGTGTAACATGTAAGACCAAATCTTGTGTGGTTTAACATGCAAGACAATATCGTGTGTGGTGTAACAGAGACCAAATCTTGTGTGTTGTAATAGAGACCAAATCTTGCGTGGTGTAACAGAGGTCAAAGCTTGTGTGGTGTAACAGAGACCAGATCTTGTGTGGTGTAACAGAGACCAAATCTTGTGTGGTGTAACATATAAGACCAAATCATGTGTGGGGTAAGAGAGACCAAATCTTGTGTGGTGTAACATGTAAGACCAAATCTTGTGTGCTGTAACAGAGGTCAAATCTTGTGTGGTGTAACATGTAAGACCAAATTTTGTGTGGTATAACAGCGAATAAATCTTGTGTGGTGTAACAGAGACCAAATCTTGTGTGTTATAACAGAGACCAAATCTTGTGTGGTGTAACATGTAAGACCAAATCTTGTGTGGTGTAACATGTAGGACCAAATCTTTTGTGGTGTAACATGTAAGACCAAATCTTGTGTGGTGTAACATGTAAGACCAAATCTTGTGTGCTGTAACAGAGGTCAAATCTTGTGTGGTGTAACATGTAAGACCAAATCTTGTGTGGTATAACAGCGAATAAATCTTGTGTGGTGTAACATAGACCAAATCTTGTGTGTTGTAACACAGACCAAATTTTGTATGTATTGTAACAGAGACCAAATCTTGAGTGGTGTAACAGAGGCCAAATCTTGTGTAGTGTAACAGAGACCAAATCGTGTGTTGTGTAACAGAGGTCAAATCTTGTGTAGTGTAACATGTGTCTAAATCTTGTGTAGTGTAACAGAGGTCAAATTTTGTGTAGTGCAACAGAGACTAAATCTTGTGTAGTGTAACAGAGACCAAATTTTGTGTGGTGTAACAGAGACCAAATCTTGTATAGTGTAACAGAGGCCAAATCGTGTGTGGTGTAACAGAGGTCAAATCTTGTGTGGTGTAACAGAGGTCAAATATAGTGTGGTGTAACATAGGCCAAAATTGTGTGGTGTAAGAGAGGTCAAGTCTTGTGTGGTGTAACAGAGGTCAAATCTTGTATGGTGTAACAGAGACAAAATCTTGTGTAGTGTAACATGTAAGACCAAATCTTGTGTGGTTTAACATGCAAGACCAAATCGTGTGTGGTGTAACAGAGACCAAATCTTGTGGGTTGTAACAGAGACCAAATCTTGTGTGGTGTAACAGAGGTCAAATCTTGTGTGGTGTAGCATGTAAGACCAAATCTTGTGTGCTGTAACAGAGGTCAAATCTTGTGTGGTGTAACAGAGACACAATTTTGTGTGGTGTAACATGTAAGACCAAATCTTATGTGGTATAACAGAGAACAAATCATGTGTGGTGTAACAGAGACCAAATCTTGTGTGTATTGTAACAGAGACCAAATCTTGTATGGTGTAACATGTAAGACCAAATCTTGTGTGGTGTAACATGTAGGACCAAATCTTTTGTGGTGTAACATGTAAGACCGAATCTTGTGTGGTGTAACATGTAAGACCAAATCTTGTGTGGTGTAACATGCAAGACCAAATCTTGTGTGGTATAACAGAGACCAAATCTTGTGTAGTGTAACAGAGACCAAATCTTGTGTGGTGTAACAGAGATCAAATATAGTGTGGTGTAACAGAGGCCAAATCTTGTGTGGTGTAAGAGAGGTCAAGTCTTGTGTGGTGTAGCAGAGGTCAAATCTTGTATGGTGTAACAGAGACAAAATCTTGTGTGGTGTAACATGTAAGACCAAATCTTGTGTGGTTTAACATGCAAGACCAAATCGTGTGTGGTGTAACAGAGACCAAATCTTGTGTGTTGTAATAGAGACCAAATCTTGCGTGGTGTAAGATGTAAGAATAAATCTTGTGTGGTGTAACATGTAAGACCAAATCTTGTGTGGTGTAACATAGACCAAATCTTGTGTGTTGTAACAGAGACCAAATTTTGAGCGTATTGTAACAGAGACCAAATCTTGTGTGGTGTAACAGAGGCCAAATCGTGTGTGGTGTAACAGAGACCAAATCGTGTGTTGTGTAACAGAGGTCAAATCGTGTGTAGTGTAACATGTGTCTAAATCTTGTGTAGTGTAACAGAGGTCAAATTTTGTGTAGTGCAACAGAGACTAAATCTTGTGTAGTGTAACAGAGGCCAAATCGTGTGTGGTGTAACAGAGGTCAAATCTTGTGTGGCATAACAGAGGTCAAATATAGCGTGGTGTAACACAAGCCAAAATTGTGTGGTGTAAGAGAGGTCAAGTCTTGTGTGGTTTAACAGAGGTCAAATCTTGTATGGTGTAACAGAGGCCAAGTCTTGTGTGGTGTAACATGTGTCTAAATCTTGTGTATCGTAACAGGTCAAATTTTGTGTGGTGCAACAGAGGCTAAATCTTGTGTAGTGTAACAGAGACCAAATTTTGTGTGGTGTAACAGAGACCAAATCTTGTATAGTGTAACAGAGGCCAAATCTTGTGTGGTGTAACAGAGGTCAAATATAGTGTGGTGTAACAGAGGCCAAATCTTGTGTGGTGTAAGAGAGGTCAAGTCTTGTGTGGTGTAACAGAGGTCAAATCGTGTATGGTGTAACAGAGACAAAATCTTGTGTGGTGTAACATGTAAGACCAAATCTTGTGTGGTTTAACATGCAAGACCAAATCGTGTGAGGTGAAACAGAGACCAAATCTTGTGTGTTGTAATAGAGACTAAATCTTGCGTGGTGTAACAGAGGTCAAAGCTTGTGTGGTGTAACAGAGACCAGATCTTTTGTGTTTTGTAACAGAGACCAAATCTTGTGTGGTGTAACATATACGACCAAATCTTGTGTGGGGTAAGAGAGACCAAATCTTGTGTGGTGTAACATGTAAGACCAAATCTTGTGTGCTGTAACAGAGGTCAAATCTTGTGTGGTGTAACATGTAACACCAAATCGTGTGTGGTATAACAGAGAAAAAATCTTGTGTGGTGTAACAGAGACCAAATCTTGTGTGTTATAACAGAGACCAAATCTTGTGTGTATTGTAACAGAGACCAAATCTTGTGTGGTGTAACATGTAAGACCAAATCTTGTGTGGTGTAACATGTAGGACCAAATCTTTTGTGGTGTAACATGTAAGACCAAATCTTGTGTGGTGTAACATGTAAGACCAAATCTTGTGTGGTTTAACATGCAAGTAAATATCGTGTGTGGTGTAACAGAGACCAAATCTTGTGTGTTGTAATAGAGACCAAATCTTGCGTGGTGTAACAGAGGTCAAAGCTTGTGTGGTGTAACAGAGACCAGATCTTGTGTGGTGTAATAGAGACCAAATCTTGTGTGGTGTAACATATAAGACCAAATCATGTGTGGGGTAAGAGAGACCAAATCTTGTGTGGTGTAACATGTAAGACCAAATCTTGTGTGCTGTAACAGAGGTCAAATCTTGTGTGGTGTAACAAGTAAGACCAAATCTTGTGTGGTATAACAGAGAATAAATCTTGTGTGGTGTAACAGAGACCAAATCTTGTGTGTTATAACAGAGACCAAATCTTGTGTGGTGTAACATGTAAGACCAAATCTTGTGTGGTGTAACATGTAGGACCAAATCTTTTGTGGTGTAACATGTAAGACCAAATCTTGTGTGGTGTAACATGTAAGACCAAATCTTGTGTGGTGTAACATGCAAGACCAAATCTTGTGTGGTATAACAGAGAACAAATCTTGTGTGTATTGTAACAGAGACCAAATCTTGTGTGGTGTAACAGAGGCCAAATCGTGTGTGGTGTAACAGAGACCAAATAGTGTGTTGTGTAACAGAGGTCAAATCGTGTGTAGTGTAACATGTGTCTAAATCTTGTGTAGTGTAACAGAGGTCAAATTTTGTGTAGTGCAACAGAGAATAAATCTTGTGTAGTGTAACAGAGGCCAAATCGTGTGTGGTGTAACAGAGGTCAAATCTTGTGTGGTGTAACAGAGGTCAAATATAGTGTGGTGTAACACAAGCCAAAATTGTGTGGTGTAAGAGAGGTCAAGTCTTGTGTGGTTTAACAGAGGTCAAATCTTGTATGGTGTAACAGAGGCCAAGTCTTGTGTGGTGTAACATGTGTCTAAATCTTGTGTATCGTAACAGGTCAAATTTTGTGTGGTGCAACAGAGGCTAAATCTTGTGTAGTGTAACAGAGGCCAAATCTTGTGTGGTGTAACAGAGGTCAAATATAGTGTGGTGTAACAGAGGCCAAATCTTGTGTGGTGTAAGAGAGGTCAAGTCTTGTGTGGTGTAACAGAGGTTAAATCTTGTATGGTGTAACAGAGACAAAATCTTGTGTGGTTTAACATGCAAGACCAAATCGTGTGAGGTGAAACAGAGACCAAATCTTGTGTGTTGTAATAGAGACTAAATCTTGCGTGGTGTAACAGAGGTCAAAGCTTGTGTGGTGTAACAGAGACCAGATCTTTTGTGTTTTGTAACAGAGACCAAATCTTGTGTGGTGTAACATATAAGACCAAATCTTGTGTGGGGTAAGAGAGACCAAATCTTGTGTGGTGTAACATGTAAGACCAAATCTTGTGTGCTGTAAAAGAGGTCAAATCTTGTGTGGTGTAACATGTAAGACCAAATCTTGTGTGGTATAACAGAGAAAAAATCTTGTGTGGTGTAACAGAGACCAAATCTTGTGTGTTATAACAGAGACCAAATCTTGTGTGTATTGTAAATGAGACCAAATCTTGTGTGGTGTAACATGTAAGACCAAATCTTGTGTGGTGTAACATGTAGGACCAAATCTTTTGTGGTGTAACATGTAAGACCAAATCTTGTGTGGTGTAACATGTAAGACCAAATCTTGTGTGGTTTAACATGCAAGACAATATCGTGTGTGGTGTAACAGAGACCAAATCTTGTGTGTTGTAATAGAGACCAAATCTTGCGTGGTGTAACAGAGGTCAAAGCTTGTGTGGTGTAACAGAGACCAGATCTTGTGTGGTGTAACATATAAGACCAAATCATGTGTGGGGTAAGAGAGACCAAATCTTGTGTGGTGTAACATGTAAGACCAAATCTTGTGTGCTGTAACAGAGGTCAAATCTTGTGTGGTGTAACATGTAAGACCAAATCTTGTGTGGTATAACAGCGAATAAATCTTGTGTGGTGTAACAGAGACCAAATCTTGTGTGTTATAACAGAGACCAAATCTTGTGTGGTGTAACATGTAAGACCAAATCTTGTGTGGTGTAACATGTAGGACCAAATCTTTTGGGGTGTAACATGTAAGACCAAATCTTGCGTGGTGTAACATGTAAGACCAAATCTTGTGTGGTGTAACATGCAAAACCAAATCTTGTGTGGTATAACAGAGAACAAATCTTGTGTGTATTGTAACAGAGACCAAATCTTGTGTGGTGTAACAGAGGCCAAATCGTGTGTGGTGTAACAGAGACCAAATCGTGTGTTGTGTAACAGAGGTCAAATCGTGTGTAGTGCAACAGAGACTAAATCTTGTGTAGTGTAACAGAGGCCAAATCGTGTGTGGTGTAACAGAGGTCAAATCTTGTGTGGTGTAACAGAGGTCAAATATAGTGTGGTGTAACACAAGCTAAAATTGTGTGGTGTAAGAGAGGTCAAGTCTTGTGTGGTTTAACAGAGGTCAAATCTTGTATGGTGTAACAGAGGCCAAGTCTTGTGTGGTGTAACATGTGTCTAAATCTTGTGTATCGTAACAGGTCAAATTTTGTGTGGTGCAACAGAGGCTAAATCTTGTGTAGTATAACAGAGGCCAAATCTTGTGTGGTGTAACAGAGGTCAAATATAGTGTGGTGTAACAGAGGCCAAATCTTGTGTGGTGTAAGAGAGGTCAAGTCTTGTGTGGTGTAACAGAGGTTAAATCTTGTATGGTGTAACAGAGACAAAATCTTGTGTGGTTTAACATGCAAGACCAAATCGTGTGAGGTGAAACAGAGACCAAATCTTGTGTGTTGTAATAGAGACTAAATCTTGCGTTGTGTAACAGAGGTCAAAGCTTGTGTGGTGTAACAGAGACCAGATCTTTTGTGTTTTGTAACAGAGACCAAATCTTGTGTGGTGTAACATATAAGACCAAATCTTGTGTGGGGTAAGAGAGACCAAATCTTGTGTGGTGTAACATGTAAGACCAAATCTTGTGTGCTGTAACAGAGGTCAAATCTTGTGTGGTGTAACATGTAAGACCAAATCTTGTGTGGTATAACAGAGAAAAAATCTTGTGTGGTGTAACAGAGACCAAATCTTGTGTGTTATAACAGAGACCAAATCTTGTGTGTATTGTAACAGAGACCAAATCTTGTGTGGTGTAACATGTAAGACCAAATCTTGTGTAGTGTAACATGTAGGACCAAATCTTTTGTGGTGTAACATGTAAGACCAAATCTTGTGTGGTGTAACATGTAAGACCAAATCTTGTGTGGTGTAACATGCAAGACCAAATCTTGTGTGGTATAACAGAGAACAAATCTTGTGAGTATTGTAACAGAGACCAAATCTTGTGTGGTGTAAGATGTAAGAATAAATCTTGTGTGGTGTAACATGTAAGACCAAATCTTGTGTGGTGTAACATAGACCAAATCTTGTGTGTTGTAACAGAGACCAAATTTTGTGTGTATTGTAACAGAGACCAAATCTTGTGTGGTGTAGCAGAGGTCAAATCGTGTGTGGTGTAACAGAGACAAAATCTTGTGTGGTGTAACATGTAAGACCAAATCTTGTGTGGTTTAACATGCAAGACATTATCGTGGGTGGTGTAACAGAGACCAAATCTTGTGTGTTGTAATAGAGACCAAATCTTGCGTGGTGTAACAGAGGTCAAAGCTTGTGTGGTGTAACAGAGACCAGATCTTGTGTGGTGTAATAGAGACCAAATCTTGTGTGGTGTAACATATAAGACCAAATCATGTGTGGGGTAAGAGAGACCAAATCTTGTGTGGTGTAACATGTAAGACCAAATCTTGTGTGCTGTAATAGAGGTCAAATCTTGTGTGGTGTAACAAGTAAGACCAAATCTTGTGTGGTATAACAGAGAATAAATCTTGTGTGGTGTAACAGAGACCAAATCTTGTGTGTTATAACAGAGACCAAATCTTGTGTGGTGTAACATGTAAGACCAAATCTTGTGTGGTGTAACATGTAGGACCAAATCTTTTGTGGTGTAACATGTAAGACCAAATCTTGTGTGGTGTAACATGTAAGACCAAATCTTGTGTGGTGTAACATGCAAGACCAAATCTTGTGTGGTATAACAGAGAACAAATCTTGTGTGTATTGTAACAGAGACCAAATCTTGTGTGGTGTAACAGAGGCCAAATCGTGTGTGGTGTAACAGAGACCAAATAGTGTGTTGTGTAACAGAGGTCAAATCGTGTGTAGTGTAACATGTGTCTAAATCTTGTGTAGTGTAACAGAGGTCAAATTTTGTGTAGTGCAACAGAGAATAAATCTTGTGTAGTGTAACAGAGGCCAAATCGTGTGTGGTGTAACAGAGGTCAAATCTTGTGTGGTGTAACAGAGGTCAAATATAGTGTGGTGTAACACAAGCCAAAATTGTGTGGTGTAAGAGAGGTCAAGTCTTGTGTGGTTTAACAGAGGTCAAATCTTGTATGGTGTAACAGAGGCCAAGTCTTGTGTGGTGTAACATGTGTCTAAATCTTGTGTATCGTAACAGGTCAAATTTTGTGTGGTGCAACAGAGGCTAAATCTTGTGTAGTGTAACAGAGGCCAAATCTTGTGTGGTGTAACAGAGGTCAAATATAGTGTGGTGTAACAGAGGCCAAATCTTGTGTGGTGTAAGAGAGGTCAAGTCTTGTGTGGTGTAACAGAGGTTAAATCTTGTATGGTGTAACAGAGACAAAATCTTGTGTGGTTTAACATGCAAGACCAAATCGTGTGAGGTGAAACAGAGACCAAATCTTGTGTGTTGTAATAGAGACTAAATCTTGCGTGGTGTAACAGAGGTCAAAGCTTGTGTGGTGTAACAGAGACCAGATCTTTTGTGTTTTGTAACAGAGACCAAATCTTGTGTGGTGTAACATATAAGACCAAATCTTGTGTGGGGTAAGAGAGACCAAATCTTGTGTGGTGTAACATGTAAGACCAAATCTTGTGTGCTGTAAAAGAGGTCAAATCTTGTGTGGTGTAACATGTAAGACCAAATCTTGTGTGGTATAACAGAGAAAAAATCTTGTGTGGTGTAACAGAGACCAAATCTTGTGTGTTATAACAGAGACCAAATCTTGTGTGTATTGTAACAGAGACCAAATCTTGTGTGGTGTAACATGTAAGACCAAATCTTGTGTGGTGTAACATGTAGGACCAAATCTTTTGTGGTGTAACATGTAAGACCAAATCTTGTGTGGTGTAACATGTAAGACCAAATCTTGTGTGGTTTAACATGCAAGACAATATCGTGTGTGGTGTAACAGAGACCAAATCTTGTGTGTTGTAATAGAGACCAAATCTTGCGTGGTGTAACAGAGGTCAAAGCTTGTGTGGTGTAACAGAGACCAAATCTTGTGTGGTGTAACATATAAGACCAAATCATGTGTGGGGTAAGAGAGACCAAATCTTGTGTGGTGTAACATGTAAGACCAAATCTTGTGTGCTGTAACAGAGGTCAAATCTTGTGTGGTGTAACATGTAAGACCAAATCTTGTGTGGTATAACAGCGAATAAATCTTGTGTGGTGTAACAGAGACCAAATCTTGTGTGTTATAACAGAGACCAAATCTTGTGTGGTGTAACATGTAAGACCAAATCTTGTGTGGTGTAACATGTAGGACCAAATCTTTTGGGGTGTAACATGTAAGACCAAATCTTGCGTGGTGTAACATGTAAGACCAAATCTTGTGTGGTGTAACATGCAAGACCAAATCTTGTGTGGTATAACAGAGAACAAATCTTGTGTGTATTGTAACAGAGACCAAATCTTGTGTGGTGTAACAGAGGCCAAATCGTGTGTGGTGTAACAGAGACCAAATCGTGTGTTGTGTAACAGAGGTCAAATCGTGTGTAGTGCAACAGAGACTAAATCTTGTGTAGTGTAACAGAGGCCAAATCGTGTGTGGTGTAACAGAGGTCAAATCTTGTGTGGTGTAACAGAGGTCAAATATAGTGTGGTGTAACACAAGCTAAAATTGTGTGGTGTAAGAGAGGTCAAGTCTTGTGTGGTTTAACAGAGGTCAAATCTTGTATGGTGTAACAGAGGCCAAGTCTTGTGTGGTGTAACATGTGTCTAAATCTTGTGTATCGTAACAGGTCAAATTTTGTGTGGTGCAACAGAGGCTAAATCTTGTGTAGTGTAACAGAGGCCAAATCTTGTGTGGTGTAACAGAGGTCAAATATAGTGTGGTGTAACAGAGGCCAAATCTTGTGTGGTGTAAGAGAGGTCAAGTCTTGTGTGGTGTAACAGAGGTTAAATCTTGTATGGTGTAACAGAGACAAAATCTTGTGTGGTTTAACATGCAAGACCAAATCGTGTGAGGTGAAACAGAGACCAAATCTTGTGTGTTGTAATAGAGACTAAATCTTGCGTTGTGTAACAGAGGTCAAAGCTTGTGTGGTGTAACAGAGACCAGATCTTTTGTGTTTTGTAACAGAGACCAAATCTTGTGTGGTGTAACATATAAGACCAAATCTTGTGTGGGGTAAGAGAGACCAAATCTTGTGTGGTGTAACATGTAAGACCAAATCTTGTGTGCTGTAACAGAGGTCAAATCTTGTGTGGTGTAACATGTAAGACCAAATCTTGTGTGGTATAACAGAGAAAAAATCTTGTGTGGTGTAACAGAGACCAAATCTTGTGTGTTATAACAGAGACCAAATCTTGTGTGTATTGTAACAGAGACCAAATCTTGTGTGGTGTAACATGTAAGACCAAATCTTGTGTAGTGTAACATGTAGGACCAAATCTTTTGTGGTGTAACATGTAAGACCAAATCTTGTGTGGTGTAACATGTAAGACCAAATCTTGTGTGGTGTAACATGCAAGACCAAATCTTGTGTGGTATAACAGAGAACAAATCTTGTGAGTATTGTAACAGAGACCAAATCTTGTGTGGTGTAAGATGTAAGAATAAATCTTGTGTGGTGTAACATGTAAGACCAAATCTTGTGTGGTGTAACATAGACCAAATCTTGTGTGTTGTAACAGAGACCAAATTTTGTGTGTATTGTAACAGAGACCAAATCTTGTGTGGTGTAGCAGAGGTCAAATCGTGTGTGGTGTAACAGAGACAAAATCTTGTGTGGTGTAACATGTAAGACCAAATCTTGTGTGGTTTAACATGCAAGACATTATCGTGGGTGGTGTAACAGAGACCAAATCTTGTGTGTTGTAATAGAGACCAAATCTTGCGTGGTGTAACAGAGGTCAAAGCTTGTGTGGTGTAAAAGAGACCAAATCTTGTGTGGTGTAACAGAGACCAAATCTTGTGTGGTGTAACATATAAGACCAAATCATGTGTGGGGTAAGAGAGACCAAATCTTGTGTGGTGTAACATGTAAGACCAAATCTTGTGTGCTGTAATAGAGGTCAAATCTTGTGTGGTGTAACAAGTAAGACCAAATCTTGTGTGGTATAACAGCGAATAAATCTTGTGTGGTGTAACAGAGACCAAATCTTGTGTGTTATAACAGAGACCAAATCTTGTGTGGTGTAACATGTAAGACCAAATCTTGTGGGGTGTAACATGTAGGACCAAATCTTTTGTGGTGTAACATGTAAGACCAAATCTTGTGTGGTGTAACATGTAAGACCAAATCTTGTGTGGTGTAACATGCAAGACCAAATCTTGTGTGGTATAACAGAGAACAAATCTTGTGTGTATTGTAACAGAGACCAAATCTTGTGTGGTGTAACAGAGGCCAAATCGTGTGTGGTGTAACAGAGACCAAATCGTGTGTTGTGTAACAGAGGTCAAATCGTGTGTAGTGTAACATGTGTCTAAATCTTGTGTAGTGTAACAGAGGTCAAATTTTGTGTAGTGCAACAGAGAATAAATCTTGTGTAGTGTAACAGAGGCCAAATCGTGTGTGGTGTAACAGAGGTCAAATCTTGTGTGGTGTAACAGAGGTCAAATATAGTGTGGTGTAACACAAGCCAAAATTGTGTGGTGTAAGAGAGGTCAAGTCTTGTGTGGTTTAACAGAGGTCAAATCTTGTATGGTGTAACAGAGGCCAAGTCTTGTGTGGTGTAACATGTGTCTAAATCTTGTGCATCGTAACAGGTCAAATTTTGTGTGGTGCAACAGAGGCTAAATCTTGTGTAGTGTAACAGAGGCCAAATCTTGTGTGGTGTAACAGAGGTCAAATATAGTGTGGTGTAACAGAGGCCAAATCTTGTGTGGTGTAAGAGAGGTCAAGTCTTGTGTGGTGTAACAGAGGTTAAATCTTGTATGGTGTAACAGAGACAAAATCTTGTGTGGTTTAACATGCAAGACCAAATCGTGTGAGGTGAAACAGAGACCAAATCTTGTGTGTTGTAAGAGAGACTAAATCTTGCGTGGTGTAACAGAGGTCAAAGCTTGTGTGGTGTAACAGAGACAAGATCTTTTGTGTTTTGTAACAGAGACCATATCTTGTGTGGTGTAACATATAAGACCAAATCTTGTGTGGGGTAAGAGAGACCAAATCTTGTGTGGTGTAACATGTAAGACCAAATCTTGTGTGCTGTAACAGAGGTCAAATCTTGTGTGGTGTAACATGTAAGACCAAATCTTGTGTGGTATAACAGAGAAAAAATCTTCTGTGGTGTAACAGAGACCAAATCTTGTGTGTTATAACAGAGACCAAATCTTGTGTGTATTGTAACAGAGACCAAATCTTGTGTGGTGTAACATGTAAGACCAAATCTTGTGTGGTGTAACATGCAAGACCAAATCTTGTGTGGTATAACAGAGAACAAATCTTGTGAGTATTGTAACAGAGACCAAATCTTGTGTGGTGTAAGATGTAAGAATAAATCTTGTGTGGTGTAACATGTAAGACCAAATCTTGTGTGGTGTAACATAGACCAAATCTTGTGTGTTGTAACAGAGACCAAATTTTGTGTGCATTGTAACAGAGACCAAATCTTGTGTGGTGTAGCAGAGGTCAAATCGTGTGTGGTGTAACAGAGACAAAATCTTGTGTAGTGTAACATGTAAGACCAAATCTTGTGTGGTGTAACATGTAAGACCAAATCTTGTGTGGTTTAACATGCAAGACCAAATCGTGTTTTGTGTAACAGAGACCAAATCTTGTGTGTTGTAATAGAGACCAAATCTTGCGTGGTGTAACAGAGGTCAAAGCTTGTGTGGTGTAACAGAGACCAGATCTTTTGTGTTTTGTAACAGAGACCAAATCTTGTGTGGTGTAACATATAAGACCAAATCTTGTGTGGGGTAAGAGAGACCAAATCTTGTGTGGTGTAACATGTAAGACCAAATCTTGTGTGCTGTAACAGAGGTCAAATCTTGTGTGGTGTAACATGTAAGACCAAATCTTGTGTGGTGTAACATGTAAGACCAAATCTTGTGTGGTGTAACATGCAAGACCAAATCTTGTGTGGTATAACAGAGAACAAATCTTGTGTGTATTGTAACAGAGACCAAATCTTGTGTGGTATAAGATGTAAGAATAAATCTTGTGTGGTGTAACATGTAAGACGAAATCTTGTGTGGTGTAACATAGACCAAATCTTGTGTGTTGTAACAGAGACCAAATTTTGTGTGTATTGTAACAGAGACCAAATCTTGTGTGGTGTAACAGAGGCCAAATCGTGTGTGGTGTAACAGAGACCAAATCGTGTGTTGTGTAACAGAGGTCAAATCGTGTGTAGTGTAACATGTGTCTAAATCTTGTGTAGTGTAACAGAGGTCAAATTTTGTGTAGTGCAACAGAGACTAAATCTTGTGTAGTGTAACAGAGGCCAAATCGTGTGTGGTGTAACAGAGGTCAAATCTTGTGTAGTGTAACAGAGACCAAATTTTGTGTGGTGTAACAGAGACCAAATCTTGTGTGGTGTAACAGAGGTCAAATATAGTGTGGTGTAACAGAGGCCAAATCTTGTGTGGTGTAAGAGAGGTCAAGTCTTGTGTGGTGTAACAGAGGTCAAATCTTGTATGGTGTAACAGAGACAAAATCTTGTGTGGTGTAACATGTAAGACCAAATCTTGTGTGGTTTAACATGCAGACCAAATCGTGTGAGGTGTAACAGAGACCAAATCTTGTGTGTTGTAATAGAGACCAAATCTTGCGTGGTGTAACAGAGGTCAAAGCTTGTGTGGTGTAACAGAGACCAGATCTTTTGTGTTTTGTAACAGAGACCAAATCTTTTGTGGTGTAACATATAAGACCAAATCTTGTGTGGGGTAAGAGAGACCAAATCTTGTGTGGTGTAACATGTAAGACCAAATCTTGTGTGCTGTAACAGAGGTCAAATCTTGTGTGGTGTAACATGTAAGACCAAATCGTGTGTGGTATAAGAGAGAAAATATCTTGTGTGGTGTAACAGAGACCAAATCTTGTGTGTTATAACAGAGACCAAATCTTGTGTGTATTGTAACAGAGACCAAATCTTGTGTGGTGTAACATGTAAGACCAAATCTTGTGTGGTGTAACATGTAGGACCAAATCTTTTGTGGTGTAACATGTAAGACCAAATCTTGTGTGGTGTAACATGTAAGACCAAATCTTGTGTGGTGTAACATGCAAGACCAAATCTTGTGTGGTATAACAGAGAACAAATCTTGTGTGTATTGTAACAGAGACCAAATCTTGTGTGGTGTAAGATGTAAGAATAAATCTTGTGTGGTGTAACATGTAAGACCAAATCTTGTGTGGTGTAACATAGACCAAATCTTGTGTGTTGTAACAGAGACCAAATTTTGTGTGTATTGTAACAGAGACCAAATCTTGTGTGGTGTAACAGAGACCAAATCGTGTGTGGTGTAACAGAGACCAAATCGTGTGTTGTGTAACAGAGGTCAAATCTTGTGTAGTGTAAAATGTGTCTAAATCTTGTGTAGTGTAACAGAGGTCAAATTTAGTGTAGTGCAACAGAGACTAAATCTTGTGTAGTGTAACAGATACCAAATCTTGTATAGTGTAACAGAGGCCAAATCGTGTGTGGTGTAACAGAGGTCAAATCTTGTGTTGTGTAACAGAGGTCAAATATAGTGTGGTGTAACATAGGCCAAAATTGTGTGGTGTAAGAAAGGTCAAGTCTTGTGTGGTGTAACAGAGGTCAAATCTTGTATGGTGTAACAGAGACAAAATCTTGTGTAGTGTAACATGTAAGACCAAATCTTGTGTGGTTTAACATGCAAGACCAAATCGTGTGTCGTGTAACAGAGACCAAATCTTGTGGGTTGTAACAGAGACCAAATCTTGTGTGGTGTAACAGAGGTCAAATCTTGTGTGGTGTAGCATGTAAGACCAAATCTTGTGTGCTGTAACAGAGGTCAAATCTTGTGTGGTGTAACAGAGACACAATCTTGTGTGGTGTAACATGTAAGACCAAATCTTGTGTGGTATAACAGAGAACAAATCTTGTGTGGTGTAACAGAGACCAAATCTTGTGTGGTGTAACAGAGACCAAATCTTGTGTGTATTGTAACAGAGACCAAATCCTATGTGGTGTAACATGTAAGACCAAATCTTGTGTGGTGTAACATGTAGGACCAAATCTTTTGTGGTGTAACATGTAAGACCAAATCTTGTGTGGTGTAACATGTAAGACCAAATCTTGTGTGGTGTAAGACCAAATCTTTTTAGGTGTAACAGAGACCAAATCTTGTGTGTTATAACAGAGACTAAATCTTGTGTGTGGTGTAACAGAGACCAAATCTTGTGTAGTGTAACAGAGGCCAAATCTTGTGTGGTGTAACAGATACCAAATCTTGTGTGGTGTAACAAAGACCAAATCTTGTGTGGTGTAACATATAAGACCAAATCTTGTGAGGTGTAACAGAGACCAAATCTTGTGTGGTGTAACATGTAAGACCAAATCTTGTGTGTTGTTACATGTAAAACCAAATCTTGTGTATTGTAACAGAGACCAAATCTTGTGTGGTGTAACATAGACCAAATCTTGTGTATTGTAACAGAGACTAAATCTTGTGTGGTGTAACAGAGACCAAATATTGTGTGGTGTAACAGAGACTAAATCTTGCGTGGTGAAATATAGACCAAATCTTTTGGGGTGTAACAGAAGCCAAATATTGTGTGGTGTAACAGAGGACAAATCTTGTGTAGTGAAACAGAGGTCAAATTGTATGTGGAGTAACAGAGGCCAAATCTTGTGTGTTGTAACAGAAACCAAATCTTGTGTGGTGTAACAGAGACCAAATCTTGTGTGGTGTAACATGTAAGACCAAATCTTTTGTGGTGTAACAGAGACCAAATCTTGTGTGGTGTAACATGTAAGAATAAATCTTGTGTGGTATAACAGAGACCAAATCTTGTGTTGTAACTGAGACCAAATCTTGTGTGGTGTAACATATAAGACTAAATCTTGTGTGGTGTAACAGAGACCAAATCTTGTTTTTTTTTGTAACAGAGACCAAATCTTGTGTGGTGTAACAGAGGCCAAATCTTGTATTGTGTAACAGAGACCAAATCTTGTGTGGTGTAACAGAGGCCAAATCTTGTGTGGTGTAACATGTAAGACCAAATCTTGTGTGGTGTAACAGAGACCAAATCTTGTGTGGTGTAACAGAGACCAAATCTTGTGTGTTGTAACAGAGACTAAATCTTGTGTGTGGTGTAACAGAGACCAAATTTTGTGTGGTGTAACAGAGGCCAAATCCTGTGTAGTGTAACAGATACCAAATCTTGTGTGGTGTAACAGAGACCAAATCTTGTGTTGTGTAACATATAAGACCAAATCTTGTGTGGTGTAACAGAGAACAAATCTTGTGTGTTGTAACAGAGACCAAATCTTGTGTGGTGTAACATATAAGATCAAATCTTGTGTGGTGTAACTGAGACCTAATCTTGTGCGGTGTAACATATAAGACCAAATCTTGTGTGGTGTAACAGAGGCCAAATCTTGTGTGGTGTAACATGTAAGACCAAATCTTGTGTGTTGTTACATGTAAAACCAAATCTTGTGTGGTGTAACAAGGACCAAATCTTGTGTGGTGTAACATGTAAGACCAAATCTTGTGTGTTGTTACATGTAAAACCAAATTTTGTGTATTGTAACAGAGACCAAATCTTGTGTGGTGTAACATAGACCAAATCTTGTGTATTGTAACAGAGACTAAATCTTGTCTGGTGTAATAGAGACCAAATCTTTTGGGGTGTAACAGAAGCCAAATATTGTGTGGTGTAACAGAGGACAAATCTTGTGTAGTGTAACAGAAACCAAATCTTGTGTGGTGTAACAGAGACCAAATCTTGTGTGGTGTAACATGTAAGACCAAATCTTGTGTGTTGTAACTAAGACCAAATCTTGTGTGGTGTAACATATAAGACTAAATCTTGTGTGGTGTAACAGCGACCAAATCTTGTGTGTTGTAACAGAGACCAAATCTTGTGTATGGTGTAACAGAGACCAAATCTTGTGTGGTGTAACAGAGACCAAATCTTGTGTGGTGTATCAGAGACCAAATCTTGTGTGGTGTAACAGAGGCCAAATCTTGTGTGGTGTAACATGTAAGACCAAATCTTGTGTGGTGTAACAGAGACCAAATCTTGTGTGGTGTAACATATAAGACCAAATCTTGTGTGGTGTAACAGAGGCCAAATCTTGTGTGGTGTAACATGTAAGACCAAATCTTGTGTGGTGTTACACAGACCAAATCTTGTGTAGTGTAACAGAGGCCAATTCTTGTGTGTATTGTAACAGACCAAATCTTGTGTGTGGTGTAACATGTGAGTCTAAATCGTTTGGGGTGTAACAGAGACCAACTTGTGTGTGGTGTAACAGAAGCCAAATATTGTGTGGAGTAACAGAGGACAAATCGTGTGTAGTGTAACAGAGGTCAAATTGTATGTGGAGTAACAGAGGCCAAATCTTGTTTTTTGTAACAGAAACCAAATCTTGTGTGGTGTAACAGAGACCAAATCTTCTGCGGTATAACATGTAAGACCAAATCTTGTGTGGTGTAACAGAGACCAAATCTTGTGTGGTGTAACATGTAAGAACAAATCTTGTGTGGTATAACAGAGACAAAATCTTGTGTGTTGTAACTGAGACCAAATCTTGTGTAGTGTAACATATAAGACTAAATCTTGTGTGGTGTAACAGAGACCAAATCTTGTGTGTTGTAACAGAGACCAAATCTTGTGTGTGTTGTAACAGAGACCAAATCTTGTGTGGTGTAACAGAGACCAAATCTTGTGTGGTGTAACAGAGACCAAATCTTGCGTGGTGTAACAGAGGCCAATTCTTGTGTGGTGTAACATGTAAGACCAAATCTTGTGTGGTGTAACAGAGACCAAATCTTGTGTGGTGTAACACAGACCAAATCTTGTGTGGTGTAACATATAAGACCAAATCTTGTGTGGTGTAACAGAGACCAAATCTTGTAGGGTGTAACAGAGACCAAATCTTGTTGGTGTAACAGAGGCCAAATCTTGTGTGGTGTAACATGTAAGACCAAATCTTGTGTGGTGTTACATGTGAGTCTAAATCGTTTTGGGGTGTAACAGAGACCAAATTGTGTGTGGTATAACAGAGGTCTAATCCTGTGTAGTGTAACAGAGGTCAAATTTTGTGTGGTGTAATAAAGGCTAAATCTTGTGTGGTGTAACAGAGACGAAATCTTGTGTGGTGTGACAGAGATCAAATCTTATGTGGTGTAACAGAGGCTAAATCTTGTGTGGTGTAACAGAGACCAAATCTGGTGACAATGATGGTGTTATTATTTGTATTGGTTTTTGCAGCAGAACAATCTAGTGTCACGTGAGCAGTACAGTTTTACATCTGTGTTGTTACATTTGGGAACAGCTAATTGTATTTTTGTTACTGCTCCAAAAGGGCACTTCTTGTCATGTAATTTTTTCTTAGCCCTGTTTTCTTTAGGGGTGGGGGAATGGGGACTAATAGTGCCCTAAGTATCTGGGAGTAATAGTGCCTTAAGTATCTGGGAGTAATAGTGCCCGAAGTAGCAGGGAGTAATAGTGCCATATGTAACATTATCTGGGGGTCATAGTGCCCTAAGTATCTGGGTTTGTAGTGCCCTATGTATCTGGGAGCCATAGTGCCCTAAGTATCTGGGGATCATAGTGTCCTAAGTATTTGGAGGCTATAGGGCCATAAATATCTAGGAGTCATAGTGTTTTTAGTATATTGGGGTCATAGTTCCCCAAGTATCTGGGGGTCATAGTACCCTAACTATCTGGGAGTCATAGCACCCTAACTATCTAGGGATCATAGTGCATAAGTATCTGAGAGGCAAAGTGCCCTAAATATCTGAGGGTTTTAGTGTCCTAAATATCTGGGAGTAATAGTGCCCTATGTAACATTATCTGGGAGTCATAGTGCTCTAAGTATCTGGGGATCATAATGTCTTAAGTATGGAGGCTATAGGGTCATAAATATCTAGGAGTCATAGTGTTATTAGTATCTTGGGGTCATAGTGCCCCAAGTATCTTGGGGTCATAGTACCCTAACTATCTAGGGATCATAGTGCCCTAAGTATCTGAAGGCAAAGTGCCCTAAATATTTTGGGTTTTTAGTGTCCTTAGTATCTGAAAGAAAAAAGGCCTAAATATCTGGAAGTCATAGTGCCCTAAATATCTGAGGATGATAGTGCCCTACGTATATGGAAGTCATAGTGCCCTAAGTATCTGGGAGTCATAGTGCCCTAATTATCTGGGAGTTATAGTGCCCTAAGTAACGTTATCTGAGAGTCAAAGTGCCCTAACTAACAGTATCTGGGAGTCATAGTGCTCTAAATCTTTGGGAGTAATAGTGCCCTAAGTATTTGGGGGTTATAGTCCACTAAGTATCTGGGGATTATAGTGCCTTAAGTATCTCGGGGTCATAGTGCCCTATGTAACATTATCTTGGGGTCATAGTGCCCTACGTATATGGGGCTCAAAGTGTCCTAAGTATCTGGAGGCTATAGGGCCATAAATATCTAGGCGTTATAGTGCCCTGAGTATCTGAGGGTTATAGTACCCCAAGTATCTACTGGTTAAAGTGTCCTAAGTATCTAGGGGTTATAGTGCCCTTAGTATCTGAGGGTTATAGTGCCCTAAGTATCTGGGAGTCTCAGTGCCCTAAGTAACAGTATCTGGAGGTCATAGTGCCCTAAGAATATGGGAGTCACAGTGCCCTAAATATCTTGGGGTCATAGTGCCCTAAATATATGGGCGTTTTAGTGCCCTATGTATCTAGGAGTCATAGAGCCCCAAGTAACAGTATCTGGGAGTCATAGTTCTTAAGTATCTCGGGTCATGGTGCCCTATGTAACATTATCTGGGGGTCATAGTGCCCTAAGTATCTGGGGGTCTTAGTGCACACAGTATCTGGGAGTTATAGTGCGCTAAGTATCTGGGGGTCTTAGTGCCCTAAGTATCTGTGAGTAATAGTTCTCTAAGTATCTTGGAGTCATAGTGCCTTAAGTATCTCAGTGTATTAGTGCTCTAAGTATCTGAGGGTTATAGTGCCCTAAGTATCTGGGAGTCATAGTGCCCTAAGAAACATTATCTGGGAGTCATAGTGCCCTAAGTAACATTATCTGGGAGTCATAGTGCCCTAAGTAACATTATCTGGGAGTCATAGTGCCCTAAGTAACATTATCTGGGAGTCATAGTGCCCTAAGTAACATCGCACCACATTGCATCTCACTAAACTTATACTAACTTACTTACTTAGTCGCTCCTCTTCTATCGTGAGGTGTAGAGGTTTTCCAAAGAGAGCGCCACACTGCTCTATCCGCCGTCTTTCTCCTGGCCTCTTTCCAATCCATCCCTCGGCCACTTATGGACTGTCGTATGTTGTCTTCCCAACGTACTTTGGGACGTCCTCGGGGTCTGCGTCCTTGACTTGTTACCTCCCATGACCGCTTTGGTATACGATCTTCTTCCATTCTACAGACATGGCCAAACCACTGTAGTTGGGACTGCTCCACTCGTGTCTGCAGGGGTTGAACTTCAAGATTGCTACTTATTGTCTGGTTACGGATCTTGTCCCTTGTCGCCACCTGAACCGCCTTTCTTAGGTACCTCATTTCTGAAGTTTGTGGTTGCCTTTCTTGGGCTGTAGTCATTGCCCATGACTCACATCCATATGTCAGGACAGGCACACAGGTCGAGCGGTTAACATCCATCTTTGTTTTCCTGATTATTTCTCTTTTACTGAGGAATCCTCTGTTTATTGCATGGAACAGTCTACCTGCTGCTGCCCTTCGTGCAGTTAACTCTTCTTTGATTCCTCCCCTGCTGTCTATTACCACTTCTAGATATTTAAAGTTGCTGACCTGCTCCAGTGCTCGTGTTCCCAGGGTTATCTGATGTCTCTTTTCATCTCTGGAGATCACCATGGTTTTTGTTTTGGAGTTGCTGATGTGCATTCCTCTCTTCTTCAACTCTTCTTCCCAGAGCTGCAAGTTGATCTGGAGATGTTCCTCGGATTTCGTGATCAGGACCACGTCATCTGCAAACGCTAGTTCCGATATGTAACTTGGTCTAATCTTCCAGTACCCTATTTCATACGTTTTTGTCCGTTCCTTGCAGGCTTTGATGACTTCATCCACGAAGAGTATAAAAAGGTACGGTGATAGAATGTCCCCCTGTCTTACTCCGCTAGTGGTCTTGAACTCTCCTGACTTTTGATTTGATGTCCGCACATAATTTCTGCATGTTTTATAGAAACTCTGTATGGCAGAGATCAGGGGTCCTGGGATGTTCTTCCTTGTCAGGCACTCCCAGAGTCTGTCCCAAGGAACTTTATCAAATGCTTTCTCCAAATCCAAAAAGCAGAGATGCATCTCTTTATCATATTCAAGAACCTTTTCCCTTAACTGTCTGAGTGTAAAAATAAGGTCTTGAGTACTTCTGTTTGCCCTAAACCCACATTGAGTTTCATCCATATTTGGCTCTGTTAGACCTCTTAATCGCCGTTCTAGAATCCTAGAGTAGACTTTCCCTGGGACACTGAGAAGGGAAATACCTCTGTGATTTTCACATTGTCGATTGTCACCATTTTTAAATATTGGTATTATTATTGCAACCTCCCAGTCTCTTGGTATCTTCTTGTGGCGCCAAGCTGCCTTGAGAATCTTCATGAATAGCATCTCTCCTGCCGCTCCCATATATTTAAACATTTTTGGTGTTATACCATCATGTCCTGCTGCTTTACCAATCTTAATTTTTTCCAATGCTACCTTTAGTTCTTCCATTGTGATATTATCGTTTCCCTCCATGGCTCCCTCTTCTTGAATTGGGACTGTTACTTCCAGAGCTTGGTTTTCCTCCACTCCAAGGAGATCTGAGAAATATTCTTTCCATCTGTTCATGACCTCTTCTGGGGCAGTCAACAGCGCACCTCGTTTATCTTTAACAAATTTCAGGGGGCATTCCTTTTCCTTCCTCATGTTCTTTAAGGTCCTGTAGAACAGTTTCTGGTTTTCTCCAGCATTATTTTAGTTTCTCTCCAAATTCTTCCTAGGATTTCTGTTTGATCTTGATCACAGTCTTCTTTGCTTCTGTTCTAAAATTTACATATTCTTTATATTTCTTTGTTTGTTCTTCAACATTCCTAGCCCCTAGGTATTGCTTCCATGCCTTTTTCTTTTCTCGTATTATTCTTTTCACTTCTTCTGTCCACCATGATGTTTTCTTTCTCTTCCACCCTTCTTTGGTTTGACCGCATGCCTCTGCTGCAGTCTCTTTGAGGATGTCTTTGAGTTTTACCCAGAGCATTTCCATATCTTCTTCAGATTCCTCTATCCTTTCTATTGCTGTTGTTATGAGCCCTTGGTATCTTCTCTTAACATCTGGTTCTCGTAGTTTGTAAGCCTTAATTTTATTTTCTCCTCGTGTATTATATTTCATGCTTGCTGATGGGTGTTGCCTGGCTGGATAGTATTTTTCAATTTCTCTCTTTATTTTAACTAGGTAGTGGTCGCTTCCTATCTCTAGTCCTCTGAACACTCTAGCATCCTTTACATGCTTGAAATCAGTTTTTCTCACTATCGCATAGTCAATTATAGATCTTTCATTTCTTGTCGGCTCGCATCTTGTGTAGACATGGGTACGCTTGTGTGGAAACCTTGTATTTGTTTTGTTCTCTGCAGAATCTCAGCAGTCGTTTTCCATTGTCATGTAAGACATCTTCTCCATATCTACCGATCACCCCATCTTATCTAGAATAGTCGTTTCCAACTCTTGCGTTGAAGTCTCCAAGGACAAGTATTTCATTTTGGCAATCGTCAATGGTCCTTTGAAGGAGCTCATAAAATTCATCTTTTATGTCAGTGCTCTCATCTTCGTTTGGTGCATACACAGTGACGATATCCATTTGACTATCCTCCTCTTGTAGACTTAGAACCATCAGTCGTTCTGAAATGAACTTCCATCCTTTAATGTTTGCATTGTTATTACTATTCACTATATAGCCCACCCCTGCCCTGGCTCGTTCACTCATGGGAACTCCGCTGTAGTATAGCATGTTGCCGTCATGGTCCAGAACGCCCTGTCCCTTTTTCTTTCTTTCTGTAAGTACCATGACTGTCAATTTTGCTCTCTTCTCCTCTATTAGTTCTTGTTCATTCCCGTTTATACTTCGTACCTTCCATGTTCCGTAAATCGTGGTCCTTATTTCTCGCATGTTCGTCGCCGTTGAGGTCAGTCCGATTTTCTCTAAGTTTTGACTTGTAATCGTTTTTTAAGACAAACAGGTGATTAGCCTGGTGTGTATTTGCATGGTGGAGGGGCTGCCTCCCTACAGCCTCCATGCCTGCGGACCCGTTTTTGCCCACGGCTGCTTATTTATTCGCAGCTAACCTCACTAAACTTACACACTGCACTAAAGTGCATCTCCATAAACTTACACACTGCACTAAAGTTCATCTCAATAAACTTACACACTGCACTAAAATGCATCTCACTAAACTTACACACTGCACTAAAATGCATCTCACTAAACTTACACACTGCACTAAAATGCATCTCACTAAACTTACACACTGCACTAAAATGCATCTCACTAAACTTACACACTGCACTAAAATGCATCTCACTAAACTAACACACTGCACTAAAATGCATCTCACTAAACTTACACACTGCACTAAAATGCATCTCACTAAACTTACACACTGCACTAAAATGCATCTCACTAAACTTACACACTGCACTAAAATGCATCTCACTAAACTAACACACTGCACTAAAATGCATCTCACTAAACTTACACACTGCACTAAAATGCATCTCACTAAACTTACACACTGCACTAAAATGCATCTCACTAAACTTACACACTGCACTAAAATGCATCTCACTAAACTTATACACTGCACTAAAATGTATCTCACTAAACTTACCGCACCAAAATGCATCTCACTAAACTTACCGTACCAAAATGCATCTCACTAAACTTACCGCACCAAATTGCATCTCACTAAACTTACCGCACCAAAATGCATCTCAATAAACTTACCGCACCAAAATGCATCTCACTAAACTTACCGCACCAAAATGCATCTCAATAAACTTACCGCACCAAAATGCATCTCACTAAACTTACCGCACCAAAATGCATCTCACTAAACTTACCGCACCAAAATGCATCTCACTAAACTTACCGCACCAAAATGTATCTCACTAAACGCACCGCACCAAAATGCATCTCACTAAACTTACCGCACCAAAATGCATCTCACTAAACGTACCGCACCAAAATGCATCTCACTAAACGTACCGCACCAAAATGCATCTCACTAAACGTACCGCACCGTGGATTGTGTCCTTCAGTTTTGAGAAATTGATGAGCTTCTGTGTCAGATAATCTTCTGAATGTGAGGTTTGTGTTGTTGGGTCCTGGTGTGAGGTTTGTGTTGTTGGGTCCTGGTGTGAGGTTTGTGTTGTTGGGTCCTGGTGTGAGGTTTGTGTTGTTGGGTCCTGGTGTGAGGTTTGTGTTGTTGGGTCCTGGTGTGAGGTTTGTGTTGTTGGTCCTGGTGTGAGGTTTGTGTTATTGGGTCCTGGTGTGAGGTTTGTGTTGTTGGGTCCTAGTGTGAGGTTTGGGTCTCAGTGTGAGATTTTGGTCTCAGTGTGAGGTTTGGGTTGTTGGGCCCTATTGGGAGGTTTGGGTCATAGTGGGAGGTTTGGGTCCTAGTGTGAGTTTTGGGTTCTAGTGTGAGGTTCGGGTTCTAGCGTGAGTTTTGGGTTCTAGTGTGAGGTTTGGGTTCTAGTATGAGGTTTGGATTCTAATGTGAGTTTTGGGTTCTAGTGTGAGGTTTGGGTCCTAGTGGGAGGTTTGGGCTCTAGTGTGAGGTTTGGGTTCTAGTGTGTGGTTTGGGTCCTAGTGTGAGGTTTGGGTTGTTGAGTCATAGTATGAGATTTGGGTTGTTGAGTCCTAGTGTGAGGTTTATGTTGTTGGGTCCTAGTGTGAGGTTTGGATCCTAGTGTGTGGTTTGGGTTGTTGGGTCTTAGTGTGAGGTGTGGGTTCTAGTGTGATGTTTGGGTTGTTGGGTCCTAGTGTGTGGTTTGGGTTGTTGGGTCTTAGTGTGATGTTTGGGTTGTTGGGTCTTAGTGTGAGGTGTGGGTTCTAGTGTGATGTTTGGGTTGTTGGGTCCTAGTGTGAGGTTTGGATTCTAGTGTGATATTTGGGTTGTTTGGTCCTAGTGTGAGGTTTGGGTTCTAGTGTGAGGTTGGGTTGTTGGGACCTAGTATGAGGTTTGGGTTGTTGTGTCTTAATGTGAGGTTTGGGTTTTTGGGTCCTAATGTAAGGTTTGGGTTGTTGGGTCCTAATGTGAGGTTTGGGTTGTTGGGTCCTAATGTGAGGTTTGGGTTGTTGGGTTCTATCATTCCCAGAGTTCTATCTCCTGGTCGCTCCGCCACCCCACCCATGGAAGGAGATGCCTACATCAAAGTAAACCTACATAGAAGGAGATGTCTACATCAAAGTAAACCTACATAGAAGGAAATGTCTACAACAAAGTAAACCTACATAGAATGAGATGTCTACAACAAAGTAAACCTACATAGAAGGAGATGTCTACAACAAAGTAAACCTACACGGAAGGAGATGCCTACAACAAAGTAAACCTACATAGAAGGAGATGTCTACATCAAAGTAAACATACATGGAAGGAGATGTCTAAAACAAAGTAAACCTACACGGAAGGAGATGTCTACATCAAAGTAAACTTACATAGAAGGAGATGTCTACATCAAAGTAAACCTACATAGAAGGAAATGTCTACAACAAAGTAAACATACATAGAAGGAGATGTCTACAACAAAGTCATCCCAAGAGGGGCAACGAAAAATGTTAAGCCCTATTGGAATGATGAATTGCAGAAAGCGGAAGACGAAGTCACTAATGCTAGGAACATGGCAGAGAGAGAACAATCCATGGAAGCAAATATCGCCCTCAAAGCCACCACGGCGAAATACAAATACACTCTAAACCAAACAGCAAGAGAAAGCTGGAAAAACAAAACAGAAAGACTCAATTTAGACAAAGAAGGGAACAAACTATGGAAGTTAGTCAGAGCCATGAATGACGAAACACCATCAAACAAACAAATTACCATCAAGCAGGGCGACAACATGCTCACTGGAAAAAAAGCAGCAAATACCTTTGAGGAAAATATGATTGAAAACGTTACCGTAGGGGAACTGTTTGGCTCAAGTGACCATCAAATCATCCGATGGGATCTTATTGCAGGGAAGAAGTGAACATAAACACGCGAACATATGACTACTCTAAGGCAGATGTTAAGAGGATGAAAGAGGCAGCGAACCACATAATCTGGGAAGATATTGTCAGAGGAACAGATGTTCAACAGGAGTGGGTGAATTTTAAAGCAGTTCTCGAAACGCTAAAAGAGGAATGTGTTCCATATAGGGAAGTAAACCCCAAGTGTAAAAAGTGGATCACTAAAATTGTAGTTAAATGTAGAAGAGCTAAAAATAAAGCTTGGAAAAAATATATAGAGGCAGGTAAATCAAAAGAAACATATTTAAAATATTTGGACAAGCAGAACATATCTCAGAAAGCAAATAAAACAGCAAAAATAGACTTCGAAAAGAAACTTGCTCAGAGGATCACGACTGATAGTAAAAGCTTCTTCTCTTATGTTAGAAATAAACAAAGATCAAAGGACAAAGTAGGCCCTCTCATAGACAGCACAGGAAAAAAAATAAGTGAAAATAGGGAGGCAGCAAATCTACCCAATCACTACTTTGGCACAGTGTATACAAAAGAGGACTGCTCCAAGATCCCAGAGCCTGTAGATATTTTTTAAAGAGACACGGATACAGCAGGATTATGATCAATCTGTATTACAGAGTAAATGGTTTTTAAAAAATTGGAGGGGTTGAAAGTGGATAAATGTCCAGGTCAAGATGGTATTCATCCAAAATTGCTGTTTGAAATTAGAGACCAATTAGCAAAACCATTGGCTATATTATGTTCTCAATCACTTGCACAAGGGATTGTTCCACGGGATTGGAAAGATGCGGGAGTGATCCCCTTATTCAAAAAGGACAAAAAGGCAGATCAAGCAAACTATAGACCTGTGAGCTTAACGAGCATAGTCTGTAAATTGTTAGAGTCAATAATCAAAGAAAACATTGTAATGCATTTAGACAAATTTAATCTAATTAGAAATAGTCAGCATGGGTTTACCAGAGGGAGATCATGCGTAACAAATCTATTAGAATTCATGGAGGAGGTTACCAAAATGTTAGATAAAGGGGAGCCAGTGGATGTTATTTATCTGGATTTTGCAAAGGCCTTTGATAGAGTATTTCGAAAATTAAAATCACATGGAATAGGTGGGGAAGTTGCCAAATGGATTGAAAATTGGTTAACGGGAAGAAGGCAAAGGGTGGGTATAAATAAGGAGTACTCTGAGTGGTGTGAAGTGAAAAGTGGAGTGCCACAGGGCTCGGTTTTGGGACCAATTTTATTCTTGATATATATAAATGATTTGGACATAGGTATGGGATCCATTATTGCAAAATTTGCTGATGACACGAAACTATGCAGTAGTGTCTCATCTAAAGCAGAAGTAGATATATTGAGGTCGGATTTAGATAAAATTCGAGAATGGTCTGTAATCTGGCAAATGGAGTTTAATGTAGATAAATGTACAGTCATCCACATGGGTAGATCCAATATGGAACATAATTACAGAATGGGAGAGAACAATATTAGAAAGATAGATAAAGAAAGGGACTTAGAGGTTATAATAGATCATACATGTAAGGTGAGGGAGCAAGTTCAGGTAGCAGTAAAAAAGGCAAATGCAATGTTAGGGATGATAAAAAGAAATATTAAACATAGGAGCAAGGAAGTGATAGTCAAACTGTATAAAGCATTAGTTAGACCTAGATTGGAGTACTGTGTACAGGTGTGGAGTCCTTATCAGAGAGGGGATATAGACATGCTGGAGAGAATACAAAAAAGAGCGACAAGTGGGATTCCAGAATTACAGTTAGGAGGAAAGATTAAAAAGAACTGGCCTTCAGTGTCTAGAAGAGAGAAGAATTCGTGGTGACTTAATACAGGTGTATAAGATGGTCAGAGGAATGGATAAAGTAGACTATAACAAGTTTTTGAAAGTACAGCCACCAACAAGGACAAGAGGGCACAGCTACAAGTTGACTAAGGAGAGGTCCAGATTAGATATTAGGAAGTATTTCTTTAGCCAGAGAGTAGTGAATGCTTGGAATGCATTGCCAAGTGAGGTGGTGGAGGCTGGGACAGTCAATGCATTTAAGAACAGATTGGATGCGTACAGCTTCTAGAGGAAGGTGTTGTAAATGGAACTGGTTGTATACAGACTCTGCAGAGTCTTCTAAACCAGTATAAAGACGTTAAGTTAAGTTAAGAACATTATGCCAGAGCAAACCACATTGATGTCCCTGCAGATAGGCCTACAGACATTAGTGAAGAGCAAAAGGGGCACGACAACATCAATATGGCACCAGAAGAGTATATGATGGCAAAATTAACAATGAATGAAATGGAAGAGGCCATGAGAACGTTAAAGAAAAGGAAATCTCCCGGAAGAGATGGGATAACAAACAAAATGCTGATGGGGCTGGGCCAAACAGCAAAGAGGAAACTACTATCAGTCCTGAACCAAAGCTGGAAAAGGGGTATTGTACCTCAAGCATGGAAAGACGCAGTACTTGTACCAGTAACAAAGAAAGGAAAAGATAAAACAGATCCAAATGGATACAGGCCTATCAGCCTACTGAGCTGTGTAGGCAAACTGATGGAACGTATGATAAACGCCAGACTGATGTGGCATCTGGAAGAAAAAACATACTAATTCCACAGCAAGCAGGCTTTAGACAGCACAGATCCACTGAGGACCAGGTCATCCTCATAGCCCAGGAAATAGAAGATGCCTGCCAGGAGCAAAAACACACAGTAGCGGTTTGGGTGGACCTGGAAAAGGCATTTGACAAAGTCTGGAATGAGGGACTTAAAGTCAAGCTACGAAGAAGTGAAGTTTGTGGGAAAATGTACAAATGAATCAGCCACTACCTCAAAACACAACAGCCAGAGTTCAAATACAAGGGCAGATGAGCAAAAAGGTGACACTAGAGCAGGGAGTACCCCAAGGAGGAGTACTGTCACCCACACTCTTCCTGGTGTATATAAATACCATAACAGAGAATATACCAAGAAGAGTCCACAGCTCAATGTTTGCAGACGATCTGGCTATGTGGACCTCTGAAAAGAATCTCAACATAGCAAGTAATCAGATGCAGCAGGCCCTAACATCGCTGGAAGAGTGGGCGAACTAATGGCTGGTCAAAATAAATTAGGAAAAAACAACATGTACAATATTCTCGCTTTCAAACAAACCCCAAAACACCAAATTAAGTCTTAACGGCAAATACCTGCAGCCAAACGACAACCCAACCTATATGGGAGTCACATTTGATCGGCGCATGACATGGAAAAGTCAGATCGAGAGAAACCGAATGAGAGCCAGAGAAAGAATGGCAATCATGAGGAAACTTGCTGGTACAAGCTGGGGAGCAGACGAAGGCATACTTAAGAAACTGTACACTGGAAGAGTGAGACCAGTTCTCGAGTATGGCATTGCGGCATGGACAACAGCAGCAAAGGCGAACTTTTATCAAATTAGCAAACTTCAAAACCAAGCCATGAGAGTTATAACAGGAGGCATGAAGTCAACGCCAATTGTAGAACTTGAAAAGATTACAAAACTGCAATCCATGACCGACAGAAGAGACTGCAGAGCCGAGCAGCAAGCAGAGAAACTCAGAAGACTGACAGACCATGCAATGCACCAGAGACTAAACAATTTCGGAAATGGGAAACTAAAGCGGAGAAAATTTGCAGAAATAGCCAAAGCAAAGATGCACGAAGACCCCATGAACGCACTAACAACACCAAAGCCCATCCCTACTGTACGAAAACCTACCTGGAGGCAGCATATATTTCCAGAGGTGGTAGAAAATATACCAGGTATTGGAAACAAAAACTGCCAGACTGAAAAAAAAAAGAAGAGATACTACCCTGAGCTACATAACGAAAAACTACCCAAGCATGGACTGGACCCATGCATACACCGACGGCTCTGTAACAAACACAACACAGAACGGAGGGGCAGGAGCATTCCTGAACCTACCAAATGGCAGAAAAATAACACTGTCATTGGCTACTGGAAAATACACAAGCAATTTCAGAGCGGAGGCAGAGGCACTGAGGGCGGCAGTGGAAGAAATGGTGACAGGTAAAAGGAATGAAAGCCATATAGTCCTGCTTACAGATGCCCTGGCCGTAGTCACAGCACTGAAAAGCCAGACAAATACTGAACTTAATGATTTAAGAGCAGTACTCTGTCAACTATGCCAGCAGTCCGCACCAAAAAGGGTAGTGGTACAGTGGGCTCCATCCCACTGCAACATCCAAGGCAACGAGGAGGCAGACAGACTGGCAAAAGATGGTGTAAGACTGCCACAACCAGATACTAGTATGACGTACGAAGAGTCAAAACGGCTTATTAGAGCTAGATACATGACCAAATGGGAAACAGAGCATACTGGCTACACAAAAAACGATGCCTATTACCAGAAGAGAGCAGGTCGTGGTCTTCAGATTTCGCACTGGCCACAATAGACTGAGGTACCACCTATTCAACAAATTGAAGATAGGTGGCACTGACGAATGCCCGTGTGGTACCGGGAAAATGACCGCTGAGCATTTGCTGCAAAACTGCCCGACATACGAGGATCAGAGAGAGCAGATGTGGCCATCACCAGTGGCAACACTAGACAAGCTCTATGGCAGTGTCGATAGCCTCAGGATGACCGCCGCTTTTTTCGAAAAAATAAAGGTCGATGTCAAAGTAAGCCTACATAGAAGGAGATGTCTACAACAAATTAAAAATACATAGGAGGAGATATCTACATCAAAGTAAATTTACATAGAAGGAGATGTCTACATCAAAGTAAACCTACATAGAACGAGATGTCTACAACAAAGTAAACCTACACGGAAGGATATGGCTACATCAAAGTAAACCTACATAGAAGGAGATGCCTACATCAAAGTAAACCTACATAGAAAAAGATGTCTATATCAAAGTAAACATACATAGAAGGAGATGTCTACATCAAAGTAAACCTACATAGAAGGAGATGTCTATATCAAAGTAAACCTACATAAAAGGGGATGTCTACATCAAAGTAAACCTTCACGAGGGCAAGGATAAAACATTCCATACATAATGTCCAGATGTAACTTCTCTATGGTCAGAAATGTCGGTAACGACATTATATAACGTTTACAAGTTTTACAGAGAAAAATAGACCTGTTTCTTGTCGGGTAACTATTGACAGCAGGGTAGACTAAGACGAGGGCATGTTTGGTAACACATATAGAATAACAGATTGTTCGGATTACTGATGTGTTCTTTCTCTCCTCAGATGAAAGAGTTGGCAGGTTGACTCTGATACTCCATCGGCAGCCATGGCCGCAGGGAAGGGCGGTGCTGCTCTTGGATTATGCATGAAGTGGTTGACATCCACATTTGGACTCTTCCTTATCAACTTGACCTACTTACTCTTGGGAGCCTGGCTCTTTATGGCGTGAGCTTTTATTTTGTTGGTAAAGTGTTTGCCTCTCTGGACTGTACTGGCGGAGGCTCGCACTTTTCCACCTCGGGCCGCAGCCTTTTAGGTGATATCAGGACGCAGTGCTTGGATGTGTGCGTCTGTGTGGACCTGTGCTAGCGTGGGCGCTCTCATAGACATGCTGGCTCAGTTTGGGGGCGGGGGGCTGATGAATAGTTTGGACATAATTAGCTCCACAGCCAGGAACGATTGACTAGGTTCGAGCGTATCGCTTGTTAGGGGAGACTCAATCGACCGTGCTCTGTCAGATGGACCTGAACAAGATCAATGGAGATAATTTCTCTTTTAAAACGGAGAAGAGTTTCTTTCACCAAAAGATGAGATAACTTTTGTATCCCAAATGACAATTGAACAGGACACCAACAGGGGGCGTCACAGAGTCAGATAAAGGACATGGTCGGATTATTTCGCGGACGATGAAGAGTCAGTTGATGAATCGAAAGAAGAATTATCGGAACGATGATAGGAGATAATTAGATACCCGTGTTATGTAATAACAGACGAGTTACTAATAAAATAAGTGATATTAGACCGATATTAGAGATGGAGACTAAAGCACACATACATCCAAGAACTGGTTTATGCGTCTTAATTTCGCCCAGTTGACTACCGTCTAGGGTGGAATAGGCGCGCCTCCGCCAGTAGAAACTAGTGAGGCAAACATATCAAATAATTTATTTGTTGAAGTGTTTCTTCTTCGTACGCAAGTTTAAGTGTTTCTAGATTGCAACGAATCAAGGGAGGCTATCGAGTCCAGGGACAGCTGAGGATGAGTGACTGCAAGAGTTACTTATTACTGAAAACATGGCTACCTGTCAACGTATGAAACACCATGGGAAAGTTGTGATTTCCAAAGGTGCAGAAACATTTTTGTTTGGAGCCGATCAACAGTTTAGTCACAATTCCTTAATATAAGGACCTCATTAAGTTAAAAACTGGGACCCAAACTAGACATGTTCAACGGGACATAAGGGACACTTATCTGACATGCTAATCGGGGACATAAGGGACACTTATCTGACATGCTAACCAAGGACATAAGGGACACTTATCTGACATGCTAATCATGGACAAAAGGGACAATTATCTGACATGCTAACCAGGGACATGAGGAACAATTATCTGACATGCTAACCAGGGACATAATGCATAATTATCTGACATGCTAACCAGGGACATGAGGAACAATTATCTGACATGCTAACCAGGGACATAAGGCACAATTATCTGACATGCTAACCAGGGACATAATGCACAATTATCTGACATGCTAACCAGGGACATAAGGAACAATTATCTGACATGCTAACCAGGGACATAAGGGACAATTGTCTGACATGCTAACCAGGGACATAAGGCACACATATCTGACATGGTAACCAGGGATCTAATAAACAATTATCTGACATGCTAACCAGGGACATAAGGGACAATTATCTGACATGCTAACCAGGGACATAAGGCACAATTATCTGACATGCTAACCAGGGACATAATGGACAATTATCTGACATGCTAACCAGGGACATAAGGGACATTTATCTGACATGCTAACCAGAGACATAAGGGACACTTATCTGACATGCTAACCAGAACATAAGGCACACTTATCTGACATGCTAACCGGTACATAATGCACAATTATCTGACATGCTAACCAGAACAAAAGGGACTATTATCTGACATGCTAACCAGAACATAAAGGACAATTATCTGACATGATAACCAGGACATAATGCACAATTATCTGACATGCTAATCAGGACATAAAGGACAATTATCTGACATGCTAACCAGGGACATAAGGGACAATTTTCTGACATGCTAACCAGGGACATAAGAGACAATTATCGGACATGCTAACCAGGGACATAAAGGACAATTATCGGACATGCTAACCAGGGACATAATGCACAATTATCTGACATGCTAACCAGGACATAAGGGACACTTATCTGACATGCTAACCGGGGACATGAGGGACACTTATCTGACATGCTAATCGGGGACATAAGGGACACTTATCTGACATGCTAACCAGAGACATAATAAACAATTATCTGACATGCTAACCAGGACATAAGGGACAATTATCTGAAATGCTAACCAGGGACATAAGGGACAATTATCTGACATGCTAACCAGGGACATAACGGACAATTTTCTGACATGCTAACCAGGGACATAAGAGACAATTATCTGACATGCTAACCAGGGACATAAGGAACAATTATCTGACATGCTAACCAGGACATAAGGGACAATTATATGACATACTAACCAGGGACATAAGGGACAATTATCGGACATGCTAACCAGGGACATAAAGGACAATTATCTGACATGCTATCCAGGACATAAGAAACACTTATCTGACATGCTAACCAGGGACATAAGGGACAATTATCTGACATGCTAACCAGGGACATAAGGAACAATTATCTGACATGCTAACCAGGGACATATGGGACAATTATCTGACATGCTAATCAGAACATAAGGGACACTTATCTGACTTGCTAATCATGGACATAAGGGACACTTATCTGACATGCTAACCGGGGACATAAGGGACAATTATCTGGCAAGAATACGATGGTAAATTTTTGTTTGTTTGTTTGCGTTCGCCTTATTTCTCTATTCCCCAAGGCAGTGTGCGTTGCACTACGGTTTTTATTTTTGCATCTGTCGACCCAGTGCATCCGACTTCGGCATGCATTTTATGTAAGGGTCTGCTTCCTGCTGCATTTTCTAAGGGTTTGCTTCCTCCTGCATTTTCTAAGGGTTTGCTTCCTGCTGCATTTTCTAAGGGTTTGCTTCCTGCTGCATTTTCTAACGGTTTGCTTCCTCCTGCATTTTCTAAGGGTTTGCTTCCTGCTGCATTTTCTAAGGGCTTGCTTCCTGCTGCATTTTCTAAGGGTTTGCTTCCTGCTGCATTTTCTAAGGGTTTGCTTCCTGCTGCATTTTCTAAGGGTTTGCTTCCTGCTGCATTTTCTAAGGGTTTGCTTCCTGCTGCATTTTCTAAGGGTTTGCTTCCTGGGGTAACGGCCGGTGCTGTGATGGGGATCGAACCCCGCATCTTCTAGTTGTTAGCCTTGTCACTTAACCACTAGAAGACGCCGTCCCCTGAATGAGGCTAGGTCTCCCACTTCCACCCCTGTCCCCACCCAGACAGCTAGGAGAGAATCAGATATCTGAGTATAGAACTAGGTAAACTTTCGAATGTTAGCCACCATGGAGAATATGCTACAACAGTTTTAGAAACTGTAGAGCAGGCTGGTGGAATTAGTACGGAATAGAGTGGAAATAGATATAGCATAAGGCTACTCTGAGTGATTTACAATTGGGGATGAATGCAAGAAATAGACAGATTGTGTCAAATAGTATGATGCATTATGAACTATGGTTTAGCTCACTATGTTTTTGGAGGAAACAGACTAGTCAGTTCTGGTGGATTAGACTGGTGGGTTAGACTAGTGGGTTCGAGTGGTAGATTAGACTGGTGGGTTAGACTGGTGGGTTAGACTAGTGGGTTCGAGTGGTGGGTTAAACTGGTGGGTTAGACTGGTGGGTTAGACTAGTGGATTCGAGTGGTGGATTAGACTGGTGGGTTAGACTGGTGGGTTAGACTAGTGGGTTCGAGTGGTGGGTTAGACTGGTGGGTTAGACTGGTGGGTTAGACTAGTGGGTTCGAGTGGTGGGTTAGACTGGTGGGTTAGACTGGTGGGTTAGACTAGTGGGTTCGAGTGGTGGGTTAGACTGGTGGGTTAGACTGGTGGGTTAGACTAGTGGGTTCGAGTGGTGGGTTAGACTGGTGGGTTAGACTGGTGGGTTAGACTGGTGGGTTAGACTAGTGGGTTCGAGTGGTGGGTTAGACTGGTGAGTTAGACTGGTGAGTTAGACTGAAAGTCTTGGAGGTTGTATGTTTTGTAATTGTTGTAAATGAGCTGTTAGCTGATTATTGTTGTGGAAGACATGTTGAAACTGGCACAACTATCCAGTCATATGTTGGTGTGTGGATCCATTGTTGTCATTGTTGTTAAAAAGAGCTGTTTTATTCAGTGGTCTGATGTGAGGCTGGCTAATGTAAGAGAACGTAGGAGTACACCCGTTGTAATATTGACGGTGTTGCTGTAAGAGAACGTAGGAGTGCACCCGTTGTAATATTGACGGTGTTGCTGTAAGAGAGCGGATGGAACGCCAGTGGTACATTATGTAATAGGAAACAGTAGGCTTCCTATTGCTTTATTTGTGTGGACGAATGCTGTTTGTGTAGGGTGGTGGATGGTTGTAGCTAGGCAAGGCTAACCAGTCGTACTGAGGCGGTAGGTCTGACATGTTTCAGCATCAAGGAGAACCAAAGATTGTACCAGCTGTGACGGAGAACCAAAGATTGTACCAGCTGTGATGGAGGACGGAAGATTGTAACAGCTGTGACGGATGACACATACAATGAGAAGTGAATGCTGTGTCGCTAGCTGTTTGTACAGCGCACGTGCGTAGGCTGAGAGGTCACCCAGAATACAGAGGCTGCTAGATTTCTGTGATGTTATTTTTGACTAATGGCGGAGATGACCTAGATATGTATAGTTGAATTACGTGACCCACATATCTTGTAATGTATTAGATAAGAAGTATTTCAGGTGACCAGTAACCAATTCCTGGTACACGAGAGCGTTTCGTCTTGCACAAAGCCTAGAATTTGGCCAGGTCACACTGAGAGCAGGTCGAATGGGGGGCGACTAGCAGTGGAATCATGGCACCACGACCGCCATGAATTACCCGTAGATACGGAAAATCTCTATGTAACAGACTAAGTGAATGGTCTATGTAACAGACTAAGTGAATGGTCTATGTGACATTCAGACTAAGTGAATGGTCTATGTGACATTCAGACTAAGTGAATGGTCTATGTGACATTCAGACTAAATGAATGGTCTATGTGACATTCAGACTAAGTGAATGGCCTATGTGACATTCAGACTAAGTGAATGGCCTATGTGACATTCAGACTAAGTGAATGGCCTATGTGATATTCAGACTAAGTGAATGGCCTATATGACATTCAGACTTAGTGAATGGTCTATGTGACATTCAGACTAAGTGAATGGCCTATGTGACATTCAGACTTAGTGAATGGTCTATGTGACATCCCTAATAAAGGTCTTGATGGGAGAAAGGCAAGATGATGATATGAGACGTATAGCAGGGCTGGCACATCGGTTGTGGCACTGTCTTCAGTACAGCAAGCGTGACTGGCACATCTGTTGTGAATCTGTCTTCAGTACAACAAGTATGACTGGCACATCTGTTGTGAATCTGTCTTCAGTACAGCAAGCATGACTGGCACATCTGTTAGGAATCTGTTTTCAGTACAGCAAGTATGACTGGCACATCTGTTGTGAATATGTCTTTAGTACAGCAAGTATGACTGGCACATCTGTTGTGGCACTGTCTTCAGTACAGCAAGCATGACTGGCACATCTGTGGTGGATCTGTCTTCAGTACAGCAAATATGGCTGGCACATCTGTGGTGAGCCGGAGGATGTGGTTGGGTTGATAGGTCTGCAGCTTGAACTGTCTTATGTGAAAATGGCATCCAAGCAACGACTTTGCCCTGCATGAAGAGACACTGGTTTCAGAGACAATCTATGAATGTAGGAAAGATGAATGTGCAGTATCCAGCACGACAGACATGCAGACAATGCTGCTACCTCCCCTGCACACCAGCCTCAGTGTCGACTATGCCCTCGCAGTACCAACAGATGGTCATCATGACTTTTCCGGTCGAGACAACGACCTTGAATTTGTTGTGGTAAATAAGTTCTTATGCATGTACTCCAAAGACCGGCGCTTGTTTTCTGTGTCATGACGATGTGCCCATGACTCGTCACCAAAGACCGGCGCTTATTTTGTGTCATGACGATGTGCCCATGACTAGTCACAAAAGACCGCGCTTGTTTTCTGTGTCATGACTATGTGCCCATGATTCGTCGCCAATGACAATTCTGTGGATAAAGGCATCGACTTCCTGTTGATGTCGCGTCACAATGTCATGTCATGGCTGCTGTTGGCATTTTCATCTCGCACACACTTTTATACATCCAAGTAGGGCATGGATAATGTGGATACCAAAGCAGAGCATGGATAGCGTGGATATCCAAGTAGAGCATGGATAATGTGGTGGACTCGCTCAATTGAAATCAGAAGCGACATCTATCTGCTTGACCCGATGATTAACAGAAGTCAGTTCGTCCACTCGAGCTTGGTGTCGTGCATCTACAGCTGTCATCGGTCGCCCACTGTGGATCCTTTTATGCATGTTCGCGTGGCTGGATTGCCGCCTTTTACAGTCTGTGTTGACCTGCTGTCTGTACCGACATTCATATAGACGTCACCATATAGACGTCACCATATAGACGTCACCGCAGCCATTAGGCACATAACCTTCCATTGCCACGAATCACATCACGCTGCTTCAACCGTATTTCCATGTAGGCCACCATTGTACTGTCTGCTGTGCGCATACGTTACGTTTCAGATTTATGCCATTACATGCCCCTAAAGTCACACATTATATATTATTTTCACGTAAGTTTCCCGTAACTCTGAGCATCGTTGTCATTGTGATGGCGCTGTATGTCAAACTTTTCAAATCGCTCTCGTATATATTCAAAACTGTTTTTAGTAGGCGCACATCATCCCAACTGGGGTGAGCTGCCTGCAGTGAGCTTCAAGCATGCCGAATCATGTTTGATAGAATCGAGTAGAAGCTTGTGACCTCTGCGGCATGCATCCACTGCCTCCTGGTGACAGGATAGGCTACGGGAGTAAACCATCAGAACAATCTACATAATATTCTGCTCTCAGTTGTCTTGGCCATGTTTTGCCACTGAGGCAGGGTAGTTGAAGATGAGAGAGTAAGGCTGGCGTGCGCAGCTCATCTTCACCATAATCAAATTCACACGCAAGTCACTTTGTTTTCATTTCACATTCGTTAGATCACTGTATACTATGAGCAGGAAAATGGAAGTTCCTTTGATAGTTGGCGCATGCGCACTCTTGTGAGCAAAACATCATCCTGCCCAGTTGAGAGGGGGGGGGGAGGGGGGGGGATGACCATGAACTACATCGTTCTCATTCACCACTCGGATTCACATTTAGACTTATTGGAACTCATATGAACAGTGAATGCTAACAAAGTGGCTCTTATTGTTACGAAACATGAACAGTCTATAGCAGGCATGCCAGGAAACTTAATCATGTCCATGTAAACTGTCTCCGCAGACTGCTCAGGATCGGTTGGCAGGATAGAGTGCCCAACTCTGAAGTCCTCAGGATCGGTTGGCAGGATAGAGTGCCCAACTCTAAAGTCCTCAGGATCGGTTGGCAGGATAGAGTGCCCAACTCTGAAGTCCTCAGGAAAGGTTGGCAGGATAGAGTGCCCAACTCTGAAGTCCTCAGGATCGGTTGGCAGGATAGAGTGCCCAACTCTGAAGTCCTCAGGAACGGTTGGCAAGATAGAGTGCCCAACTCTGAAGTCCTCAGGATCGGTTGGCAGGATAGAGTGCCCAACTCTGAAGTCCTCAGGATCGGTTGGCAGGATAGAGTGCCCAACTCTGAAGTCCCCAGGATCGGTTGGCAGGATAGAGTGCCCAACTCTGAAGTCCTCAGGATCGGTTGGCAGGATAGAGTGCCCAACTCTGAAGTCCTCAGGATCGGTTGGCAGGATAGAGTGCCCAACTCTGAAGTCCTCAGGATCGGTTGGCAGGATAGAGTGCCCAACTCTGAAGTCCTCAGGAACGGTTGGCAGGATAGAGTGCCCAACTCTCCTCAGCAGGACGAGACTCCCTGTCATCCACACGCTGCTACAGAAAGCCCAGATCAGATGGACGTGGCATGTTCTTCGTATATCAGATGAACGCATCCCTAAACAACTTTTGTAGGGTGAGCTCATGTAACAATTCCAGCCAGAGCATGAGCGTTTATGACAGGGGTAATGGGGCCGGCGACTCTGAGAACAAAGGTACCTGAATGTGTGCCAAGGTCACTCAACTTCTCGACACTAAATCGACAAAGGATAACACGAGGGGGGGGGGGGGGATGTTGAGGAGAAGAAGGTATCTAGTACAGGTAGGGGTTAGGAGCTGACCACTCTGGCGTTCTCATTTGGGTATTGGGGGGTTAATGACAGACAGAGGCCAGCAGGGCTTGCTGCGACATTTTAGAGTGACAGGAATTCAGAGTGATTCGTGCCAATAACAACTAAATGGAGGTAGATCCAAACTAGAGGATGGCTGAGTCAAACCCACATAGGACCCTTAGACGGCGCTGCTACTGCTTGAGACTAGACAAGGTTTAACTGAAACAGACTGGTCATGCAGAGAGAGAAAGACATAATTTAGCGGAATTTGTTGGCTGTTTTTCGAATGTGGAAGAGATGGAATGCATTTTAGGGTGACTGAACCAGCATACGCGTTTGAGTCTTGGCAAGTCGCTCTATAAGGTGTGTGTTGTGCGCCCGGTGTCTAGAAGAGATCTGAATGTGTGCTGTACGTGCAGGACACCACGTGGATGATGTATATTCTGAATTGTTACACGAGTGTACAGATCGCCTGAATACGTGATCTGATTATATGTTAGCGTACAGATTCGTCTGAGTACGTAATCTGATCGTGAGGGGAAGTTTGTGATTGTGTGTTGAGTGTGCAGATAGGGGAGTGCAGATGTAAGAATACTGCGTACCATAGATCTTGGAGGCCTAGAATACTGGGTACCATAGATCTTGGAGGCCAAGATTACTGGGTACCATAGATCTTGGAGGCCTAGAATACTGGGTACCATAGATCTTGGAGGCCTAGAATACTGGGTACCATAGATCTTGGAGGCCAAGAATACTGCGTACCATCGATCTTTGAGGCCAAGAATACTGCGTACCATAGATCTTGGAGGCCTAGCATACTGGGTACCATAGATCTTGGAGGCAAGAATACTGGGTGCCATAGATCTTGGAGGCCAAGAATACTGGGTACCATAGATCTCAGAGGCCAAGAATACTGGGTACCATAGATCTTGGAGGCTAAGATTACTGGGTACCATAGATCTTGGAGGCCTAGAATACTGGGTACCATAGATCTTGGAGGCCTAGAATACTGGGTACCATAGATCTTGGAGGCCAAGAATACTGCGTACCATCGATCTTTGAGGCCAAGAATACTGCGTACCATAGATCTTGGAGGCCTAGAATACTGGGTACCATAGATCGTGGAGGCAAGAATACTGGGTACCATAGATCTTGGAGGCCAAGAATACTGGGTACCATAGATCTTGGAGGCAAGAATACTGGGTACCATAGATCTTGGAGGCCAAGAATACTGGGTACCATAGATCTTGGAGGCCAAGAATACTGGGTACCATAGATCTTGGAGGCAAGAATACTGGGTACCATAGATCTTGGAGGCCTAGAATACCGGGTACCATAGATCTTGGAGGCCAAGATTACTGGGTACCATAGATCTTGGAGGCCTAGAATACTGGGTACCATAGATCTTGGAGGCCAAGATTACTGGGTACCATAGATCTTGGAGGCCTAGAATACTGGGTACCATAGATCTTGGAGGCCTAGAATACTGGGTACCATAGATCTTGGAGGCCAAGAATACTGCGTACCATCGATCTTTGAGGCCAAGAATACTGCGTACCATAGATCTTGGAGGCCTAGAATACTGGGTACCATAGATCTTGGAGGCAAGAATACTGGGTACCATAGATCTTGGAGGCAAAGAATACGGGGTACCATAGATCTTGGAGGCAAGAATACTGGGTACCATAGATCTTGGAGGCCAAGAATACTGGGTACCATAGATCTCAGAGGCCAAGAATATTGGGTACCATAGATCTTGGAGGCTAAGATTACTGGGTACCATAGATCTTGGAGGCCTAGAATACTGGGTACCATAGATCTTGGAGACCTAGAATACTGGGTACCATAGATCTTGGAGGCCAAGAATACTGCGTACCATCGATCTTTGAGGCCAAGAATACTGCGTACCATAGATCTTGGAGGCCTAGAATACTGGGTACCATAGATCTTGGAGGCAAGAATACTGGGTACCATAGATCTTCGAGGCCAAGAATATTGGGTACCATAGATCTTGGAGGCAAGAATACTGGGTACCATAGATCTTGGAGGCCAAGAATACTGCGTACCATAGATCTTGGAGGCCTAAAATACTGGGTACCATAGACCTTGGAGGCAAGAATACTGGGTACCATAGATCTTGGAGGCCAAGAATACTGGGTACCATAGATCTTGGAGGCAAGAATACTGGGTACCATAGATCTTGGAGGCCAAGAATACTGGGTACCATAGATCTCAGAGGCCAAGAATACTGGGTACCATAGATCTTGGAGGCTAAGATTACTGGGTACCATAGATCTTGGAGGCCTAGAATACTGGGTACCATAGATCTTGGAGGCCTAGAATACTGGGTACCATAGACCTTGGAGGAACCATCAAAAGCTTATACTTACAACCTCAGAGTTGATGTTGATATAATGAAAATGATTATTGTTGTTATGATATGTATGTTTTGTTGATTTATTAATGATGTTAATAAATCTGCCACCTGCTGTGTGCTATGTTATTTACTGTGTGTGATCGTAAAAGATGTGGATGCATGTGGTAACATTCAAGATAGCCAAACCACCGTGGACACGCCTTACGCTGTCACCCTAATGACAGGACAGCGCTCGTAGGGGGGACAACAGAAACGATACAAAGACACTCTAAAAGTTTCGCCATTGATGTTGCTGACTGGGAGCTGCTTGCCCCGAACCGCTCAGCCTGGCACACTGCCGTCACACATGGTGCTTGCACCGCTGAGCAGAGGACCATCACGGAGGCGCAGGAAAAGTGAGCTGCTCGAAAGGAAAGAATGCAAGACTGTCCAACTAAAAATGCTGTTCATGTGTGCCCCACGTGCGGTAGAGTTTGTCACTCTCAGATCAGACTGTACACATCTGAATGCTGCCGCCATCTTCGCTTGCGATGGGCAACTAACTAACTAACTAACTAACTAACTAACTAACTAACTAACTAACTAACTAAATAATTAACTAACTAACTAACTAACTATCGTTACGATGGACAACACAATATTTATTTATATATCAGGTCAGGTCACCCCGTAACCTGTGAGGTCGTTTGGGCACACATAAAGACATCCTCACAACCCCACTCCACCCTTCTCTGTCAGCGGCCGCTGCCTGTGCCTCTTCTGGTCGGAGATTGGTCCATTCTTTTATGTTGTCCTCTCACCTCTTTTTGGGATGGCCTCTTCGTCGTCTGCCTGGCACCTTTCCGTGGAAAATCGTTTTTGCAAGACCATTTCTTCTTCTTCTTCTTCGTACGCTGTCAGACGTCAACCTGTATTTTTTCGAAAAAGCAGCGGTCATCCTGAGGCTGTCGACACTGCCATAGAGCTTGTCTAGTGTTGCCACTGGTGAGGGCCACATCTGCTTTCTCTGATCCTTCTTTGCCAGTCTGTCTGCCTCCTCGTTGCCTTGGATGTTACAGTGGGATGGAACCCACTGTACCACTACTCTTTTTGGTGCGGACTGCTGGCATAGTAGACAGAGTACTGCTCTTAAATCATTAAGTTCAGTATTTTTCTGGCTTTTTAGTGCTGTGACTACGGCCAGGGCATCTGTAAGCAGGACTATATGGCTTTCATTTCTTTTACCTGTCACCATTTCTTCTACTGCAGCCCTCAGTGCCTCTGCCTCCGCTCTGAAATTGCTTGTGTATTTTCCAGTTGATACTGACAGTGTTATTTTTTTACCATTTGGTAGGCTCAGGAATACCCCTGCCCCTCCGTTCTGTGTTGTGTTTGTTACAGAACCGTCGGTGTATGCATGGTCCAGTCCATGCTTGGGTAGTTTTTCGTTATGTACCTCGGGGTTATTTCTCTTCTTTCTTTTTCAATCTGGCTGTTTTTGTTTCCAATACCTGGTATATTTTCTACCACCTCTGGAAATATATGCTGCCTCCAAGTAGGTTTACGTACAGTAGGGATGGGCTTTGGTGTTGTTAGTGCGTTCATAGGGTCTTCGCTCATCTTTGCTTCGGCTATTTCTGCAAAGTTTCTCCTCTTTAGTTTCTCATTTCCAAAATTATTTAGTCTCTTATGCATTGGGTGGTATGTCAGTCTTCTGAGTTACTCTGCTTGCTGCTGGGCTCTGCATTCTCTTCTATCGTTCATGGATTGCAGTTTTGTAATCTTTTCAAGTTCTACAATTGGCGTTGACTTCATGCCTCCTGTTATAACTCTCATGGCTTGGTTTTGGAGTTTGCTAATTTTATCGAAGTTCGCCCTTGCTGCTGTTGTCCATGCCGCAATGCCATACTCGAGAACTGGTCTCACTCTTCCAGTGTACAGTTTCTTTAGTATACTTTCGTCTGCTCCCCAGCTTGGGCCAGCAAGTTTCCTCATGATTGCCATTCTTTCTCTGGCTCTCATTCGATTTCTCTCGATCTGACTTTTCCATTGCATGCGCCGATCAAATGTGACTCCCAGATAGTTTGGGTTGTCGTTTGGCTGCAATAATTTGCCATTTAGACTTAATTTGGTGTTTTGGGGTTTGATTGAAAGCGAGAATATTGTGCATGTGGTTTTCTCCTCGTTTATTTTGACCAGCCATAAGTTCGCCCACTCTTCCAGCGATGTTAGGGCGTGCTGCATCCGATTTCTTGCTATGGTGAGATTCTTTTCAGAGGTCCACATAGCCAGATCGTCTGCAAACATGGAGCTATGGACTCTTCTTGGTATATTCTCTGTAATGTCGTTTATATACACCAAGAAGAGTGTGGGTGACAGTACTCCCCCTTGGGGTACTCCCTGCTCGAGTGTCACCTTTTTGCTCATCTGCCCTTGTACTTGGACTCTGGCCGTTCTTTTTTTGAGGTAGTGGTTGATCCACTTGTACATTCTCCCACAAACTTCACTTCTCCGTAGCTTGACTTTAAGTCCGTCTTTCCAGACTTTGTCAAATGCCTTTTCCAGGTCCACCCAAACCGCTACTGTGTGTTTCTGTGCCTGGTAGGCATCTTCTATATCCTGAGCTATGAGAATGACCTGGTCCTCAGTGGATCTGTGCTGTCTAAAGCCGGCTTGCTGTGGAATTAGTATTCGTTTTTCTTCCAGATGCCACATCAGTCTGGTGTTTATCATTCGTTCCATCAGTTTGCCGACACAGCTCAGTAGGCTGATAGGCCTGTATCCATTTGGATCTGTTTTGTCCTTTCCTTTCTTTGGTACTGGTACTAGTACTGCGTCTTTCCATGCCTGGGGTACAATACCCCGTTTCCAGCTTTGGTTCAGGACTGATAGCAGTTTCCTCTTCGCTGTTTGGCCCAGTCCCATCAGCATTTCGTTTGTTATCCCGTCTTTTCCGGGCGATTTCTTTTTCCTTAAAGTTCTCATGGCCTCTTCCATTTGCAAGATCATTTGATCTCGATATGTGACCGTACCAAGTAAGTTTCCTTTATTTGACCGTTGCCAAGAGGTCTTCGAAAGGCCCTATTGCTGTTGCTATTATATCTCGATTTCCTCATTTGTAACTTGATCTTTGTACGTAACGTTCAAAAGTTTTCGGAAACATCTCATCTCCAAGGCCTGTATCCTTCGCTGAAGGTCAGCTGTAACTGCCCATGTCTCACAAGCATAGGGGAATATTGACAGGACCAGTGTACGCATTAATCTGATTTTCGTGCGTAGTACTAACCGTTTATCTTGCCAGATTTTGTTAAGCCGTGCAAGCGCCGCTATTGTCTGTGCTATTCTGGCCAACACCTCACACTTTGATCCTTCATCACTGACAATTGAACCCAGATATTTAAAACGGTCAACCACTTCGAGTTCCTGACCATTAGCTTTTATCCTGCTGTTGAAGCCCTCGGCGTTGTTGGGGATGTCTGAGAAAAAGCCAGTTGATTGATTTTATGATCATATACCTTGAAACCTCCATTTATTTTTTCGCTAAAGGTTTACCTCTCTGTATTTTACTGGCCGAGGCACAATCATTTCCACCATAGACCGACATTTTTTAGTATCTATGTGTGCCTCTTAAACCATACCCCTACTGACTGCACCAGGGGTGTTGAGTAAATGACCCATCAACACCTGCTGCAAAATTGCTCGACATACAAGGACCATAGAAAGCACATATGACCATCAGCAATGCTAACACTAGACAAGCTCTATGGCAGTGTCGACAGCCTCAGGATGACCGCTGCTTTCTTATGAACAAATTCCAGTCGATGTCTGACAGCTGTTAGAATGATCCTGATCATTGGACTGTAATAAAGTATCGTTAATTGGTTTGGTAAACTTTGATCCCCCCGTCTCCTTGATTTCGAACACTGATCATGACGTCACGATCCTGGACAAGCCTCTTGAGTTGTTTGATATCTCCTTTTGTTGTAGCCCTCTGACACGTCTCTAACGGACTTGAATATTTCCAGAATCGAGGCGCCCAGAGAGGAATCCCTACAGAACAATTTGGAGGAAGAAAGGGACACACTGGTCCAACAGATACTTCTACTCGGACAAGGTCCAGAAGAGCATTACATCGGCAACGCTAGCGAAAAACTAGCTAAATACGAGCTGTCTTTGGGTAGGTCTTGTTAGATACGAGCTGTCTTTGTGTAGGTCTTGTTAGATACGAGTAGTCTTTGGGTAGGTCTTGTTAGATACGAGCTGTCTTTGTGTAGGTCTTGTTAGATACGAGTAGTCTTTGGGTAGGTCTTGTTAGATACGAGCTGTCTTTGGGTAGGTCTTGTTAGATACGAGCTGTCTTTGTGTAGGTCTTGTTAGATACGAACTGTCTTTGGTAGGTATTGTTAGATACGAACTGTCTTTGGGTAGGTCTTGTTAGATACGAGCTGTCTTTGGGGAGGTCTTGTTAGATACGAACTGTCTTTGGGTAGGTCTTGTTAGATACGAGCTATCTTTGGGTAGGTCTTGTTAGATACGAGCTGTCTTTAGGTAGGTCTTGTTAGATACGAGCTGTCTTTGTGTAGGTCTTGTAAGATACGAGCAGTCTTTGGGTAGGTCTTGTTATATACGAGCTGTCTTTGGGTAGGTCTTGTTAGACACGAGCTGTCTTTGTGTAGGTCTTGTTAGATACGAGCTATCTTTGGGTAGCTCTTGTTAGATACCAGCTGTCTTTGTGTAGGTCTTGTTAGATACGAGCAGTCTTTGGGTAGGTCTTGTTAGATACGAACTGTCTTTGGGTAGGTCTTGTTAGATACGAACTGTCTTTGGGTAGGTCTTGTTAGATACGAGCTGTCTTTGGGTAGGTATTGTTAGATACGAACTGTCTTTGGGTAGGTCTTGTTAGATACGAGCTGTCTTTGGGTAGGTCTTGTTAGATACCAGCTGTCTTTGTGTAGGTCTTGTTAGATACGAGCTGTCTTTGTGTAGGTCTTGTTAGATACGGGCTGTCTTTTTGGTAGGTTTTGTTAGATACGAGCTGTCTTTATGTAGGTCTTGTTAGATACGGGATGTCTTTGGGTAGGTCTTGTTAGATACGAGCTGTCTTTAGGTAGGTCTTGTTAGATACGAGCTGTCTTTGAGTAGGTCTTGTTAGATACGAGCTGTCTTTGGGTAGGTCTTGTTAGATACGAGTTGTCTTTGGGTAGGTCTTGTTAGATACAAGCTGTCTTTGTGTAGGTCTTGTTAGATACGAGCTGTCTTTGGGTAGGTCTTGTTAGATACAAGCTGTCTTTGTGTAGGTCTTGTTAGATACGAGCTGTCTTTGGGTAGGTCTTGTTAGATACGAGCGGTCTTTGTGTAGGTCTTGTTAGACGCGAGTTGTCCTTGTGTAGGTCTTGTTAGATACGAACTGTCTTTGTGTAGGTCTTGTTAGATACGAGCTGTCTTTGTGTAGATCTTGTTAGTTATGAACTGTCTTTGGGTAGGTCTTGTTACATACGAGCTGTCTTTGTGTAGGTCTTGTTAGATACGCGCAGTCTTTGGGTAGGTCTTGTTAGATACGAACTGTCTTTGTGTAGGTCTTGTTAGATAGGAACTGTCTTTGGGTAGGTCTTGTTAGATACGAGCAGTCTTTGGGTAGGTCTTGTTAGATACGAAATGTCTTTGGGTAGGTCTTGTTAGATACGAGCTGTCTTTGTGTAGGTCTTGTTAGATACGAGCTGACTTTGTGTAGGTCTTGTTAGATACGAGCTGACTTTGGGTAGGTTTTGTTAGATCCGAACTGTCTTTGTGTAGGTCTTGTTAGATACGAACTGTCTTTGGGTAGGTCTTGTTAGATACGAGCTGTCTGTGGGTAGATCTTGTTAGATACGATCTATCTTTGTGTAGGTCTTGTTAGATACAACTGTCTTTGTGTAGGTCTTATTAGATACGAGCTGTCTTTGTGGAGGTCATGTTAGATACGAACCGTCTTTGTGTAGGTCTTGTTAGATACGAGCTGTCTTTGTGCAGGTCTTGTTAGATACGAGCTGTCTTTGTGTAGGTCTTTGTTAGATACGAGCTGTCTTTGTGTAGGTCTTGTTAGATACGAATTGTCTTTGTATAGGTCTTGTTAGATACGAACTGTCTTTGTGTAGGTCTTGTTAGATACGAGCTATCTTTGTGTAGGTCTTGTTAGATACGAACTGTCTTTGTGAAGGTCTTGTTAGATTTGAGCTGTTTTGTGTAGGTCTTTTTAGATACGAACTATCTTTGTATAGGTCTTGTTAGAAACAAATTGTCTTTGTGTAGGTCTTGTTAGATACGAGCTGCCTTTGTGTAAGTCTTGTTAGATACGAGCTGTCTTTGTATAGGTCTTGATAGATACGAGCTGTCTTTGTGTAAATTTCGTTAGATACGAATTGTCTTTGTGTAGGTCTTGTTAGATACGAATTGTCTTTGTGTAGGTCTTGTTAGATACGAGCAGTCTTTGGGTAGGTCTTGTTAGATACGAACTGTCTTTTGGTAGGTCTTGTTAGATACGAGCTGTCTTTGGGTAGGTCTTGTTAGATACGAACTGTCTTTGGGTAGGTCTTGTTAGATACGAGCTGTCTTTGGGTAGGTCTTGTTAGATACCAGCTGTCTTTGTGTAGGTCTTGTTAGACACGAGCAGTTTTGGGTAGGTCTTGTTAGATACGAACTGTCTTTATGTAGGTCTTGTCAGATAGGAACTGTCTTTGGGTAGGTCTTGTTAGATACGAGCAGTCTTTGGGTAGGTCTTGTTAGATACGAACTGTCTTTGGGTAGGTCTTGTTAGATACGAGCTGTCTTTGGGTAGGTCTTGTTAGATACCAGCTGTCTTTGTGTAGGTCTTGTTAGATACGAGCTGTCTTTGTGTAGGTCTTGTTAGATACGGGCTGTCTTTTTGGTAGGTTTTGTTAGATACGAGCTGTCTTTGTGTAGGTCTTGTTAGATACGGGATGTCTTTGGGTAGGTCTTGTTAGATACAAGCTGTCTTTAGGTAGGTCTTGTTAGATACGAGCTGTCTTTGAGTAGGTCTTGTTGGATACGAGCTGTCTTTTGGTAGGTCTTGTTAGATACGAGCTGTCTTTAGGTAGGTCTTGTTAGATACGAGCTGTCTTTGAGTAGGTCTTGTTAGATACGAACTGTCTTTGTGTATGTCTTGTTAGATAGGAACTGTCTTTGGGTAGGTCTTGTTAGATACGAGCAGTCTTTGGGTAGGTCTTGTTAGATACGAACTGTCTTTGGGTAGGTCTTGTTAGATACGAGCTGTCTTTGTGTAGGTCTTGTTAGATACGAGCTGTCTTTGTGTAGTTCTTGTTAGATACGAGCTGTCTTTGGGTAGGTCTTGTTAGATACGAGCTGTCTTTGGGTAGATCTTGTTAGATACGAGCTATCTTTGTGTAGGTCATGTTAGATACAACTGTCTTTGTGTAGGTCCTATTAGACACGAGCTGTCTTTGTGTAGGTCTTGTTAGATACGAGCTGTCTTTGTGGAGGTCATGTTAGATACGAACCGTCTTTGTGTAGGTCTTGTTAGATACGAGCTGTCTTTATGCAGGTCTTGTTAGATACAAATTGCCTTTGTGTAGGTCTTGTTAGATGCGAATTGTCTTTGTGTAGGTCTTGTTAGATACGAATTGTCTTTGTGTAGGTCTTGTTAGATACGAACTGTCTTTGTGTAGGTCTTGTTAGATACGAGCTATCTTTGTGTAGGTCTTGTTAGATACGAACTGTCTTTGTGAAGGTCTTGTTAGATTTGAGCTGTTTTGTGTAGGTCTTTTTAGATACGAACTGTCTTTGTATAGGTCTTGTTAGAAACAAATTGTCTTTGTGTAGGTCTTGTTAGATACGAGCTGTCTTTGTATAGGTCTTGATAGATACGAGCTGTCTTTGTGTAAATTTCGTTAGATACGAATTGTCTTTGTGTAGGTCTTGTTAGATACGAATTGTCTTTGTGTAGGTCTTGTTAGATACGATCTGTCTTTGTGTAGGTCTTGTTAGATAAGAGTCTCACTACAATCCTAGCCTAACCTCATCCCACAATCCTAGCCTAACCTCATCCCACAATCCTAGCCTCATATTACCTCACAATTCACACATCAACTCACAATCCACGCCTTACATCAGCCTCCATTCTACGCTTCATCCAACCCCACAAAACACGCATGATTTCACCCCACAATCCTAACCTTACATCACCCCACAATCTTAACCTCACATCACCCCACAATCCTAACCTCACATCACCCCACAATACTAGCCTCACATCACCCCACAATCCTAGCCTCACATCACCCCACAATCCTAACCTCACATCACCCTACAATTCTAGTCTCACATCACCCCACAATCCTAACCTCACATCACCCCACAATCCTAGCCTCACATCACCCCACAATCCTAACCTCACATCACCCCACAATCTTAGCTTCACATCACCCCACAATCCTAACCTCACATCACCCCACAATCCTAACCTCACATCACCCCACAATCCTAACCTCACATCATCCAACAATCCTAACCTCACATCACCCCACAATCCTAACCTCACATCACCCCACAATCCTAACCTCACATCACCCCACAATCCTAACCTCACATCACCCCACAATCCTCACATCGCCCCACAATCCTAACCTCACATCGCCCCACAATCCTAACCTCACATCACCCCACAATCCTAGCCTCACATCGCCCCACAATCCTAGCCTCACATCGCCCCACAATCCTAACCTCACATCGCCCCACAATCCTAGCCTCACATCGCCCCACAATCCTAGCCTCACATCGTCCTACAATCCTAGCCTCACATCGCCCCACAATCCTATCCTTATATCACCAAAACAATCCACGACTCTATAATCATGAGATCCACGTTCATGCTTATTGTCTGCCAAAGGGAAATCTTGACTGAAATGTTTGAGCTCATGTGTGTCTATGTTGGTGAATGTGTTTCTATGTTGGTGAATGTGTGTCCATGCTGGTGTATGTGTGTCCATGCTGGTGTATGTTTGTCCATGTGAGTACATGTGTGTCCATGTTGGTACATATGTGTACATGTGAGTCGATGTGTGTACATGTTGGTGCATGTGAGTACATGATGATGCATTTGTGTCTATGTGAGTCCATGTGTTTCCTTGTTGGTGTATGTGTGTCCATGTGTGTTCATGTTTAATGATGTGTTTCCATGTGTGTTCATGCTGGTGTATATGTGTCCATGCTGGTGTATGTGTGTCCATGTTGGTTTATGTGTGTCCATGTTGGTGTATATGTGTCCATGCTGGTGTATGTGTGTCCATGTTGGTGTATGTGTGTCCATGTGTCTCCATGATGGTGTATGTGTTTCCATGTGTGTCCATGCTCGTGTATGTGTGTTCATGCTGGTGTATGTGTGTCCATGCTGGTGTATGTGTGTCCATGTTGGTGTATTTTTGTCCATGTTGGTGTATGTGAGTGTAAAAGAGTCCATGTTGATGTATGTGTGTCTATGTTGGTGTATGTGTGTCCATGCTGGCGTGTGTGAGTTCATGTGAGTCCACGTTGGTGCATGTGTGTCTATGTGTGTCCATGCTGGTGTATGTGGATCCATGTATGTACATGTGAGTCTATGTGAGTCCATATGTGTCCATGTTGGTGTATGTGTGTCCATGTGTGTCCATTCTGGTGCATGTATGCCCATGTGTGTCCATGTTGGTGCATGTGTGTCCATGTGTGTCCATGTTGGTGCATGTGTGTCTATGTGTGTTCAGGTTTGTACATGTGTGTCTGTGTGAGTCCATGTGTGTCCATGTTGGTGCATGTGTGTCATGTGTGTCCATGTTGGTGTATGTGAGTCCATGTGTGTCCATGTTGGTGCATGTGTGTCCATGTGTGTCTGTATTGGTGTATGTGAGTCCATGTGTGTCCATGTATGTCCATGTTGGTGTATGTGAGTCCATGTAGGTCCATGGTGGTACATGTATGTCCATGTATTTCCATGTTGGTGTATGTGAGTCCATGTGTGTCTATGTGACTCCATGTCTGTCCACGGTGATACATGTGTGTCCATATAAGTCAATGTTTGTCCATGTGTCCATGTGTGTCCATGTTGGTGTATGTGTGTCCATGTTGGTGTATGTGTGTCCATGTGTGTCCATGTTTGTCCATGTTGGTGTATGTGTGTCCATGTTGGTGTATGTGTGTCCACGTGTGTCCATGTTTGTCCATGTTGGTGTATGTATGTCCATGTGTGTCCATATTAGTGTATGTGTGTCTATGTGTGTCCATGTTGGTGTATGTGTGTCCGTGTTGGTCCATGTGTCCATGTGTGTCAATGTTTGTCCATGTTGATCCATATGTGTTCATGTTGGTGTATGTGTGTCCATGTTGGTCCATATGTCCACGTGTGTCAATGTGAGTCCATGCGAGTCTACGTTAGTGCATGTGAGTCAATGTTGGTGCATGTGAGTCCATGCGAGTCTACGTTGGTGCATGTGAGTTCATGTTGGTCTATGTTAGTGCTTGTGAGTCCATGAGTCCATGTTGGTCCATATGAGTCCTGTGAGTTTTTGGGATTCCACGTGAGCCTATGTGAGTCCATGTTGGTGTATGTGTCCATGTTGGTGCACGTGAGTACTTGTCTCTGATTCTGTGTGTTGTCCTCAGCCAACTTCTACAGGAAACGAGCTACCTTTAAGTTAGCTGCCGGAAATGACAGTGTTGCTGGGTTGAGGTTGTGGACGGCAGCCGGTTCTATCATCTACTGTTACTCAGTCATCACTACTATTGGTAGGGTCACATCAATCCATCCCCGCTATCATCTCGCTTCACTCTCTGTGTCACATCTCGCTTCACTCTCTGTGTCACATCTCGCTTCACTCTCTGTGTCACATCTCGCTTCACTCTCTGTGTCACATCTCGCTTCACTCTCTGTGTCACATCTCGCTTCACTCTCTGTGTCACATCTCGCTTCACTATCTGTGTCACATCTCGCTTCACTCTCTGTGTCACATCTCGCTTCACTCTCTGTGTCACATCTCGCTTCACTCTCTGTGTCACATCTCGCTTCACTCTCTGTGTCACATCTCGCTTCACTCTCTGTGTCACATCTCGCTTCACTCTCTGTGTCACATCTCGCTTCACTCTCTGTGTCACATCTCGCTTCACTCTCTGTGTCACATCTCGCTTCACTCTCTGTGTCACATCTCGCTTCACTCTCTGTGTCACATCTCGCTTCACTCTCTGTGTCACATCTCGCTTCACTCTCTGTGTCACATCTCGCTTCACTCTCTGTGTCACATCTCGCTTCACTCTCTGTGTCACATCTCGCTTCACTCTCTGTGTCACATCTCGCTTCACTCTCTGTGTCACATCTCGCTTCACTCTCTGTGTCACATCTCGCTTCACTCTCTGTGTCACATCTCGCTTCACTCTCTGTGTCACATCTCGCTTCACTCTCTGTGTCACATCTCGCTTCACTCTCTGTGTCACATCTCGCTTCACTCTCTGTGTCACATCTCGCTTCACTCTCTGTGTCACATCTCGCTTCACTCTCTGTGTCACATCTCGCTTCACTCTCTGTGTCACATCTCGCTTCACTCTCTGTGTCACATCTCGCTTCACTCTCTGTGTCACATCTCGCTTCACTCTCTGTGTCACATCTCGCTTCACTCTCTGTGTCACATCTCGCTTCACTCTCTGTGTCACATCTCGCTTCACTCTCTGTGTCACATCTCGCTTCACTCTCTGTGTCACATCTCGCTTCACTATCTGTGTCACATCTCGCTTCACTCTCTGTGTCACATCTCGCTTCACTATCTGTGTCACATCTCGCTTCACTATCTGTGTCACATCTCGCTTCACTCTCTGTGTCACATCTCGCTTCACTATCTGTGTCACATCTCGCTTCACTCTCTGTGTCACATCTCGCTTCACTCTCTGTGTCACATCTCGCTTCACTATCTGTGTCACGCTCTCGTCTCTAAATATTCTCTCCCCACCTCGCATCATCATTAAATCTAGCAAGTATCACCGGAGGTGCTCAGATCGCAGAGAGTATAGCCATCACGGCGGCTCAGCGAGAGAGTTCTGCTTGAACAGAACAATACTCACGATTCTACAGCCAGCTCCCCTCATGTGTGCCATGTTCCCTGTGCCCTGTATGTGGCAGGGTGTGCATTTTCAGGATTGATGTTTACAGCCATCAGAGAACATTTGGAAGCCACAGTTTGACGATGTTCTGTCTTGATATGGGAAACTGTTATTCTAATAAACTAGATGGAACCTGCGAGTCTAACACCTGGTTTGTGCCTGTATGCCTAATCTTGCCAACAACGGCAACTGGTACGTCATTAATTATCTTGCTATCTCGTGGCTATCTTCTCTTAACTTAACTTAACGTCTTTATACTGGTTTAGAAGACCCTGCAGAATCTGTATACCCTGCAGTCTGTGAAACAAAATAGTTCTCACACATTTGTGAATGAGCCCACAGTGTCTGTGGTACACTCGTTCTGACTCGGACTTTTAGATTGTATCCCACGTGTTCGGCTACATCTTGCTGGTATTTTCAGCAAGCAGAACCTGCCTGTGGAATCTACAGCTTCACTTCAATAGTGCAATGCCGCTATAAAACTCCCAGTGGACTAACCTCCCGGCCCGTTCTCTCGAATATCCCTATTTTGTTTTAGGTTTGATCTATTTCTTATTTTCCCCAAGACCTCGCCTGAACTCCGCCCGCTCCAACATGGCCGCCGGTCACGAGGTACTTCTTGGGTTCCTCAGTTGATCAGCTCGCAGCTATTGTCCTCGTTGGGTCTGTACTGTATGTTAATACGTCAATTTCCCGATCTCTGGAACATCTACCAACGCCCTAGGATATCTTACTACCAATCTCAGTCACAGCTCATCGCCAAATCATACAACGCTTATTTGTTTGGATCTGGACACTATCGCCCGAGCTGAGCTCAAGAACTTACCCAATCATTCTGTGTCCGCTAGCCATTACAACATTGGCGATACGCTCACTGTTTCCCCATGCCTGTGAATTGACTTGCTCCTACCAAATCTTACACGTGTTAAATCTGTAGCCCTGTACCCTGTATTGTGATAATACTGACAATAATTCTGGCGTGATAATACTGACAATAATTCTGGCGTAATAATACTGACAATAATTCTGGCGTGATACTACTGACAATAATTCTGGCCATCTGAGTTTCCCGTGACCTGAATATTATACAATGAGAAGTCTAGACATGTCTTCATGTTTTGAACTCTGTCTGAACCCTTTCCCCCCAAAAAAAATATGCTTCTATTGTCTAAATTACCATTACCTCAGTGGCCAAATTGGAAGTTATGCTTCTTACACGACATTTCCCGCATACCTGGCAGTAACACTGCCACATCCTGTCTCAATATCATCTCACCATGCCTACCTTTCAGATCACCATTCCTCCCTTTCAGATCACCATTCCTCCCTTTCAGATCACCATTCCTCCCTTTCAGATAACCATTCCTCCTTTCAAATCACTTTCTCCTTTTCAAATCACAATTCCTCCATCTCAGATCACCATCATCACCCCTCTACATCATATGGCTGTGAACGGTTTCTTCGCCTTAGTGCCTTTCCTGACAATACCTATTTATTATTATTTTCACTTTATTTTTTCTTACATCATCTGACATCACCACATTACATCATCTGACATCACCATCTCATTACATCATCTGCCACCACATCTCATTACATCATCATCTGACAGCATCATTACATCATCTGACAGCACCATTTCGTTAGATCATCCCATCTCTCCATCTTATATCACCATCTGTTTGTATTATCTTAACTCACATCTCACCTTACACCACCATCTCCGCTCTCCATCGCATCTCTCTACGTGAATCAGAGTCACTCAACCCATCTCTCTACGTGAACCAGACTCACTCAACCCATCTCTCTACGTGAACCAGACCCACTCAGCCAATCTCTCTACGTAAACCAGACCCACTCAACTCATCTGTATACGTGAACCAGACCCACTCAACCCATCTCTCTACGTGAACCAGACCCACTCATCTGTATACGTGAACCAGACCCACTCAACCCATCTCTCTACGTGAACCAGACCCACTCAACCCATCTCTCTACGTGAACCAGAGCCACTCAACCCATCTCTCTACGTGAACCAGAGCCACTCAACCCATCTCTCTACGTGAACCAGAGCCACTCAACCCATCTCTCTACGTGAACCAGAGCCACTCAACCCATCTCTCTACGTGAACCAGAGCCACTCAACCCAACTAGCTATCCTGGACACTGGTCAATTGTTATACTCAGGTTTGGTAGACTTATCTCCCTTTTACCGAATTATCTCCCCAATGAAACGCAAAAATGTTTTCTTTATCAAAAACAAAAAGAAAACCGAATGATCAATTTATTTACATAACTTACTAGGATGACACGTATACAGTCTACTCTACCACTAGCTAGTTCTCTTATCAGGGTGTTGGCATACGACCAGATGTGTCTATTGTGCTCCAAACTCGGTTCTATCTCTGGTCAAATCTAGTTATTTCTATCCTTAACAACATCATCCCGTATCTAACTAAATATTTGAGTTTTGTTTCTCGTCTCGTCTGGCCTCTGTTCTTCTGACAGCTTAAATCTTTCCAGTTTTCACTGTGTGTCTCACTAATCCTGACAAACAAGTGCTCGAAACAATGATGTACGACAAGTACTTACTGGAGTCAGTCAATCAGTGGAGTCAGTCAATCAGTGAAGTCAGTCAATCAGTGTCGTCCAACAAATACGTACTTGAGTCAGTCAATCAGTGTCTTCCAACAAATGCTTACTGGAGTCAGTCAATCAGTGGAGTCAGTCAATCAGTGTCGTCCAACAAATACTTACTGGAGTCAGTCAATCAGTGTCATCCAACAAATACTTACTGGAGTCAGTCAATCAGTGTCGTCCGGCAGATACTTACTGGAGTCAGTCAATCAGTGTCGTCCGGCAAATACTTACTGGAGTCAGTCAATCAGTGTCATCCAGCAAATACTTACTGGAGTCAGTCAATCAGTGTCATCCAGCAAATACTTACTGGAGTCAGTCAATCAGTGTCGTCCGGCAAATACTTACTGGAGTCAGTCAATCAGTGTCATCCAGCATTGACTTACTGGAGTTAGTCAATCAGTGTCATTCAGCAAATTCTTACTGGAGCCAGTCAATCAGCGTCGTCGAAACGCAAGCCTTTCACTTGACCGATGCTTAGACCATATTTAAGTATGGTCAGGACTACTGAAGGACAGAACACGCAGGGTTAATGAGGCCAACTGTTATAAGTACAACTGGTCAGCTTTCTCCTCAAATATATCCTATAATCTCTGCAACTTTTATCTGCCTTCTTGAACTTTGCCTACTTTCATGGTTTCGTTGAGCACGTCTCGTGGTCCTAAAGTCTCCCCTGCCTGGACAACTTCTATAACAGCTTTCGTGTTCTGTCAATCAATATGTCAGAGCCCAATATATGGATTACCCCTTTCCCTTATAAAGTTAACCACCACCTTTCCTTGAAGATCTCGCCATTACAGCAACGGTGGACTTGATTTAGCTCACAACTTCCTTCCATAAAACCATCTCACAATTTCCTTCCATAAAACCATCTCACAATTTCCTTCCATATAACCATCTCACAACTTCCAACCATCAAACCATCTCACCATGTCCAACCATCAAACCATCTCACAATTTCCAACCATCAAACCATCTCACCATGTCCAACCATCAAACCATCTCACAACTTCCAACCATCAAACCATCTCACAACTTCCAACCATCAAACCATCTCACAACTTCCAACCATCAAACCATCTCACCACGCCCAACCACCAAACCATCTCACTATGTCCAACCTTCTCACCATGTCGAACCATCTCACCATGTCCAACCATCTCACCATGTCCAACCATCTAACCATCTCACCATGTTCAACCATCTCACCATTTCCAACCATCTCACCATGTCCAACCATCTAACCATCTCACCATGTTCAACCATCTCACCATTTCCAACCATCTCACCATGTCCAACCATCTCACCATGTCCAACCATCTCACCAACCTCCGTATGTGTATCATGTGTCAAAGTGACAAGACAGATTGGAAGACCTTTTTGTGGTTTTGTCGTTTCTGTACGGTCGTATATTTGTGACATTCTAAAGGTCGTGATATTGTTAATTTAGTGTTCTTGTTTGCAGGCTGGGGAAATATTGTGCCCGCAACCCTCAACGGCAGACTGGGCACAGTCATATATGGACTGAACGGGATGCCTTTGCTGTTTACTCTGAGCTCTGAAGTAGGTGCATCATGCAGCAGTGCCATCTTCATGGCATGGAGTAACTTCTGTAACACCATTCGTCCGTAAGTGGTCCACGCCCATCGTGTCTGATTGATATGATCTGGTGGTGGTAGGGAACACAGCCAGGTGTGACGTGCACACAATCAGAACTTCGTGTAACTGGCCTGTCTGCCTGTGTCAGCAGTATTTGCTAACGCTGAAACTTTTCATGTGTTTTCTCCTGGTGAACTTTCTCCTGGTGAACCTTCTGTTCTCCTGGTGAGCTTTCTCCTGGTGAGCTTTCTCTTCTCCTCGTCAACTTTCTCCTGGTGAACTTTCTTCTGGTGAACTTTCTCCTGGTGAACTTTCTCCTTATGAACTTTCTCCTGGTTAACTTTTCTCTGGTGAACTTACTCCTAGCAAACTTTCTCCTGGTGAGCTTTCTCTTGGTGAATTTTCTCCTGGTTGTAACAGAGTCCAGGTCTCCACTATCTATAATGCTACCACACTCATCCACATCATTCACGACCACACACAACAAATAACGTAGCACGCAGCAGGTGGCAGATGTATGACATCATACTCGTACAACAACTGTTAAAGTGAGTGCAATGAGATTACAAACAACACAAGAAATACAATCTTATCTAAATAGATACTCAGAGTTTATAAGTATAAGCTATTGATGTTGATCACAACTAGTCTAGCCCAGTTCTAGCCGCACACTCCCCTCCCCTTATCTGCGACCTCAACACACTCTCAAAAACTCGTCCTCACGTTCGTATTCTGTGACACTCAGATCCCCTCAGGCGGGTGATCTGGACATAATACATTCAATGTATTCAACTTAAACTCACATATGATCAGACATTCAATCGGTCTGCGTAGACACACGCTCTGGAACACACCTCGTTCACAAGGTGTCTATACACACGACACACACATCTAGATCTCACCTAGTCGATCTGTACACTTGCGTAACTCTTCAGAACATACATCGTTCCCTCGGTGTCTACACACACCACACATACATCTAGATCTCTCTTAGACACAGGGCGCCCAACACACACTACACATACACCCAGATCTCTCTTAGACACAGGGCGCCCAACACACACTTTATAGAGCGACTGGCCAAGACTCGAAGGCGTATGCTTGTTCAGCGACCCTGTTCTCACACATTCGTAAAAACAGCCTATCCATCACTCTTCTATTAAGTGGGTGAGATAAACAGACTCCTAGCTAATGTCTCTCTCTCTCTCTCTCTCTCTCCATGGCCAGTCTGCTTGAGCTAAACTTTGTCTGGAATTATACAGTCTCAAGCAGTATCAGAGCTGTCGAATGGACCTCTGTGGGATGTCTTGACCCAGCCATTCGGCTGCAATTGGAGCGAATCACTCTAACTCCTGTCACTCAAAATGTCGCATCAAGCTCTGTTGGCCTCTGTGTCACTCATCCCCCACTACCCAAATCGGAACGCCAGTGATCAACACCTAGTGTCTACCTGCACCAAACACATTCTTTCCCCCAACCCCGTTTTCCTTTGTTGACTTAGTATCGAGACGGTGAGTGACCTTGGCATAGTGTCCAGACGGAGAGTGACCTTGGCATAGTATCGACACAGTGAGTGACCTTGGCATAGTGTCGAGACGGAGAGTGACCTTGACGTAGTATCGAGACGGAGAGTGACCTTGGCGTAGTATCGAGGCGGTGAGTGACCTTGGCGTAGTGTCGAGACGGAGAGTGACCTTGGCGTAGTATCGAGACGGCGAGTGACCTTGGCGTAGTGTCGAGACGGAGAGTGACCTTGGCACACATTCAGGTACCTTTGTTCTCAGAGTCGCCGACCACTTCACCCCTGCCTTAAACGCTCATGCTCGGGCTGGAGCTATTACACTTGTGAGCTTTTCCCTGGTTAACTTTCTCCTGGTGAGCTTTCTCCTTTTGCACTTTCTGCATATGAGCTTTCTCGCGGTGAGCTTTCTCCAGGCGAGCTTTCTCTAGTTGAGCTTTCTCCTGGTGAGCTTTCTATTGGTGAGGTTTCTCCTTTTGTGCTTTCTGCATTTGAGCTTTCTCTCGGTGAGCTTTGTCCTGGTGAGTTTTCTCCAGGCAAGCTTTCTCCAGGTGAACTTTCTCCTGGTGAGATTTATCCTGGTCAGCTTTCTCCTTTAGTGCTTTCTGCACGTGAGCTTTCTCCCAGTCAGCTTTCTGTTTTTCTGCACGTGTTTTCTCCCGGTGAGCTTTCTCCCGGTAAAATTTCTCCCGGTGAACTTTCTTCCGGTGAGCTTTCTCCCAGCCAGCGTTCTGCTGGTGAACTTTCTCCCCGTCAGCTTTCTCTGGATGAACTTTCTCCTGGTGAACTTTCTCCCATTGAACTTTCTTCTGGTGAGCTTTCTCACGGTCAGCTTTCTCTCGGTGAACTTTCTTCCGGTGAGCTTTTCCCTGGTGAACTTTCTCCTGGTAGCTTTCTCCTAGTGAGTTTTCTCATGGTGAGCTTTCTTCTGGTGAGCTTTCACCTGTTGTGCATTTTTTAAATATTCTTTCTTCTAATGTACTTGGAACATGGAACAAGAAAATTGAATGAACACTTAAACTTATGTAAAACAAAACAAAAACAAAATAAATTATTTATTTTAAATCTTTGGTTTACAACATGAAGAAAACTAACTATAACTAAATCTTTGTATCTCCGGGCATGTTAGCGTGTCAATGAAATCTCTGGAACGTTAATGATATATATGAAAACTACAGATACGTTGTCTCTACCTGAGTCGTGCGTACGATCAGCTATATTCTCGACCATAGCAGATCATCAAAAACTAATGTCTGTGGTATTCTCACTGCCACTGACTTTATAACCTCAGTTTTATTCTCGACCTCGAGTCTTTCATTCGAAGTGAACAGATTCCTTACATCGTGTCGCCGTTACAGAAGGTCCACTATTTACTTGATTGGACAGTTGTCCCTGAAGCAGACTGGGTTAATCCCCTGATAGCGCTATCAGTTCTCTCTCTATTTTATTGAATTGTTAACTCCGCCACAAATAAAATGGCGGTTGTCACGTGGTACTGTTGCACAGTCCAGGTCTCCACTATCTACAATGTTACTACACTCATCCACATCATTCACGACCACACACACCAAATAACAGCACGCAGCAGGTGACAGATTTATGACATCATACTCGTACAACAACTATTCAAGTGAGTGCAATGAGATTACAAACAACACAAGAAATACAATCTTATCTAAATAGATACTCGGAGTTTATAAGTATAAGCTATTGATGTTGATCACAACTAGTCTAGCCCAGTTCTAGCCGCACACTCCCCTCCCCTTATTTGCACCCTCAACACACTCTCCAAAACTCCTCCTCATGTTCGTATTCTGTGACACTCAGATCCCCTCAGGCGGGTGATCTGGACATAATCCATTCAATGTATACTCACAAATGATCACACACTCAATCGATCTGCGTAGACACACGCTCTGGAACATACCTCGTTCACAAGGTGTCTATACACACGACACACATCTAGATCTCACCTAGTCGATCTGTATACTTGCGTAACTCTTCAGAACATACATCGTTCCCTCGGTGTCAACACACACCACACATACATCTAGATCTCTCTTAGACACAGGGCGCCCAACACACACTTTATAGAGCGACTGGTCAAGACTCGAAGGCGTATGCTAGTTCAGCGAACTTGTTCTCACACATTCGTAAAAACAGCCTATTAATTACTCTTCTATTTAGTGGGTGAGCTTAACAGACTCCTAGCTAATTTCTGTCTCTCTCTCCATGACCAGTCTGCTTGAGCTAAACTTTGTCTAGTATTATATAGTTTCAAGCAGTATCAGAGCTATCCAATGGAATCTCTGGGGGATGACCTCTTGTCTGTCACTCGTTCCACACTACTTAAATCGGAACGCCACTGGTCAGCACATAGCTTCTTACCTGTAAACACATTCTTTTACCCAACCCCGTTTTCCCCTGTTGACTTGGTATCGAGGCGGTGAGTGACCTTGGCACACATTCAGGTACCTTTGTTCTCAGAGTCGCCGACCACATTACCCCTGCCCTAAACGCTCATGCTCAGACTGGAACTGTTACAGTACTACTGTGCCTTCCCCATTGACCGGTCAGTAGTCAATCTTATCAAGATCTTCCCCCTTAAAGTCCTAGTGTTTACCCCTGGATACTTGTCACCCTGTCATTTACCCCAACATCCCTTTCTGGGACAAGTTTATTATAGGGTATGGGTTCAACTAAAACCATCCATCGCCCATCTTTGGGCAACTGTCACCAACTCACAGTGAACACTATCTCCCTTTCTATGCCTACCTCCCTACCTATGTATGTGAGTGGGTGTGTTGTGTATGTGTGTTTGTGCGAGTATGTGTGAGTGAGTGGGTGTGTGTGTGCCTGTATGTGTGTGTGAGTGTGTAAGTGAATGTCTGTGTGTGAGTGTGTATGAGTATGTGAGTGTGTATGTGTGTATATGAGTGTGTGTATGTGAGTGTAAGTGAATGTGTGTGTGAGCGTGTTTGTGTGTGTACGTGTAAGTTGGTGTGTGTGAATGTGAGTGTATGTGTAAGTTTGTGTGTGTGTGAATGTGTATGAGTGTGTGTGCGTGAGTGTATGAGTGAGTGTGTGTATGAGTGTGTGTTAGTGTGATTGTGTATGAGTGTATGTATGAGTGTGTGTGTAAGTGTGTGTATGAGTATGTATGAGTGTGTGTATTGGTGTGTGTGTAAGTGTGTGTATGTGTATGAGTGTGTGTTAGTGTGATTGTGTATGAGTGAATTGGTGTGTGTGTGTATGAGTATGTGCGTGAGTGTTTTATTGTATGTGAGTGTGTGTGAGTGTATATGAGTATGTGTGTGTATGAGTGTATGTATGAGTCAATGTGTTTGAGTGTATGTTTAAGTGAGTGTGTGAGCGTGAGTGAGTGTGTCTCTGTGTGTGTGATTGTATGTGTGTAAGTGTGAGTTGTGTGTAAGTGTGTGTGTGAATATGTGTGTGAGTATGTATGAGTGTGTGTATTGGTGCGTGAGTGTTTTAGTGTAAGTAAGTGTGTGTGTGTGTTTGTTAGTGTGTGTGAGTGAGTGTATGTATGAGTCAGTGTGTTTGAGAGTATGTTTAAGTGAGTGTGTGAGCGTGAGTGAGTGTGTCTGTGTGTGATATTATGTGTGTAAGTGTGTGTGGGATGTGTGTGATTGTGAGTATGTGTGTGAGTGAGTGTGTGTAAGTGTATAAGTGTGTGTGTGCAAGTGTATGTGCTGTTTGTGTGTAAGTATGTGTGTGTGCGAGTGTAAATGGTGTGTATGAGTGTGTGTGTGTGTAAGTGTTTTTGAGTGCGGGTGTGTATGTGTGTTCGAGTGCGCATGTGAGAGAGTGTGTGTGAGAGAGTGTGTGTGTGTCTATGAGCGTGAGTCTGTGTATGTGTTTCCGTGAATGAGTGTGTCTGTGTGTGCGAATGAGTGTGTGTTGGTGTATGAGTGTGTTTGTGCATGAGTATGTGTGACTGTGTGGGAGTGCATGTGACTGTGTGTGAATGTGTAAGCGTGCGTGAGTGCGTCTCTGATTGTGTGTGCTGTGTGTGAATAGGTGTGCGTGAATGAATGTGTGTAACTGTGTGCGAGTGTGTACGTGAGTGTGTGTGTCTCTTTGTGAGTGTCAGGAGGAAGTGTTTTGAAAGTAAATAAAGTTTACTGTTCTTGTGTACGCATTAGCGGCTTTTAGTTTACCTGTGTTTTCGTGTGTTTACCTTTAGTTTAGCCAAATTGAAAAGGTTGTCGTGTGAGAGGACGCTGCCACATGTTGGTATCATCAACCTGGATGAACTCCAGCACACACATACTGTCATCACTTGGCCCTACACTAGTGTCTAGTGCAGCCGGTTCCCAGGACCGCTACGTGGAAGCGGAAAAGAGTCTTAGTATGCTGTAGTTCGCTGACCTTGTTGCAAGCAACCAGCTATGAGTTCCATTTTTAATTTGTCGCGTTCTGAGCTATAACTTTTCGACTATAGCGCACGATTTGTTTTAGGTGATCTTTGCTTTTTTTTGTGATGGTGTCATCTAAATGGAAGACATTCTTTCATTTCTTTGCTATGGAAAGGTTTGAATGACTTCCTTCTGCCCCTTGTGATGATTTGTGATACTGCATTCAGAATAGCTCTTGTTAGCCCATTAGTGAGTGTCACTGCTGCGGTCAATATAACCAAGCAGGTGTCAGATGATTGTTGGATTAGTCTCCAGTCAGCTTGACCAAAGTTCCAGCAAGTTTTGGGTTTGTAGCAAGCTTTACTGGCCAATGGTTATGGTGGTCTGTGATCACTTCCAAGCTCTTCAAGGACCTGCAGGAGATGAGTGTTGGGTTGGATCCACATATCTGGTCGACTAAGTAAAATGTTGGTTGCTTCAGGGGGCTCTTCAAAAGATTGTCCTGTCATCTTGCGGTCTGGGTAACCCCAACAGGGGATGGAGGGAGTGTCTATTGTGAGAGTGTCTATTGTGAGGTGAGAGTGTCTATTGTGAGAGTGTCTCTCCGGCAAGTATAGTCTTGTGTTCCTGTAGATCGTGTAGTTCTGGTAGGTGTGCCTGGGGGAGGTGGATTGGTGATTGGTGCAGGGGAGGGGGGATTGGTGGAGGGGAGGGGGATTGGTGGAGGGGAGGGGGGATTGGTGGAGGGGAGGGGGGATTGATGGAGGGGTGGTGGGTTTAAATATTAGAAATTGTGTGCCAGATGGTCACTTTTACTTTCACACTATCATCTGTCAACCAATCTCATCTATTTTATTGTCTCTCTATCATCTGTCAACCAATCTCATCTATTTTATTGTCTCTCTATCATCTGTCAACCAATCTCATCTATTTTATTGTCTCTTTATCATCTTTCAACCAATCTCATCTATTTTATTATCTGTCAACCAATCTCATCTATTTTATTGTTTCTCTATCATCTGTCAACCACTCTCATCTATTTTATTGTCTCTCTATCATCTGTCAACCACTCTCATCTATTTTATTGTCTCTCTATCATCTGTCAACAACTTTCATCTATTTTATTGTTTCTCTATCATCTGTCAACCAATCTCATCTAGTTTGTTGTCTATCATCTGTCAACAACTCTCATCTATTTTATTGTCTATCATCTGTCAACAACTCTCATCTATTTTATTGTCTATCATCTGTCAACAACTCTCATCTATTTTATTGTCTATCATCGTTGGTTGGTTATTTCAGGTTGATCGGCAAAAATGTAAAGAAAGCCAAAGGTCACGGTGCAGACAAAGACAAGGCAAACACTGAAGATGAATCTGAAGATGACGACGACGAGGAAAACGAAACTGAGAATGAGAGTCAAAACAATCCTTCCAGACAGCGGTCCTCGCAGGCCACGGCACGTGCGCCGACATCAGCGGTTGATCAAACTGTTACTGACATCTGGCGACACTCCACACCCATGGCGAGAAGTCAGCTCAAGTCTGCTGCTAGGAACGGCCAGGCCAGCAGTCAAACGACCTATTTGGGCAGCCTACGATCCTGTGTAGATTTTATGTTGTACGCTTGGTTTGAGGCTCACAGCGGTAGGACGCCCCAATATCAGCCTCACTACTTAATCAGATGTAAACAAGACTGTATGCTCCTGTGTGAGCAGTTCTCTCGAATGTCAGAGGACGAGATGTGTAAGTGTATGGAGTATTCAGGGTTTCATTGTGATGGGGAGGTTACGTGTCGGACACTCGATACACCTTTCGTGGACTGCCAGTTCGTGAACACGAGCAGAGTACCCGACAAATATGCACTAGTGCCAGAAGAACGCGGCCCGGATCCAGGAGTCAGGTGTGCCACAGACGACGCTGGACCATCATTAAGTTCATGTCTGATGGCACATTATCTAATGTCAGAAAATGATGATGACACACAGGACATGATAGTAGATACACGGACCAATAGAGCCAAGGATACATCCCAAGATATTACGGCAGGGTCAGGTGAACGGTATCAGCATGTCCTCCGAAGGAGTGCTCCCAGAGAACAGGAAATAGCTGTTGTCAAGTACCAGGGACTGCAGGCGCAGAGCTCCAGACCAGCAGGACCTGGGGAGCACGCTTGGCAGGAGTCAAAGGTCATTGGTTCACATCTCTTACAACCGACAATCTCAGCAGGCGCAGACGTGTCCAGAGTTCAGGTCCACAACGATTGTATGCTACACATTCCACACTCTCGGCGACAGATCATGGCATGCGAGACGCTGGGATCCATGCAGTCAGCACCTCTGTCAGAATGTAGCTATCGAAGAGAAAATGGCAAACATAACTCACACTCTACAGGACTGGAAGAGCATCACTCACCACGCACGACCTCATCAGATTGTGTTGCTTTGTCTACAGGAAAGAAAATCAATTTTGATAGAGCGGCACGGTCACAAGACAAGAAGCAACAAGACATGAGCTCACCCACTGATCCAAGCAAGAAGCAACAAGACATGAGCTCACCCACTGATCCAAGCAAGAAGCAACAAGACATGAGCTCACCCACTGATCCAAGCAAGAAGCAACAAGACATGAGCTCACCCACTGATCCAAGCAAGAAGCAACAAGACATGAGCTCACCCACTGATCCAAGCAAGAAGCAACAAGACATGAGCTCACCCACTGAGCCAAGCAAGAAGCAACAAGACATGAGCTCACCCACTGATCCAAGCAAGAAGCAACAAGACATGAGCTCACCCACTGAGCCAAGCTATACCCTTGCATTAGCTGGCCTGTCAAAGGAGATTAGCAAACTGGCCGATGGCTCCCATCCACAACTTACAGGAGGCTCCCATCCACAACTGGCCGATGGCTCCCATCCACAACTGGCAGACTTGCAAAATTATTTGACCCATTCCCAAAGAAGAGACGACTGTACCTCCAGATGCTCAGTCAATCTTAGTTGTGTAAGTTTCGTTGTGGAAGCCTCCGGTCTGAACACCGTCACATTATCGCCAGCCATGGAATATGTGCCCGCAGACAGGCTATTCTACCATAGCCACGACGCTCTACAAGCCATCACGGGATCACGCAGTCATTGCACACAGGAAGCCAGTCTGAGTGTGGTAGGAGAGGAACAGCCAGAGAGACAGGAAGCCAGTCTGAGTGTGGTAGGAGAGGAACAGCCAGAGAGACAGGAAGACAGACGCGCACTCACTAACCAGCACACGACCCAGACGTCTGGCAGCAACAGATGGCAGGAATGTCCAGACAGGCCTGTCCAGGTTGTCGGGTGCCATGTTGGAGCTATCCAAAACGTGACCCAGCGGAAGATGCATGGCTCAATATGTCTTAGTCAGAGTAGAGGGAACAGTCTGTCGTTTTATAAAGATGATCAGCTGAGTGCTAGACATGCGCAGACAAAGACAAGGCTGATCAGCCGAGAGATGCACGTGGTTGTTGAGTTTCCCCTCGGCGCTCGTCAGGAAAGTACAAAGACGAGAGCATACACTGACCGAGTGCCACTCGCAAACTGCTCGGGCAGGGGTCGCCACAAAAACACCTCTTCTCTACGACAGGAAGGCACACGCACCCCAGTACAGGAAGGGACATGCGCCCCAGTACAGGAAGGGGCACGCGCCCCAGTGTGCACTGCCAACCACCCAATAGTGTGCACTGCCAACCACCCAATAGTGTGCACCGCAAACCCTCGAACATTGTGCACTGCCAACCACCCAATGGTGCACGCCTCAAATTCTGAGCCCAGAAATCGAATGGTCCACACTTTTAGTCAGAACTCCTACCAAGAACATATTTTCAACTCTCAGTCTGACAACTCTCGGTCTGACAACTCTCAGTCTGACAACTCTCGGTCTGACAACTCTCAGTCTGACAACTCTCGGTCTGGCAACTCTCAGTCTGACAACTCTCGGTCTGACAACTCTCAGTCTGGCAACTCTCAGTCTGACAACTCTCGGTCTGGCAACTCGTGTGTAGAAATGACAGAAAGAAGGAAAGTGTACTGGGTAAGCGAAAGTGAACGGGGCGTGTATCTCGAAAGCGACATTTCAAACAGCGGCCAGGTCAACTTGACCGATTCAGCAATTGATGAGAGTATGAGAGTTGCAGCCACAGACACGTGCTCAGATCATGTTTGTCGCAGAGCAGACGTGAATAACCACGATAAACAGATCCGTTCAGATTTTGCGGCGGAAATGCGTGAAAATCTCAAAGACAACATCCAGACCAGGTTGGCCAGAGGTCAGACATGTAGAGACACCTCACCGGAACTATTGGCAAGGACAACCGGAAGTGGTTCAGTACAGACCAGCATGGGGAGATCACGTGACATTCGATGCCCTTCACGGTTAAGCCAAGCTGGCAACAATTGCAAGTCAAATCTGAGAGCCATTGACAACCTCGGGCCAATTTTGGACGGATTCGCTGTGAGAGACAGAAATGGAACTTTCTGTGTGGCGGACGAGAGAGACAAGTCAACATGGCTTCTGAGATGTGGTGGAGGAAGCCACACATACAAGCCCACAAGGCAACAGGAAGATGACAAAGATTGTGCAGGTGGCATGACACCCCTTCAACTCTTCAATGGTGATGATTATATAGGCCAGGCTGATGGCGCCTTCCTTGGGGAAGAGGAAGAGAATACAAAGAGAGCACGGACCAACACGCGCGACCAGAAGAACATCAACCAAATAGCATCGATCAGGCTTGATACGTTTAACACTGAAACTGGTAGTAGCACAATGTCACTGGGTGACAGAGACACGAGAGTCATGTCACTGAGTGACAGAGACACGAGAGTCATGTCACTGGGTGACAGAGACACGAGAGTCATGTCACTGAGTGACAGAGACACGAGAGTCATGTCACTGGGTGACAGAGACACGAGAGTCATGTCTGACGCTCACAGAGATACAAGAATCATGTCCGCCTCTGACAGACGCCAGAAAGGATGTGTCAAGACGCCCCAATGGTCAGGCCGCCATGTTCTCACAGAACGGGGAAATTCCAACACGAACAAAGAGCTACAGGAAGTGTGCACTATTTATTCCTCCGGACGTAACTTTGAGTATGACGATGACGATGACGATGACGCTAATTTTGTCTCCGGACGTGGCATGGGCTTCAATATGAAGAAAAGACGAGAGAAAGACGAGAGGGTGGAAGCAGATCGGCTGGCCTACAAACGCCACGTCTTTGGTTTCGCCGGTTTGGGCTACCTTCACAAGGATGATGAGAAGGTGTCGCCTGTCCTGGACACGTTCCACATGCCGCTGGTCTTCCTCTACAGCATGATCATCTTGTATGTGGCCATAGGAAGCTTCATCTTCTTCACCTGGGAGAAAGGTATTAACTTCTGGGACGCCCTCTACTTTATCTATGTGCTTCTGTCCACGACGGGCTTTGGGGACATTCTACCATCACCACAGTTGTACGCCTTCATCGTCGTCTATGCGCTCATCGGAATGGCCGTCTACAATATCATGATTAATGCTACACTGGAGTTGTTCCTCGAAGTTCTAGAATATTTGGCCTCGGTTGGGGACATCGACGAAACGAAATCTCCCAAAGCGAACAAATAAATAGCTTGTCGCCCCCTAACAGCAATGTCTTCGCTTTATCACCCACGTGCAGAACCACACATATCTGTACAAAGCCACACACATCTGTACAAAGCCACACACATCTGTACAAAGTCACACACATCTGTACAAAGCCTACACACATCTGTACAAAGTCACACACATCTGTACAAAGTCACACATATCTGTACAAAGCCACACATCTGTACAAACCCACACATATCTGTACAAAGCCACATATATGTACAAACCCACACATATCTTTACAAAGCCTACACACATCTGTACAAAGCCACACATATCTGTACAAAGTCACACATATCTGTACAAAGCCACACATGTCTGTTCAAAGTCACACATCCTTCACATATCTGTACAAAGCCATTCATATCTGTACAAATTCACACATATCTGTACAAAGCCACACATGTCTGTTCAAAGTCACACACTCTTCACATATCTGACAAAGCCACATATATGTACAAACCCACACATATATGTTCAAAGACACACATATCTTTACAAAGCCTACACACATCTGTACAAAGCCTACACATATCTGTACAAAGCCTACACATATCTGTACAAAGCCACACATATGTGTGCAAAGCCACACAGTCTTCACATATCTGTACAAAACCACACATCCTTCACATATCTGTACAAAACCACAAATCCTTCACATATCTGTACAAAGCCACACATATCTGTACAAAACCACACATCATTCACATATCTGTACAAAGCCACACATCCTTCACATATCTGGTAATGGACACCACATTAGTAAAGTGATGGACACCACATCAGTAAGGTGATGGACACCACATTAGTAAGGTGATGGAACACATGTAAGGTAACGGACACCACATTAGTAAGGTGATGGACACCACATTAGTAAGGTGATGGAACACATGTAAGGTAACGGACACCACATTAGTAAGGTGATGGACACCACATCAGTAAGGTGATGGAACACATCAGTCAGGTGATGGACACCACATCAGTAAGGTGATGGAACACATCAGTAAGGTAATGGACACCACACGAGTAAGTTGATGGACACCACATCAGTAAGGTGATGGACACCACATCAGTAAGGTAATGGACACCACATCAGTAAGGTGATGGACACCAGATCAGTAAGGTGATGGACACCACATCAGTAAGGTGATGAACACCACATCAGTAAGGTGATGGACACCACATCAGTAAGGTGATGGACACCACATCAGTAAGGTGATGGACACCACATCAGTAAGGTGATGGACACCACATCACAAATAACATAGCACGCAGCAGGTGGCATATTTATTATATCATACTCGTACAACAACTATTAAAGTGAATGCAATGAAATTACAGACAATACAAGAAATAAATCTTATCTAAATAGATACTCGGAGTTTATAAGCATAAGCTTCTGATGTTGCTCCAGACTACTCCAACCCAGTTCTAGCCGCACACTCCCCCTCCCCTTATCTGCACCCTCAACACACTCTCAAAAACTCGTCCTCACGTTCGTATTCTGTGACACTCAGATCAGCTCAGGCGGGTGATCCGGACATAATACATTCAATATATTCAACGTATACTCAGACATGATCACACACTCAATCGATCTGCGTATACACACACTCTGGAACATACATCGTTCCCTCGGTGTCTTCACACACCACACACACATCCAAATACTTCCTAGTCGATCTGTACACTTGCGTAACTCTTCAGAACATACATCGTTCCCTCGGTGTCTACACACACTACACATACATCTAGATCTCTCTTAGACACAGGGCGCCCAACACACACCTTATAGAGCGACTGGCAAAGACTTGAAGGCGTATGCTGGTTCAGCGACCCTGTTCTCACACATTCGTAAAAACAGCCTATCAATCAGTCTTCTATTAAGTCGGTGAGCTAAACAGACTCCTATCTAAATTCTGTCTCTCTCTCTCTCCATCTCCAGTCTGCTTGAGCTAAACTTTGTCTAGTATTATATAGTCTCAAGCGGTATCAGAGCTGTCCAATGGAATCTCTGGGGGATGGCCTCTTGTCTGTCACTCCTCCCACACTACCCAAATCGGAACGACAGTGGTCAACACCTAGCCTCTTACCTATAAACACATTCTTTCCCCCAACTCCGTTTTCCCCTGTTGACATAGTATCCAGAAGAATAGCGACCTTGGCACACATTCAGGTACCTTTATTCTCAGAGTCGCCAACCCCATTACCCCTGTCCTAAACGCTCATGCTCGGGCTGGAACTGTTACAACATGACCAACACACAACATACTCAACATGTGACCAACACACAGCACAGTCAACATATGACCAACACACAACACACTCAACATGTCACACACACACACAAAACTCAACATGTGACCCACACACAACACACTCCACATGTCACACACACACAACACATGACCTACACACAACACACTCCACATGTCACATACACACACAACACACTCCACATGTGACCCACACACAACACACTCCACATGTCACACACACAACACACTCCACATGTCACACCCACACACAACACGTGACCCACACACAACACACTCCACATGTCACACACAAACAACACATGACCTACACACAACACACTCCACATACACACACAACACACTCCACATGTCACACACACACAACACATGACCTACACACAACACACTCCACATGTCACATACACACACAACACACTCCACATGTGACCCACACACAACACACTCCACATGTCACACACACACAACACACTCCACATGTCACACCCACACACAACACGTGACCCACACACAACACATGTCACACACACACACACAACACGTGACCCACACACAACACGTGACCCACACACAACACACTCCACATGTCACACAACACACTTCACATGTCACACACACAACACACTCCACATGTCACACAACACACTTCACATGTCACACACACAACACACTCCACCTCTCACACAACATACTCAACACGTGACCCACACTCCACATGTCACACAACACACTTCACATGTCACACACACAACACACTCCACATGTCACACCCACACACAACATACTCAACACATGACCCCCACACAACACACTCCACATGTCACACACACACAACACACTCAACACGTGACCCACACACAACACACTGAACACATAACACTGGTTGGCCTAGCCCGATGCTGAACATAGCACAATCATCCACTATTTTAAGTCCAGTGGCTGTAGTTTTCTTGGGAGAGTGTACTGGAGAGATTGAGAGAGAGTGTACTGGAGAGATTGTACTTGGGAGATTGAGAGAGTGTACTGGAGAGATTGAGAGAGTGTACTGGAGAAATTGAGAGAGAGAATGTACTGGAGAGATTGAGAGAGAGTATACTGGAGAGATTGAGAGAGTGTACTGGAGATATTGAGAGAGTGTATTGGAGAGATTGAGAGAGTGTACTGGAGATATTGAGAGAGTGTACTGGAGAGATTGAGAGAGTGTACTGGAGATATTGAGAGAGTGTACTGGAGAGATTGAGAGAGTGTACTGGAGAGATTGAGAGAGTGTATTGGAGAGATTCAGAGAGAGAATGTACTGGAGAGATTGAGAGAGGGTGTACTGGAGAGATTGAGAGTGTACTGGAGAGATTGAGAGAGAGTGTACAGGAGAGATTGAGAGAGTGTACTGGAGAGATTGAGAGAGGGTGTAATGGAGAGATTGAGAGAGGGTGTACTGGAGAGATTGAGAGAGATAATGTACTGGAGAGATTGAGAGAGAGAGTGTACTGGAGAGATTGAGAGAGTGTACTGGTGAGATTGAGAGAGATAATGTACTGGAGAGATTAAGAGAGAAAATGTACTGGAGAGATTACAACAGAGAATGTACTTGACAAATTGAGAGAGAAAATGTACTGGAGAAATCACGAGAGAGAATGTACTGGAGAGATTGAGAGAAAATGTACTGGAGAGATTACAAGAGAGAATGTACTGGAGAGATTGAGAGAGAGAATGTACTCTGGAACATCAAGGCAGAAATGGAAATTGACAAAGAGCACTAGGGATAGCAGGTCGATGACAGACATGAGCAGTTCAAGATGGAACACATCAGTAAGGTGATGGAACACATCAGTAAGGTGATGGAACACATCAGTAAGGTAATGGAACACATCAGTAAGGTAATGGACACCACATCAGTAAGGTGATGGAACACATCAGTAAGGTGATGGAACACATCAGTAAGGTAATGGACACCACATCAGTAAGGTGATGGAACACATCAGTAAGGTGATGGAACACATCAGTAAGGTAATGGACACCACATCAATAAGGTGATGGAACACATCAGTAAGGTGATGGAACACATCAGTAAGGTAATGGAACACATCAGTAAGGTAATGGACACCACATCAGTAAGGTAATGAAACACATCAGTAAGGTGATGGACACATCAGTAAGGTGATGGAACACATCAGTAAGGTAATGGACACCACATCAGTAAGGTGATGGACACCACATCAGTAAGGTGATGGAACAGATTAGTAAGGTAATGGACACCACATCAGTAAGGTGATGGACACCACATCAGTAAGGTGATGGACACCACATCAGTAAGGTGATGGACACCACATCAGTAAGGTAATGGACACCACATCAGTAAGGTGATGGAACACATCAGTAAGGTGATGGAACACATCAGTAAGGTGATGGACACCACATCAGTAAGGTGATGGACACCACATCAGTAAGGTGATGGACACCACATCAGTAAGGTGATGGAACACATCAGGAACAAAATCAATTAAGGTGGTTTTTGTTGAGAGAGCATTGTTTGTTCACTTGATGGATGGTAGCTAGCAGGTTGGCTCTTCTGTCTGTCCTCACTTGATGGTAGCTAGCAGGTTGGCTCTTCTGTCTGTCCTCACTTGATGGTAGCTAGCAGGTTGGCTCGTCTGTCTGTCCTCACTTGATGGTAGCTAGCAGGTTGGCTCGTCTGTCTGTCCCCACTTGATGGATGGTAGCTAGCAGGTTGGCTCTTCTGTCTGTCCCCACTTGATGGTAGCTAGCAGGTTGGCTCGTCTGTCTGTCCTCACTTGATGGTAGCTAGCAGGTTGGCTCGTCTGTCTGTCCTCACTTGATGGTAGCTAGCAGGTTGGCTCTTCTGTCTGTCCCCACTTGATGGTAGCTAGCAGGTTGGCTCGTCTGTCTGTCCTCACTTGATGGTAGCTAGCAGGTTGGCTCTTCTGTCTGTCCTCACTTGATGGATGGTAGCTAGCAGGTTGGCTCTTCTGTCTGTCCCCACTTGATGGTAGCTAGCAGGTTGGCTCGTCTGTCTGTCCTCACTTGATGGTAGCTAGCAGGTTGGCTTTTCTGTCTGTCCTCACTTGATGGTAGCTAGCAGGTTGGCCGTCTGTCTGTCCTCACTTGATGGTAGCTAGCAGGTTGGCTCTTCTGTCTGTCCTCACTTGATGGTAGCTAGCAGGTTGGCTCTTCTGTCTGTCCTCACTTGATAGATGGTAGCTAGCAGGTTGGCTCGTCTGTCTGTCCTCACTTGATGGTAGCTAGCAGGTTGGCTCTTCTGTCTGTCCCCACTTGATGGTAGCTAGCAGGTTGGCCGTCTGTCTGTCCTCACTTGATGGTAGCTAGCAGGTTGGCCGTCTGTCTGTCCTCACTTGATGGATGGTAGCTAGCAGGTTGGCTCGTCTGTCTGTCCTCACTTGATGGTAGCTAGCAGGTTGGCTCTTCTGTCTGTCCTTACTTGATGGATGGTAGCTAGCAGGTTGGCTCTTCTGTCTGTCCTCACTTGATGGTAGCTAGCAGGTTGGCTCTTCTGTCTGTCCCCACTTGATGGATGGTAGCTAGCAGGTTGGCTCATCTGTCTGTCCTCACTTGATGGTAGCTAGCAGGTTGGCTCTTCTGTCTGTCCCCACTTGATGGATGGTAGCTAGCAGGTTGGCTCTTCTGTCTGTCCTCACTTGATGGTAGCTAGCAGGTTGGCTCTTCTGTCTGTCCCCACTTGATGGATGGTAGCTAGCAGGTTGGCTCTTCTGTCTGTCCTCACTTGATGATAGCTAGCAGGTTGGCTCTTCTGTCTGTCCTCACTTGATGATAGCTAGCAGGTTGGCTCTTCTGTCTGTGTTCTGAAATAGTGCTCTGATCATTTGTTTGACTTCCATTGGAGAATAAGAAAGTGAAAGTGGCCCAGTACCATCTGTCCAGCGGTCAACAATGTCAGACAGACTGGCACCAAGCATGAACTTCAGCTCCACCAGTCTGCACCAATTGGGAACGTGTCTGATCAGCTCGGCTGCCGCCACTTCCCCCGGCGAGGTCAGCAAGTCCCCACACTCCTGCTCTATGGACGTGAGCAGGTTGGATAGTCTGTGAGCACCATCTTCAGCTATGTCCTCTAAAGATGAGACACTGTCACTCACACTGACAACTACCTCCTGTATCAGCCTGGCTGCAGACAGACAGAAAATCAAACTGACACAAAGTACCACAAACTGAAGTGACACACCCTAAACAATAAAGATAAGTGTATTAACCTCATTTGGTAATAATAAGGTGTTTGTAGGCCAAACCTTAGTCTGGGACAGGGGTGAGCCTAGACCAGGTACTTGTGTGAGCCTAGACTAGTCTGGTACTTATGTGAGCCTAGACCAGCCAGGTCTGGTACTTATGTGAGCCTTGACCAGCCAGATCTGGTACTTATGTGAGCTAGACCAGCCAGGTACTTAAGTGAGCCTAGACCAGGTAGGTAGGTACTTGTGTGAGCCTAGACTAGTCTGGTACTTATGTGAGCCTTGACCAGCCAGGTCTGGTACTTATGTGAGCCTAGACCAGCCAGGTCTGGTACTTATGTGAGCCTTGACCAGCCAGGTCTGGTACTTATGTGAGCCTAGACCAGCCAGGCCTGGTACTTATGTGAGCCTAGACCAGCCAGGTCTGGTACTTATGTGAGCCTAGACCAGCCAGGTACTTATGTGAGCCTAGACCAGCCAGTTACTTATGTGAGCCTAGACCAGCCAGGTCTGGTACTTATGTGAGCCTAGACCAGCCAGGTACTTATGTGAGCCTAGACCAGCCAGTTATTTATGTGAGCCTTGACCAGCCAGGTCTGGTACTTATGTGAGCCTAGACCAGCCAGTTACTTATGTGAGCCTAGACCAGCCAGGTACTTATGTGAGCCTAGACCAGCCAGGTACTTAAGTGAGCCTAGACCAGCCAATTACTTAAGTGAGCCTAGACCAGCCAGTTACTTATGTGAGCCTAGACCAGCCAGGTACTTATGTGAGCCTATACCAGTTAAGTGAGCCTAGACCAGCCAGTTACTTATGTGAGCCTAGACCAGCCAGGTACTTATGTGAGCCTATACCAGTTAAGTGAGCCTAGACCAGCCATGGTCATCATAACCATGCATCTGCGATTGAAGGGAGTTGCAAAGAAGGAAGTGACCAGGCTAAAGTTTGACCTGGATAATCTAATGGACCCAAAAATCACCGAAGTGTTCCAAGCAAGGGTGGGAGGGAGATTTGCGCCACTGTTGGCTCTCAGAGAGGGACTGGATACAGATACAGTTACAGAGTCTCTTAACGCAGCTCTCATAGATACTGCAACAGAACAATATGCCTCATCAGCCACCCTAGCAAGGTCATGCTTAGATTAATCCTCGACCAATTGAAACCCCAAGCACAGAACATTATTGCCGAGGAGCAAGCAGGGTTCAGACAGGGAAGAAGCACTACAGAATAGATATTTAATTTAAGGCTGCTGAGCGAGAAATATCTAGAACAGCAGCAAACACTGTATCATGTGTTTGTTGATTTTAAGAAGGCATTTGATAGGGTATGGTATAAAGCGCTATGGGCAACCATGAGGATGTATAAAATCAACGGAAATATTAAAACGGTCCTTGAACACCTGTATGACACAGCGTCCAGCGCAGTTCTTGTGAATGGGAGGCGAGGGGACTGGTTTCACGCATCAGTTGGTGTGAGACAGGGGTGTACACTCTCTCCAACTCTTTTCAATATATTCCTTGAAGGAATTATGAGTGAGGCACTTTGAGGTCACGTTGGTACTGTCAAGATAGGGGGTCGAACGATTACCAACCTTCGTTTTGCAGATGATATCGACGGGTTGGCGGGTTCAGAAGCAGAACTCCAGGAATGGGTCAGAAGGCTTGATGAAACAGCTCTTGACTATGGTATGGAGATAAACGCTGGAAAGACAAAATTAATGACCAACGACGCCGAGGGCTTCAACAGCAGAATAAAAGCTAACGGTCAGGAACTCGAAGTGGTTGACCGTTTTAAATATCTAGGTTCGATTGTCAGTGATGAAAGATCAAAATGTGAGGTGTTGGCCAGATTAGCACAGACAATAGCGGCGCTTGCACGGCGTAACAAAATCTGGCAAGATAAACGGTTAGCTCTATGCACGAAAATCAGATTAATGCGTACACTGGCCCTGTCAATATTCCTCTGTGCGTGTGAGACATGGACAGTTACAGCTGACCTTCAACGAAGGATACAGGCCTTGGAGATGAGATGTTTCTGAAAATATTTAAACGTTCCGTACAAAGATCGAGTTACAAATGAGGAAATTCAAGATACAATTACAACAGCAATAGGGCCTTTCGAAGACCTCTTGGCAACTGTCAAAAGAAGGAAATTCACTTGGTACGGTCACATATCAAGATCAAATGGTCTTGCAAATACGATCCTGCACGGAAAGGTGCAAGGCAGACGAAGCAGAGGCCGGCCCAAAAAGAGATGGGAGGACACCATAAAAGAATGGACCAGTCTCCGACCAGAAGAGTCACAGGCAGCGGCATCTGACAGAGAGGGGTGCTGTGGGATTGTGAGGATGTCTTCATGTGTGCCCCAACGATCTCCCAGGTCAGGTACTTATGTGAGCCTTGACCAGATAGGTAGTTATGTGAGCCTAGACCAGCCAGGTACTTATGTGAGCCTAGACCAGCCAGGTACTTATGTAAGCCTAGAACAGCCAGGTACTTATGTAAGCCCAGAACAGCCAGGTACTTATGTGAGCCTAGACCAGCCAGGTCAAGTACTTATGTGAGCCTAGACCAGCCAGGTCTGGTACTTATGTGAGCCTAGACCAGCCAGGTACTTATGTGAGCCTCACCAGCCAGGTCAGGTACTTATGTGAGCCTAGACCAGCCAGGTCTAGTACTTATGTGAGCCTAGACCAGCCAGGTCTGGTACTTATGTGAGCCTAGACCAGCCAGGTACTTATGTGAGTCTAGACCAGCCAGGTCTGGTACTTATGTGAGTCTAGACCAGCCAGGTACTTATGTAAGCCTAGACCAGCCAGGTCTGGTGCTTATTTGAGCCTAGACCAGCCAGGTCAGGTACTTATGTGAGTCTAGACCAGCCAGGTACTTATGTGAGTCTAGACCAGCCAGGTACTTATGTAAGCCTAGACCAGCCAGGTCTTGGTACTTATGTGAGCCTAGACCAGCCAGGTCAGGTACTTATGTGAGTCTAGACCAGCCAGGTACTTATGTAAGTCTAGACCAGCCAGGTCTGGTACTTATGTGAAGCTACTGTTTGTTTGAAGCTACTGTTTGTTTGACGCTATAGTTACCTGTAGAGTCACAATCAGCCCCCCCCCCCTCCCCCCCCTACACACAATCAGTCCTCCCCCCACACAGAATCAGCCCCCCACTCACCCATTGTTTTCTTGTAGATGTGTCCAGGTAAGACAGGCTTCCACATCTTCTGCAGGTGTCCAAGTTGCAGCATGACCTGCCTGACGGCCTTGTCTGCTCTCTGATAGTGACTCTCCTCTTCTAAAAGACCAAATCCTGTCAAACAGAAACACCAGCAATTAAACATCATCACCACCATCCAATCATTGATTTCTGTCTAAGCAATATTGAAAGTACTACAGTGACATCCATGAATCCAGATGCACACAAGCCTGGCACTTCACAGATAAGGTAGCTCACATATCTGGCAGTTTGATGACAAGAAGTGACACATGACTAAACCAGACAACAATGGACATGTGACAGTGATACTGTCAGGTGTGTGTGACATGCAGTGTCAGTGACAGACATAATGTGATAGTGTTAGGTACATGTGAAAATGTCACGTATGAAGCGTGCGAAAGATATAACTTCCAAATTTGGCCACTGAGGGCTAATGATGGTTTAGACAATGGATCTATGTTTTGGTACAGGTGTGAGAGGGTTCGGACAGTTCATAATATTTGACAATTTAAAAAAAATCTGTGGAAATTTTTCTTTATCCAATTTACTCTCTCTCAGTCGCTGGGGTCGGCTCAACATCCCTTCTTGCTGGGGTCGGCTCAACATCCCTTCTTGCTGGGGTTGGCTCACTATCCCTTCTTGCTGGGGTTGGCTCACTATCCCTTCTTGCTGGGGTTGGCTCACTATCCCTTCTTGCTGGGGTTGGCTCACCATTCCTTCTTGCTGGGGTTGGCTCACCATTCCTTCTTGCTGGGGTTGGCTCACTATCCTTTCTTGCTGGGGTTGGCTCACTATCCTTCTTGCTGGGGTTGGCTCACTATCCTTTCTTGCTGGGGTTGGCTCACCATTCCTTCTTGCTGGGGTTGGCTCACTATCCCTTCTTGCTGGGGTTGGCTCACCATCCCTTCTTGCTGGGGTTGGCTCACTATCCTTCTTGCTGGGGTTGGCTCACTATCCTTTCTTGCTGGGGTTGGCTCACTATCCTTTCTTGCTGGGGTTGGCTCACCATTCCTTCTTGCTGGGGTTGGCTCACCATCCCTTCTTGTTGGGGTTGGCTCACCATCCCTTCTTGCTGGGGTTGGCTCACTATCCCTTCTTGCTGGGGTTGGCTCACTATCCCTTCTTGCTGGGGTTGGCTCACTATCCCTTCTTGCTGGGGTTGGCTCACCATTCCTTCTTGCTGGGGTTGGCTCACCATTCCTTCTTGCTGGGATTGGCTCACTATCCTTTCTTGCTGGGGTTGGCTCACCATTCCTTCTTGCTGGGGTTGGCTCACTATCCTTTCTTGCTGGGGTTGGCTCACCATTCCTTCTTGCTGGGGTTGGCTCACTATCCCTTCTTGCTGGGGTTGGCTCACTATCCCTTCTTGCTAGGGTTGGCTCACCATTCCTTCTTGCTGGGGTTGGCTCACTATCCCTCCTTGCTGGGGTTGGCTCACTATCCCTCCTTGCTGGGGTTGGCTCACTATCCCTCCTTGCTGGGGTTGGCTCACCATTCCTTCTTGCTGGGGTTGGCTCACTATCCCTCCTCGCTGGGGTTGGCTCACTATCCCTCCCATAAGGCAATTATTGTGCGATGCCCAAGAACTCACAGTGGATAACCTCCTGGACAGCTCTCTCTCACTCAAGGTTTTATCCATTCTTATTTTTCCGAAAACCCGCCTTTTACTCCTCCTGTTTCTTCTTCTTATGCTGGTTACAGCGATATACGTTGCACTTGTTAAGCCTGTGGCCCGGTACATTCGATTTCAACAGGCGTTTCTGTAGGGATGCCCTCCTTAGCCTTTGCCTATCTGCAAGGCAGCAGTTGTTTTTGGTCAGAGTTTTCTCTCTTAGGGAAGTTGTCTTGCAGGACTATCAAGTCTTCCCCACTCGTGTCTATAAGGTGTGGTGATGATATGATATGATGGACTATGTACTAGTTTGTACTATCCCGGAAGAGAGGCAGTCCAGTGTGTCTGTATCCCAGGATCGTCACGTCCTGCCAGAAACGTAGCATGTGCATGTGAGTGGGATTTGCTCCCTTTATTTTCTCGGCTTCTCTGCAGTGATGGTACGCCTAGCATTCCCCGCCACCTGGGAGGTTGTCACAATAGGACAGAGGTGCAATGTCCACTGGCCTGCATCTCTTCTGCGTCCATTGGGATGACTGATAGCAGACAGAGGTAAAGAGTGAGGCAGGAGTGCATTTAACCAGGGGACAAGCGTGGTCCTGGCACAGAGATGTTGTTCGCCTGGTGTGCGGACATATCTCATGATCAAGGGCTGAGTCTCATTGAGGTGGCTGCTCTACTGCTTACGACACCCCGACCGAGAACTAAGTCTTCTACTAGTGGTTTCACACCTCAACGCCGTATGGGGTGAATATCGAGCAGCTCCCCGCCCGCTTTGATCGGCGGACGGCAGAGACCTCTTTCTGCGGTTCGATCAGGTCGGGCTGAGGCGCAGTGGTGCTGAGATTTAGGGCAGGATTCCGGCTTAGAGGCGTTCGGCCGTAATCCCTCAGATGGTAGCCTCACACGTGGACCAAATGTCTGAGACCTGCGATTCCTCTCGAATTAAGCAGGATTACCGTAGCAACGCCTTGTCATTAGTAGGGTAAAACTGACCTGTCTTCCGAGGGTCTAATACCAGAACCCGTTCCCTATTAGACCCAACGAATCAAGAGAGAGCTTTTTAGTCAGTCAATGACCAAGTGTCTGAAACCTGCGATTCCTCTAGGATTAAGCAGGATTACCGTAGCAACGCTCTTTCATTAAGAGGGTAAAACTGTCCTGTCTTCCGTTGGTCTAATTCCAGCACACGTTCCCTATTAGACCCAGTGAAAATGCTCCTGGCCTGTCAGTCATTACAGTTTTGGCGTGTTGAGTCAAATTAAGCCGCAGGCTCCACTCCTGGTGGTGCCCTTCCGTCAATTCCTTTAACATACAGTGGGTGCGAGCCAACGAGAGACTAGCCCCAGATTTCCGAGGGTCTAATTCCAGCACACGTTCCCTATTAGACCCAGCGAAAGTGCTCTCGGCCTGTCAATCATTTGTTTTGACGTGTTGAGTCAAATTAAGCCACAGGCTCCACTCCTGGTGGTGCCCTTCCGTCAATTCCTTCAAGTTTTAGCTTTGCAACCGTACTTCCCCTAGAACCAAAACACTTTGGTTTTCCGGAAGCTGCCCGCAGAGTCATTGAAGCAACTCCTGCGGATCGCTAGTCGGCATCGTTTATGGTTAGAACTACGACGGTATTTGTTTGTCTTCGCGCATCTGACTTTCGTTCTTGATTAATGAAAATATTCTTGACAAATGCTTTCGCAGTAGCTCGTCTTGCGGTGATCCAAGAATTTCACCTCTAACGCCGCAATACGAATGCCCCCGTTTGTCCCTGTTAATCATTCCCTCCAGTTCCGAAAACCAACAAAATAGAACCGAGGTCCTATTCCATTATTCCATGCACCATTATTCAGGCAGCCGAGGCCTGCTTTGAACACTATAATTTTTTCAAAGTAAACGCGCCGGCCACCCGGGACGCTCAGACTCCTGTCACCCACGGGAGAGAGCCGGCAGACGGTAGGGCCGTAAACCGGCGGGAGCCAGACCGCCTGCCTGAGATCCAACTACAAGCTTTTTAACTGCAACAACAGGGCACGGCGTGGCCTAGTGGCACGGCTCACAACCAGAAGGTGCTGAGTTCGATCCCCATCACAGCACCGACCGTTACGCCGGGGAAGCAAACCCTTAGAAAATGCAGGAGGAAGCAGACCCTTACATAAAATGCATGCTGAAGTCGGATGCACTAGGCCGACAGGCGCAAAATAAAAACCACAGTGTAACGCACACACGCCTTGGGGAATAGATAAATAAGGCGAACGCAAAAAAAATAAAAAAATAACTGCAACAACTTTAATATACGCTATTGGAGCTGGAAATTCTGCGGCTGCTGGCACCAGACTTGCCCTCCAATAGATCCTCGTTAAAGGGTTTAAATTGTACTCATTCCAATTACGGGGCCTCGAAAGAGTCCCGTATTGTTATTTTTCTTCACTACCTCCCCGTGCCGGGAGTGGGTAAGTTGTGCGCCTGCTGCCTTCCTTGGATGTGGTAGCTTTTTCTCATGCTCCCTCTCCGGAATCGAACCCTGATTCCCCGTTACCCATTACAAATATGGTAGGCATGTCACGTACCATCGACATTTGATAGGGCAGACATTTGAAAGATGCGTCGCCGGCACATGAGGCCATGCGATCAGCACAAAGTTATCCAGATTCACCAGTGGGGACGCCGCAACCCCGCGAGGGGAAACGACGATTGATTTTGAACTAATAAAAGCGCTCTTTCCGCGAGGGTCGGAGCTTGGTAAGCATGTATTAGCTCTAGAATTGCCACAGTTATCCAAGTAGGATCGTGTCATCTAAGGAACCTCGACTGATTTAATGAGCCATTCGCGGTTTCACCGTGAGACAGTGTGAACTTAGACATGCATGGCTTAATCTTTGAGACAAGCATATGCTGGGGTTGGCTCACTATCCCCCCCATAAGGCAATTATTGTGCGATGCTCAAGAACTCACAGTGGATAACCTCCTGGACAGCTCTCTCTCACTCAAGGTTTTAGCCATTCTTATTTTTCCGAAGACCCGCCTTTTACAATATGGCCACCTGGCACAAAGTACATTTGGTGTACCCCTGTTAACCAGCTAGTGACTCGTGTTACCGATTGGCCAGTCCTGTGTCTCCTCGCTTGTCAACAAATCCATCTTTCTATAATGCCTAGACATAACGGACTCACACCCCTACCAACTTCTTTCCCTGATAACTAGACACTACAATATTGGTGATACACTAACTCATACACCCCCCCCCCCCTTTTGCTCCCATCCCTCAGAGTGACTTGCCCCGCGATTGACTGGCCCCTATCCACCAGAGTGACTTACCCCCACCCCTCATGTGACTGGCCCCCACCCCTCAGAGTGACTTACTCACCCCGTGACTGGCCCCCACCCCCAGAATGACTGGCCCCCACCCCCAGAGTGACTGGCTACCACCCCCGGAGTGACTGGCCCCTACCCCCCCAGAGTGACTTACTCCTCCTGTGACTGGCCCCCACCCCCAGAGTGACTGTCCCCCACCCCCCACAGTGACTGGCCCCCACCCTCCCCAGAGTGACTTACTCCCCCCATGACTGGCCCCAACCCCCCAGAGTGACTGGCCCTCACCCCCAGAGTGACTGGCCCCCACCCCCCCAGCCCCAGAGTGACTGGCCCCCACCCCCAGAGTGACTGGCCCTCATCCCTCAGAGTGCCTTTACTCTGACCATAAAGGAAATGGAAGAGAAAGTTGACATTTGGGGCTTGTCATAAGTCTTTACTCTGAACATAAAGGAGTTGGAGTAGAAAGTTGACATTTGGGGCTCGTCATAAGTCTTTACTCTGACCATAAAGGAGTTGGAGTAGAAAGTTGACATTTGGCACAGTGCTTATTCCTTCTCAATTTAGCCACCAAACGACATATATATTGTCTGTCTGAAGTGTTTCATGTCTCCAAACTACACATCTATTGCCTGAAGTACTTCATGTCTCCAAACTACAATTCTAGTGTCTGTCTGAAGTGTTTCATGTCTCCAAACTACACATCTATTGCCTGAAGTGTTTCATGTCTCCAAACAACACATCTAGTGTCTGTCTGAAGTGTTTCATGTCTCCAAACTACACATCTAGTGTCTGTCTGAAGTGTTTCATGTCTCCAAACTACACATCTATTGTCTGAAGTGTTTCATGTCTCCAAACTACACATCTAGTGTCTGTCTGAAGTGTTTCATGTCTCCAAACTACACATCTATTGTCTGAAGTGTTTCATGTCTCCAAACTACACATCTATTGTCTGTCTGAAGTGTTTCATGTCTCCAAACTACACATCTAGTGTCTGTCTGAAGTGATTCATGTCTCCAAACTACACATCTATTGTCTGTCTGAAGTGTTTCATGTCTCCAAATTACACATCTATTGTCTATCTGAAGTGTTTCATGTCTCCAAAATACACATCTATTGTCTGTCTGAAGTGTTTCATGTCTCCAAACTACACATCTAGTGTCTGTCTGAAGTGTTTCATGTCTCCAAACTACACATCTATTGTCTGTCTGAAGTGTTTCATGTCTCCAAACTACACATCTATTGCCTGAAGTGTTTCATGTCTCCAAACTACACAATTATTGTCTGTCTGAAGTGTTTCATGTCTCCAAACTACACAACTATTGTCTGTCTGAAGTGTTTCATGTCTCCAAACTACGCATCTATTGTCTGTCTGAAGTGTTTCATGTCTCCAAACTACACATCTAGTGTCTGTCTGAAGTGTTTCATGTCTCCAAACTACACATCTAGTGTCTGAAGTGTTTCATGTCTCCAAACAACACATCTATTGTCTGTCTGAAGTGTTTCATGTCTCCAAACTACACATCTATTGTCTGTCTGAAGTGTTTCATGTCTCCAAACTACACATCTAGTGTCTGTCTGAAGTGTTTCATGTCTCCAAACTACACATCTAGTGTCTGTCTGAAGTGTTTCATGTCTCCAAACTACACATCTATTGTCTGTCTAAAGTGTTTCATGTCTCCAAACTATACAATTATTGTCTGTCTGAAGTGTTTCATGTCTCCAAACTACACATCTAGTGTCTGTCTGAAGTGTTTCATGTCTCCAAACTACACATCTATTGTCTGAAGTGTTTCATGTCTCCAAACTACACATCTAGTGTCTGTCTGAAGTGTTTCATGTCTCCAAACTACACATCTATTGTCTGAAGTGTTTCATGTCTCCAAACTACACATCTAGTGTCTGTCTGAAGTGTTTCATGTCTCCAAACTACACATCTATTGTCTGAAGTGTTTCATGTCTCCAAACTACACATCTATTGTCTGAAGTGTTTCCTGTCTCCAAACTACACATCTAGTGTCTGTCTGAAGTGTTTCATGTCTCCAAACCACACATCTAGTGTCTGTCTGAAGTGTTTCATGTCTCCAAACTACACATCTAGTGTCTGTCTGAAGTGTTTCATGTCTCCAAACTACACATCTAGTGTCTGTCTGAAGTGTTTCATGTCTCCAAACTACACATCTATTGTCTGAAGTGTTTCATGTCTCCAAACTACACATCTATTGTTTGTCTGAAGTGTTTCATGTCTCCAAACTACACATCTATTGTCTGAAGTGTTTCATGTCTCCAAACTACACATCTATTGTCTGAAGTGTTTCATGTCTCCAAACTACACATCTAGTGTCTGTCTGAAGTGTTTCATGTCTCCAAACTACACATCTAGTGTCTGTCTGAAGTGTTTCATGTCTCCAAACTACACAACTATTGTCTGTCTGAAGTATTTCATGTCTCAAACTACGCATCTATTGTCTGTCTGAAGTGTTTCATGTCTCCAAACTACGCATCTATTGTCTGTCTGAAGTGTTTCATGTCTCCAAACTACACATCTAGTGTTTGTCTGAAGTGTTTCATGTCTCCAAACTACACATCTAGTGTCTGTCTGAAGTGTTTCATGTCTCCAAACTACACATCTATTGTCTGTCTGAAGTGTTTCATGTCTCCAAACTACACATCTATTGTCTGAAGTGTTTCATGTCTCCAAACAACACATCTATTGTCTGTCTGAAGTGTTTCATGTCTCCAAACTACACATCTAGTGTCTGTCTGAAGTGTTTCATGTCTCCAAACTACACATCTATTGTCTGAAGTGTTTCATGTCTCCAAACAACACATCTATTGTCTGTCTGAAGTGTTTCATGTCTCCAAACTACACATCTATTGTCTGTCTGAAGTGTTTCATGTCTCCAAACTACACATCTATTGTCTGTCTGAAGTGTTTCATGTCTCCAAACTACACATCTAGTGTCTGTCTGAAGTGTTTCATATCTCCAAACTACACATCTATTGTCTGTCTGAAGTGTTTCATGTCTCCAAACTACACATCTATTGTCTGAAGTGTTTCATGTCTCCAAACTACACATCTAGTGTCTGTCTGAAGTGTTTCATGTCTCCAAACTACACATCTATTGTCTGTCTGAAGTGTTTCATGTCTCCAAACTACACATCTATTGTCTGAAGTGTTTCATGTCTCCAAACTACACATCTAGTGTCTGTCTGAAGTGTTTCATGTCTCCAAACTACACATCTATTGTCTGTCTGAAGTGTTTCATGTCTCCAAACTACACATCTATTGTCTGAAGTGTGTCATGTCTCCAAACTACATATCTAGTGTCTGTCTGAAGTGTTTCATGTCTCCAAACTACACATCTAGTGTCTGTCTGAAGTGTTTCATGTCTCCAAACTACACATCTATTGTCTGAAGTGTTTCCTGTCTCCAAACTACACAGCTATTGTCTGTATGAAGTGTTTCATGTCTCCAAACTACACAACTATTGTCTGTCTGAAGTGTTTCATGTCTCCAAACTACGCATCTATTGTCTGTCTGAAGTGTTTCATGTCTCCAAACTACACAACTATTGTCTGTCTGAAGTGTTTCATGTCTCCAAACTACGCATCTATTGTCTGTCTGAAGTGTTTCATGTCTCCAAACTACACATCTAGTGTCTGTCTGAAGTGTTTCATGTCTCCAAACTACACATCTAGTGTCTGTCTGAAGTGTTTCATGTCTCCAAACTACACATCTATTGTCTGTCTGAAGTGTTTCATGTCTCCAAACTACACATCTATTGTCTGAAGTGTTTCATGTCTCCAAACAACACATCTATTGTCTGTCTGAAGTGTTTCATGTCTCCAAACTACACATCTAGTGTCTGTCTGAAGTGTTTCATGTCTCCAAACTACACATCTATTGTCTGAAGTGTTTCATGTCTCCAAACAACACATCTATTGTCTGTCTGAAGTGTTTCATGTCTCCAAACTACACATCTATTGTCTGTCTGAAGTGTTTCATGTCTCCAAACTACACATCTAGTGTCTGTCTGAAGTGTTTCATGTCTACAAACTACACATCTAGTGTCTGTCTGAAGTGTTTCATATCTCCAAACTACACATCTATTGTCTGTCTGAAGTGTATCATGTCTCCAAACTAGACATCTAGTGTCTGTCTGAAGTGTTTCATGTCTCCAAACTACACATCTATTGTCTGTCTGAAGTGTTTCATGTCTCCAAACTACACATCTATTGTCTGAAGTGTTTCCTGTCTCCAAACTACACATCTAGTGTCTGTCTGAAGTGTTTCATGTCTCCAAACTACACATCTAGTGTCTGTCTGAAGTGTTTCATGTCTCCAAACTACACATCTATTGTCTGTCTGAAGTGTTTCATGTCTCCAAACTACACATCTATTGTCTGAAGTGTTTCATGTCTCCAAACAACACATCTATTGTCTGTCTGAAGTGTTTCATGTCTCCAAACTACACATCTAGTGTCTGTCTGAAGTGTTTCATGTCTCCAAACTACACATCTATTGTCTGAAGTGTTTCATGTCTCCAAACAACACATCTATTGTCTGTCTGAAGTGTTTCATGTCTCCAAACTACACATCTATTGTCTGTCTGAAGTGTTTCATGTCTCCAAACTACACATCTAGTGTCTGTCTGAAGTGTTTCATGTCTACAAACTACACATCTAGTGTCTGTCTGAAGTGTTTCATATCTCCAAACTACACATCTATTGTCTGTCTGAAGTGTTTCATGTCTCCAAACTACACATCTAGTGTCTGTCTGAAGTGTTTCATGTCTCCAAACTACACATCTAGTGTCTGTCTGAAGTGTTTCATGTCTCCAAACTACACAACTATTGTCTGTCTGAAGTGTTTCATGTCTCCAAACTACGCATCTATTGTCTGTCTGAAGTGTTTCATGTCTCCAAACTACACATCTAGTGTCTGTCTGAAGTGTTTCATGTCTCCAAACTACACATCTATTGTCTGTCTGAAGTGTTTCATGTCTCCAAACTACACATCTATTGTCTGTCTGAAGTGTTTCATGTCTCCAAACTACACATCTATTGTCTGAAGTGTTTCATGTCTCCAAACAACACATCTATTGTCTGTCTGAAGTGTTTCATGTCTCCAAACTACACATCTAGTGTCTGTCTGAAGTGTTTCATGTCTCCAAACTACACATCTATTGTCTGAAGTGTTTCATGTCTCCAAACAACACATCTATTGTCTGTCTGAAGTGTTTCATGTCTCCAAACTACACATCTATTGTCTGTCTGAAGTGTTTCATGTCTCCAAACTACACATCTATTGTCTGTCTGAAGTGTTTCATGTCTCCAAACTACACATCTAGTGTCTGTCTGAAGTGTTTCATATCTCCAAACTACACATCTATTGTCTGTCTGAAGTGTTTCATGTCTCCAAACTACACATCTATTGTCTGAAGTGTTTCATGTCTCCAAACTACACATCTAGTGTCTGTCTGAAGTGTTTCATGTCTCCAAACTACACATCTATTGTCTGTCTGAAGTGTTTCATGTCTCCAAACTACACATCTATTGTCTGAAGTGTTTCATGTCTCCAAACTACACATCTAGTGTCTGTCTGAAGTGTTTCATGTCTCCAAACTACACATCTATTGTCTGTCTGAAGTGTTTCATGTCTCCAAACTACACATCTATTGTCTGAAGTGTGTCATGTCTCCAAACTACATATCTAGTGTCTGTCTGAAGTGTTTCATGTCTCCAAACTACACATCTAGTGTCTGTCTGAAGTGTTTCATGTCTCCAAACTACACATCTATTGTCTGAAGTGTTTCCTGTCTCCAAACTACACAGCTATTGTCTGTATGAAGTGTTTCATGTCTCCAAACTACACAACTATTGTCTGTCTGAAGTGTTTCATGTCTCCAAACTACGCATCTATTGTCTGTCTGAAGTGTTTCATGTCTCCAAACTACACAACTATTGTCTGTCTGAAGTGTTTCATGTCTCCAAACTACGCATCTATTGTCTGTCTGAAGTGTTTCATGTCTCCAAACTACACATCTAGTGTCTGTCTGAAGTGTTTCATGTCTCCAAACTACACATCTAGTGTCTGTCTGAAGTGTTTCATGTCTCCAAACTACACATCTATTGTCTGTCTGAAGTGTTTCATGTCTCCAAACTACACATCTATTGTCTGAAGTGTTTCATGTCTCCAAACAACACATCTATTGTCTGTCTGAAGTGTTTCATGTCTCCAAACTACACATCTAGTGTCTGTCTGAAGTGTTTCATGTCTCCAAACTACACATCTATTGTCTGAAGTGTTTCATGTCTCCAAACAACACATCTATTGTCTGTCTGAAGTGTTTCATGTCTCCAAACTACACATCTATTGTCTGTCTGAAGTGTTTCATGTCTCCAAACTACACATCTAGTGTCTGTCTGAAGTGTTTCATGTCTACAAACTACACATCTAGTGTCTGTCTGAAGTGTTTCATATCTCCAAACTACACATCTATTGTCTGTCTGAAGTGTATCATGTCTCCAAACTAGACATCTAGTGTCTGTCTGAAGTGTTTCATGTCTCCAAACTACACATCTATTGTCTGTCTGAAGTGTTTCATGTCTCCAAACTACACATCTATTGTCTGAAGTGTTTCCTGTCTCCAAACTACACATCTAGTGTCTGTCTGAAGTGTTTCATGTCTCCAAACTACACATCTAGTGTCTGTCTGAAGTGTTTCATGTCTCCAAACTACACATCTATTGTCTGTCTGAAGTGTTTCATGTCTCCAAACTACACATCTATTGTCTGAAGTGTTTCATGTCTCCAAACAACACATCTATTGTCTGTCTGAAGTGTTTCATGTCTCCAAACTACACATCTAGTGTCTGTCTGAAGTGTTTCATGTCTCCAAACTACACATCTATTGTCTGAAGTGTTTCATGTCTCCAAACAACACATCTATTGTCTGTCTGAAGTGTTTCATGTCTCCAAACTACACATCTATTGTCTGTCTGAAGTGTTTCATGTCTCCAAACTACACATCTAGTGTCTGTCTGAAGTGTTTCATGTCTACAAACTACACATCTAGTGTCTGTCTGAAGTGTTTCATATCTCCAAACTACACATCTATTGTCTGTCTGAAGTGTTTCATGTCTCCAAACTACACATCTAGTGTCTGTCTGAAGTGTTTCATGTCTCCAAACTACACATCTAGTGTCTGTCTGAAGTGTTTCATGTCTCCAAACTACACAACTATTGTCTGTCTGAAGTGTTTCATGTCTCCAAACTACGCATCTATTGTCTGTCTGAAGTGTTTCATGTCTCCAAACTACACATCTAGTGTCTGTCTGAAGTGTTTCATGTCTCCAAACTACACATCTATTGTCTGTCTGAAGTGTTTCATGTCTCCAAACTACACATCTATTGTCTGTCTGAAGTGTTTCATGTCTCCAAACTACACATCTATTGTCTGAAGTGTTTCATGTCTCCAAACAACACATCTATTGTCTGTCTGAAGTGTTTCATGTCTCCAAACTACACATCTAGTGTCTGTCTGAAGTGTTTCATGTCTCCAAACTACACATCTATTGTCTGAAGTGTTTCATGTCTCCAAACAACACATCTATTGTCTGTCTGAAGTGTTTCATGTCTCCAAACTACACATCTATTGTCTGTCTGAAGTGTTTCATGTCTCCAAACTACACATCTATTGTCTGTCTGAAGTGTTTCATGTCTCCAAACTACACATCTAGTGTCTGTCTGAAGTGTTTCATATCTCCAAACTACACATCTATTGTCTGTCTGAAGTGTTTCATGTCTCCAAACTACACATCTATTGTCTGAAGTGTTTCATGTCTCCAAACTACACATCTAGTGTCTGTCTGAAGTGTTTCATGTCTCCAAACTACACATCTATTGTCTGTCTGAAGTGTTTCATGTCTCCAAACTACACATCTATTGTCTGAAGTGTTTCATGTCTCCAAACTACACATCTAGTGTCTGTCTGAAGTGTTTCATGTCTCCAAACTACACATCTATTGTCTGTCTGAAGTGTTTCATGTCTCCAAACTACACATCTATTGTCTGAAGTGTGTCATGTCTCCAAACTACATATCTAGTGTCTGTCTGAAGTGTTTCATGTCTCCAAACTACACATCTAGTGTCTGTCTGAAGTGTTTCATGTCTCCAAACTACACATCTATTGTCTGAAGTGTTTCCTGTCTCCAAACTACACAGCTATTGTCTGTATGAAGTGTTTCATGTCTCCAAACTACACAACTATTGTCTGTCTGAAGTGTTTCATGTCTCCAAACTACGCATCTATTGTCTGTCTGAAGTGTTTCATGTCTCCAAACTACACAACTATTGTCTGTCTGAAGTGTTTCATGTCTCCAAACTACGCATCTATTGTCTGTCTGAAGTGTTTCATGTCTCCAAACTACACATCTAGTGTCTGTCTGAAGTGTTTCATGTCTCCAAACTACACATCTAGTGTCTGTCTGAAGTGTTTCATGTCTCCAAACTACACATCTATTGTCTGTCTGAAGTGTTTCATGTCTCCAAACTACACATCTATTGTCTGAAGTGTTTCATGTCTCCAAACAACACATCTATTGTCTGTCTGAAGTGTTTCATGTCTCCAAACTACACATCTAGTGTCTGTCTGAAGTGTTTCATGTCTCCAAACTACACATCTATTGTCTGAAGTGTTTCATGTCTCCAAACAACACATCTATTGTCTGTCTGAAGTGTTTCATGTCTCCAAACTACACATCTATTGTCTGTCTGAAGTGTTTCATGTCTCCAAACTACACATCTAGTGTCTGTCTGAAGTGTTTCATGTCTACAAACTACACATCTAGTGTCTGTCTGAAGTGTTTCATATCTCCAAACTACACATCTATTGTCTGTCTGAAGTGTATCATGTCTCCAAACTAGACATCTAGTGTCTGTCTGAAGTGTTTCATGTCTCCAAACTACACATCTATTGTCTGTCTGAAGTGTTTCATGTCTCCAAACTACACATCTATTGTCTGAAGTGTTTCCTGTCTCCAAACTACACATCTAGTGTCTGTCTGAAGTGTTTCATGTCTCCAAACTACACATCTAGTGTCTGTCTGAAGTGTTTCATGTCTCCAAACTACACATCTAGTGTCTGTCTGAAGTGTTTCATGTCTCCAAACTACACATCTATTGTCTGAAGTGTTTCATGTCTCCAAACAACACATCTATTGTCTGTCTGAAGTGTTTCATGTCTCCAAACTACACATCTAGTGTCTGTCTGAAGTGTTTCATGTCTCCAAACTACACATCTATTGTCTGAAGTGTTTCATGTCTCCAAACAACACATCTATTGTCTGTCTGAAGTGTTTCATGTCTCCAAACTACACATCTATTGTCTGTCTGAAGTGTTTCATGTCTCCAAACTACACATCTAGTGTCTGTCTGAAGTGTTTCATGTCTACAAACTACACATCTAGTGTCTGTCTGAAGTGTTTCATATCTCCAAACTACACATCTATTGTCTGTCTGAAGTGTTTCATGTCTCCAAACTACACATCTAGTGTCTGTCTGAAGTGTTTCATGTCTCCAAACTACACATCTAGTGTCTGTCTGAAGTGTTTCATGTCTCCAAACTACACAACTATTGTCTGTCTGAAGTGTTTCATGTCTCCAAACTACGCATCTATTGTCTGTCTGAAGTGTTTCATGTCTCCAAACTACACATCTAGTGTCTGTCTGAAGTGTTTCATGTCTCCAAACTACACATCTATTGTCTGAAGTGTTTCATGTCTCCAAACTACACATCTATTGTCTGTCTGAAGTGTTTCATGTCTCCAAACTACACATCTATTGTCTGAAGTGTTTCATGTCTCCAAACAACACATCTATTGTCTGTCTGAAGTGTTTCATGTCTCCAAACTACACATCTAGTGTCTGTCTGAAGTGTTTCATGTCTCCAAACTACACATCTATTGTCTGAAGTGTTTCATGTCTCCAAACAACACATCTATTGTCTGTCTGAAGTATTTCATGTCTCCAAACTACACATCTATTGTCTGTCTGAAGTGTTTCATGTCTCCAAACTACACATCTATTGTCTGTCTGAAGTGTTTCATATCTCCAAACTACACATCTAGTGTCTGTCTGAAGTGTTTCATGTCTCCAAACTACACATCTATTGTCTGTCTGAAGTGTTTCATGTCTCCAAACTACACATCTATTGTCTGAAGTGTTTCATGTCTCCAAACTACATATCTAGTGTCTGTCTGAAGTGTTTCATGTCTCCAAACTACACATCTAGTGTCTGTCTGAAGTGTTTCATGTCTCCAAACTACACATCTATTGTCTGAAGTGTTTCCTGTCTCCAAACTACGCATCTATTGTCTGTCTGAAGTGTTTCATGTCTCCAAACTACACAACTATTGTCTGTCTGAAGTGTTTCATGTCTCCAAACTACGCATCTATTGTCTGTCTGAAGTGTTTCATGTCTCCAAACTACACATCTAGTGTCTGTCTGAAGTGTTTCATGTCTCCAAACTACACATCTAGTGTCTGTCTGAAGTGTTTCATGTCTCCAAACTACACATCTATTGTCTGTCTGAAGTGTTTCATGTCTCCAAACTACACATCTATTGTCTGAAGTGTTTCATGTCTCCAAACAACACATCTATTGTCTGTCTGAAGTGTTTCATGTCTCCAAACTACACATCTAGTGTCTGTCTGAAGTGTTTCATGTCTCCAAACTACACATCTATTGTCTGAAGTGTTTCATGTCTCCAAACAACACATCTATTGTCTGTCTGAAGTGTTTCATGTCTCCAAACTACACAACTATTGTCTGTCTGAAGTGTTTCATGTCTCCAAACTACACATCTAGTGTCTGTCTGAAGTGTTTCATGTCTACAAACTACACATCTAGTGTCTGTCTGAAGTGTTTCATATCTCCAAACTACACATCTATTGTCTGTCTGAAGTGTTTCATGTCTCCAAACTACACATCTAGTGTCTGTCTGAAGTGTTTCATGTCTCCAAACTACACATCTATTGTCTGTCTGAAGTGTTTCATGTCTCCAAACTACACATCTATTGTCTGAAGTGTTTCCTGTCTCCAAACTACACATCTAGTGTCTGTCTGAAGTGTTTCATGTCTCCAAACTACACATCTAGTGTCTGTCTGAAGTGTTTCATGTCTCCAAACTACACAACTATTGTCTGTCTGAAGTGTTTCATGTCTCCAAACTACGCATCTATTGTCTGTCTGAAGTGTTTCATGTCTCCAAACTACACATCTAGTGTCTGTCTGAAGTGTTTCATGTCTCCAAACTACACATCTAGTGTCTGTCTGAAGTGTTTCATGTCTCCAAACTACACATCTATTGTCTGTCTGAAGTGTTTCATGTCTCCAAACTACACAACTATTGTCTGTCTGAAGTGTTTCATGTCTCCAAACTACGCATCTATTGTCTGTCTGAAGTGTTTCATGTCTCCAAACTACACAACTATTGTCTGTCTGAAGTGTTTCATGTCTCCAAACTACGCATCTATTGTCTGTCTGAAGTGTTTCATGTCTCCAAACTACACATCTAGTGTCTGTCTGAAGTGTTTCATGTCTCCAAACTACACATCTAGTGTCTGTCTGAAGTGTTTCATGTCTCCAAACTACACATCTATTGTCTGTCTGAAGTGTTTCATGTCTCCAAACTACACATCTATTGTCTGAAGTGTTTCATGTCTCCAAACAACACATCTATTGTCTGTCTGAAGTGTTTCATGTCTCCAAACTACACATCTAGTGTCTGTCTGAAGTGTTTCATGTCTCCAAACTACACATCTATTGTCTGAAGTGTTTCATGTCTCCAAACAACACATCTATTGTCTGTCTGAAGTGTTTCATGTCTCCAAACTACACATCTATTGTCTGTCTGAAGTGTTTCATGTCTCCAAACTACACATCTAGTGTCTGTCTGAAGTGTTTCATGTCTACAAACTACACATCTAGTGTCTGTCTGAAGTGTTTCATATCTCCAAACTACACATCTATTGTCTGTCTGAAGTGTATCATGTCTCCAAACTACACATCTAGTGTCTGTCTGAAGTGTTTCATGTCTCCAAACTACACATCTATTGTCTGTCTGAAGTGTTTCATGTCTCCAAACTACACATCTATTGTCTGAAGTGTTTCCTGTCTCCAAACTACACATCTAGTGTCTGTCTGAAGTGTTTCATGTCTCCAAACTACACATCTAGTGTCTGTCTGAAGTGTTTCATGTCTCCAAACTACACATCTATTGTCTGTCTGAAGTGTTTCATGTCTCCAAACTACACATCTATTGTCTGAAGTGTTTCATGTCTCCAAACAACACATCTATTGTCTGTCTGAAGTGTTTCATGTCTCCAAACTACACATCTAGTGTCTGTCTGAAGTGTTTCATGTCTCCAAACTACACATCTATTGTCTGAAGTGTTTCATGTCTCCAAACAACACATCTATTGTCTGTCTGAAGTGTTTCATGTCTCCAAACTACACATCTATTGTCTGTCTGAAGTGTTTCATGTCTCCAAACTACACATCTAGTGTCTGTCTGAAGTGTTTCATGTCTACAAACTACACATCTATTGTCTGTCTGAAGTGTTTCATGTCTCCAAACTACACATCTAGTGTCTGTCTGAAGTGTTTCATGTCTCCAAACTACACATCTAGTGTCTGTCTGAAGTGTTTCATGTCTCCAAACTACACAACTATTGTCTGTCTGAAGTGTTTCATGTCTCCAAACTACGCATCTATTGTCTGTCTGAAGTGTTTCATGTCTCCAAACTACACATCTAGTGTCTGTCTGAAGTGTTTCATGTCTCCAAACTACACATCTATTGTCTGAAGTGTTTCATGTCTCCAAACTACACATCGATTGTCTGTCTGAAGTGTTTCATGTCTCCAAACTACACATCTATTGTCTGAAGTGTTTCATGTCTCCAAACAACACATCTATTGTCTGTCTGAAGTGTTTCATGTCTCCAAACTACACATCTAGTGTCTGTCTGAAGTGTTTCATGTCTCCAAACTACACATCTATTGTCTGAAGTGTTTCATGTCTCCAAACAACACATCTATTGTCTGTCTGAAGTGTTTCATGTCTCCAAACTACACATCTATTGTCTGTCTGAAGTGTTTCATATCTCCAAACTACACATCTAGTGTCTGTCTGAAGTGTTTCATGTCTCCAAACTACACATCTATTGTCTGTCTGAAGTGTTTCATGTCTCCAAACTACACATCTATTGTCTGAAGTGTTTCATGTCTCCAAACTACATATCTAGTGTCTGTCTGAAGTGTTTCATGTCTCCAAACTACACATCTAGTGTCTGTCTGAAGTGTTTCATGTCTCCAAACTACACATCTATTGTCTGAAGTGTTTCCTGTCTCCAAACTACACAGCTATTGTCTGTCTGAAGTGTTTCATGTCTCCAAACTACACAACTATTGTCTGTCTGAAGTGTTTCATGTCTCCAAACTACGCATCTATTGTCTGTCTGAAGTGTTTCATGTCTCCAAACTACACAACTATTGTCTGTCTGAAGTGTTTCATGTCTCCAAACTACGCATCTATTGTCTGTCTGAAGTGTTTCATGTCTCCAAACTACACATCTATTGTCTGTCTGAAGTGTTTCATGTCTCCAAACTACATATCTATTGTCTGAAGTGTTTCATGTCTCCAAACTACATATCTAGTGTCTGTCTGAAGTGTTTCATGTCTCCAAACTACACATCTAGTGTCTGTCTGAAGTGTTTCATGTCTCCAAACTACACATCTATTGTCTGAAGTGTTTCCTGTCTCCAAACTACACAGCTATTGTCTGTCTGAAGTGTTTCATGTCTCCAAACTACACAACTATTGTCTGTCTGAAGTGTTTCATGTCTCCAAACTACGCATCTATTGTCTGTCTGAAGTGTTTCATGTCTCCAAACTACACAACTATTGTCTGTCTGAAGTGTTTCATGTCTCCAAACTACGCATCTATTGTCTGTCTGAAGTGTTTCATGTCTCCAAACTACACATCTAGTGTCTGTCTGAAGTGTTTCATGTCTCCAAACTACACATCTAGTGTCTGTCTGAAGTGTTTCATGTCTCCAAACTACACATCTATTGTCTGTCTGAAGTGTTTCATGTCTCCAAACTACACATCTATTGTCTGAAGTGTTTCATGTCTCCAAACAACACATCTATTGTCTGTCTGAAGTGTCTCATGTCTCCAAACTAAACATCTAGTGTCTGTCTGAAGTGTTTCATGTCTCCAAACTACACATCTATTGTCTGAAGTGTTTCATGTCTCCAAACAACACATCTATTGTCTGTCTGAAGTGTTTCATGTCTCCAAACTACACAACTATTGTCTGTCTGAAGTGTTTCATGTCTCCAAACTACACATCTAGTGTCTGTCTGAAGTGTTTCATGTCTACAAACTACACATCTAGTGTCTGTCTGAAGTGTTTCATATCTCCAAACTACACATTTATTGTCTGTCTGAAGTGTTTCATGTCTCCAAACTACACATCTAGTGTCTGTCTGAAGTGTTTCATGTCTCCAAACTACACATCTATTGTCTGTCTGAAGTGTTTCATGTCTCCAAACTACACATCTATTGTCTGAAGTGTTTCCTGTCTCCAAACTACACATCTAGTGTCTGTCTAAAGTGTTTCATGTCTCCAAACTACACATCTAGTGTCTGTCTGAAGTGTTTCATGTCTCCAAACTACACAACTATTGTCTGTCTGAAGTGTTTCATGTCTCCAAACTACGCATCTATTGTCTGTCTGAAGTGTTTCATGTCTCCAAACTACACATCTATTGTCTGAAGTGTTTCATGTCTCCAAACTACACATCTATTGTCTGTCTGAAGTGTTTCATGTCTCCAAACTACACATCTAGTGTCTGTCTGAAGTGTTTCATGTCTCCAAACTACACATCTATTGTCTGAAGTGTTTCATGTCTCCAAACAACACATCTATTGTCTGTCTGAAGTGTTTCATGTCTCCAAACTACACATCTATTGTCTGTCTGAAGTGTTTCATGTCTCCAAACTACACATCTAGTGTCTGTCTGAAGTGTTTCATGTCTACAAACTACACATCTAGTGTCTGTCTGAAGTGTTTCATATCTCCAAACTACACATCTATTGTCTGTCTGAAGTGTATCATGTCTCCAAACTACACATCTAGTGTCTGTCTGAAGTGTTTCATGTCTCCAAACTACACATCTATTGTCTGTCTGAAGTGTTTCATGTCTCCAAACTACACATCTATTGTCTGAAGTGTTTCCTGTCTCCAAACTACACATCTAGTGTCTGTCTGAAGTGTTTCATGTCTCCAAACTACACATCTAGTGTCTGTCTGAAGTGTTTCATGTCTCCAAACTACACATCTATTGTCTGTCTGAAGTGTTTCATGTCTCCAAACTACACATCTATTGTCTGAAGTGTTTCATGTCTCCAAACAACACATCTATTGTCTGTCTGAAGTGTTTCATGTCTCCAAAGTACACATCTAGTGTCTGTCTGAAGTGTTTCATGTCTCCAAACTACACATCTATTGTCTGAAGTGTTTCATGTCTCCAAACAACACATCTATTGTCTGTCTGAAGTGTTTCATGTCTCCAAACTACACATCTATTGTCTGTCTGAAGTGTTTCATGTCTCCAAACTACACATCTAGTGTCTGTCTGAAGTGTTTCATGTCTACAAACTACACATCTAGTGTCTGTCTGAAGTGTTTCATATCTCCAAACTACACATCTATTGTCTGTCTGAAGTGTTTCATGTCTCCAAACTACACATCTAGTGTCTGTCTGAAGTGTTTCATGTCTCCAAACTACACATCTAGTGTCTGTCTGAAGTGTTTCATGTCTCCAAACTACACAACTATTGTCTGTCTGAAGTGTTTCATGTCTCCAAACTACGCATCTATTGTCTGTCTGAAGTGTTTCATGTCTCCAAACTACACATCTAGTGTCTGTCTGAAGTGTTTCATGTCTCCAAACTACACATCTATTGTCTGAAGTGTTTCATGTCTCCAAACTACACATCTATTGTCTGTCTGAAGTGTTTCATGTCTCCAAACTACACATCTATTGTCTGAAGTGTTTCATGTCTCCAAACAACACATCTATTGTCTGTCTGAAGTGTTTCATGTCTCCAAACTACACATCTAGTGTCTGTCTGAAGTGTTTCATGTCTCCAAACTACACATCTATTGTCTGAAGTGTTTCATGTCTCCAAACAACACATCTATTGTCTGTCTGAAGTGTTTCATGTCTCCAAACTACACATCTATTGTCTGTCTGAAGTGTTTCATATCTCCAAACTACACATCTAGTGTCTGTCTGAAGTGTTTCATGTCTCCAAACTACACATCTATTGTCTGTCTGAAGTGTTTCATGTCTCCAAACTACACATCTATTGTCTGAAGTGTTTCATGTCTCCAAACTACATATCTAGTTTCTGTCTGAAGTGTTTCATGTCTCCAAACTACACATCTAGTGTCTGTCTGAAGTGTTTCATGTCTCCAAACTACACATCTATTGTCTGAAGTGTTTCCTGTCTCCAAACTACACAGCTATTGTCTGTCTGAAGTGTTTCATGTCTCCAAACTACACAACTATTGTCTGTCTGAAGTGTTTCATGTCTCCAAACTACGCATTTATTGTCTGTCTGAAGTGTTTCATGTCTCCAAATTACACAACTATTGTCTGTCTGAAGTGTTTCATGTCTCCAAACTACGCATCTATTGTCTGTCTGAAGTGTTTCATGTCTCCAAACTACACATCTAGTGTCTGTCTGAAGTGTTTCATGTCTCCAAACTACACATCTAGTGTCTGTCTGAAGTGTTTCATGTCTCCAAACTACACATCTATTGTCTGAAGTGTTTCATGTCTCCAAACAACACATCTATTGTCTGTCTGAAGTGTCTCATGTCTCCAAACTACACATCTAGTGTCTGTCTGAAGTGTTTCATGTCTCCAAACTACACATCTATTGTCTGAAGTGTTTCATGTCTCCAAACAACACATCTATTGTCTGTCTGAAGTGTTTCATGTCTCCAAACTACACAACTATTGTCTGTCTGAAGTGTTTCATGTCTCCAAACTACACATCTAGTGTCTGTCTGAAGTGTTTCATGTCTACAAACTACACATCTAGTGTCTGTCTGAAGTGTTTCATATCTCCAAACTACACATTTATTGTCTGTCTGAAGTGTTTCATGTCTCCAAACTACACATCTAGTGTCTGTCTGAAGTGTTTCATGTCTCCAAACTACACATCTATTGTCTGTCTGAAGTGTTTCATGTCTCCAAACTACACATCTATTGTCTGAAGTGTTTCCTGTCTCCAAACTACACATCTAGTGTCTGTCTAAAGTGTTTCATGTCTCCAAACTACACATCTAGTGTCTGTCTGAAGTGTTTCATGTCTCCAAACTACACAACTATTGTCTGTCTGAAGTGTTTCATGTCTCCAAACTACGCATCTATTGTCTGTCTGAAGTGTTTCATGTCTCCAAACAACACATCTAGTGTCTGTCTGAAGTGTTTCATGTCTCCAAACTACACATCTAGTGTCTGTCTGAAGTGTTTCATGTCTCCAAACTACACATCTATTGTCTGTCTGAAAGGTTTCATGTCTCCAAACTACACAACTATTGTCTGTCTGAAGTGTTTCATGTCTCCAAACTACGCATCTATTGTCTGTCTGAAGTGTTTCATGTCTCCAAACTACACAACTATTGTCTGTCTGAAGTGTTTCATGTCTCCAAACTACGCATCTATTGTCTGTCTGAAGTGTTTCATGTCTCCAAACTACACATCTAGTGTCTGTCTGAAGTGTTTCATGTCTCCAAACTACACATCTAGTGTCTGTCTGAAGTGTTTCATGTCTCCAAACTACACATCTATTGTCTGTCTGAAGTGTTTCATGTCTCCAAACTACACATCTATTGTCTGAAGTGTTTCATGTCTCCAAACTACACATCTATTGTCTGTCTGAAGTGTTTCATGTCTCCAAACTACACATCTAGTGTCTGTCTGAAGTGTTTCATGTCTCCAAACTACACATCTATTGTCTGAAGTGTTTCATGTCTCCAAACAACACATCTATTGTCTGTCTGAAGTGTTTCATGTCTCCAAACTACACATCTATTGTCTGTCTGAAGTGTTTCATGTCTCCAAACTACACATCTAGTGTCTGTCTGAAGTGTTTCATGTCTACAAACTACACATCTAGTGTCTGTCTGAAGTGTTTCATATCTCCAAACTACACATCTATTGTCTGTCTGAAGTGTATCATGTCTCCAAACTACACATCTAGTGTCTGTCTGAAGTGTTTCATGTCTCCAAACTACACATCTATTGTCTGTCTGAAGTGTTTCATGTCTCCAAACTACACATCTATTGTCTGAAGTGTTTCCTGTCTCCAAACTACACATCTAGTGTCTGTCTGAAGTGTTTCATGTCTCCAAACTACACATCTAGTGTCTGTCTGAAGTGTTTCATGTCTCCAAACTACACATCTATTGTCTGTCTGAAGTGTTTCATGTCTCCAAACTACACATCTATTGTCTGAAGTGTTTCATGTCTCCAAACAACACAACTATTGTCTGTCTGAAGTGTTTCATGTCTCCAAACTACGCATCTATTGTCTGTCTGAAGTGTTTCATGTCTCCAAACTACACATCTAGTGTCTGTCTGAAGTGTTTCATGTCTCCAAACTACACATCTAGTGTCTGTCTGAAGTGTTTCATGTCTCCAAACTACACATCTATTGTCTGTCTGAAGTGTATCATGTCTCCAAACTACACATCTAGTGTCTGTCTGAAGTGTTTCATGTCTCCAAACTACACATCTATTGTCTGTCTGAAGTGTTTCATGTCTCCAAACTACACATCTATTGTCTGAAGTGTTTCCTGTCTCCAAACTACACATCTAGTGTCTGTCTGAAGTGTTTCATGTCTCCAAACTACACATCTAGTGTCTGTCTGAAGTGTTTCATGTCTCCAAACTACACATCTATTGTCTGTCTGAAGTGTTTCATGTCTCCAAACTACACATCTATTGTCTGAAGTGTTTCATGTCTCCAAACAACACATCTATTGTCTGTCTGAAGTGTTTCATGTCTCCAAAGTACACATCTAGTGTCTGTCTGAAGTGTTTCATGTCTCCAAACTACACATCTATTGTCTGAAGTGTTTCATGTCTCCAAACAACACATCTATTGTCTGTCTGAAGTGTTTCATGTCTCCAAACTACACATCTATTGTCTGTCTGAAGTGTTTCATGTCTCCAAACTACACATCTAGTGTCTGTCTGAAGTGTTTCATGTCTACAAACTACACATCTAGTGTCTGTCTGAAGTGTTTCATATCTCCAAACTACACATCTATTGTCTGTCTGAAGTGTTTCATGTCTCCAAACTACACATCTAGTGTCTGTCTGAAGTGTTTCATGTCTCCAAACTACACATCTAGTGTCTGTCTGAAGTGTTTCATGTCTCCAAACTACACAACTATTGTCTGTCTGAAGTGTTTCATGTCTCCAAACTACGCATCTATTGTCTGTCTGAAGTGTTTCATGTCTCCAAACTACACATCTAGTGTCTGTCTGAAGTGTTTCATGTCTCCAAACTACACATCTATTGTCTGAAGTGTTTCATGTCTCCAAACTACACATCTATTGTCTGTCTGAAGTGTTTCATGTCTCCAAACTACACATCTATTGTCTGAAGTGTTTCATGTCTCCAAACAACACATCTATTGTCTGTCTGAAGTGTTTCATGTCTCCAAACTACACATCTAGTGTCTGTCTGAAGTGTTTCATGTCTCCAAACTACACATCTATTGTCTGAAGTGTTTCATGTCTCCAAACAACACATCTATTGTCTGTCTGAAGTGTTTCATGTCTCCAAACTACACATCTATTGTCTGTCTGAAGTGTTTCATATCTCCAAACTACACATCTAGTGTCTGTCTGAAGTGTTTCATGTCTCCAAACTACACATCTATTGTCTGTCTGAAGTGTTTCATGTCTCCAAACTACACATCTATTGTCTGAAGTGTTTCATGTCTCCAAACTACATATCTAGTTTCTGTCTGAAGTGTTTCATGTCTCCAAACTACACATCTAGTGTCTGTCTGAAGTGTTTCATGTCTCCAAACTACACATCTATTGTCTGAAGTGTTTCCTGTCTCCAAACTACACAGCTATTGTCTGTCTGAAGTGTTTCATGTCTCCAAACTACACAACTATTGTCTGTCTGAAGTGTTTCATGTCTCCAAACTACGCATTTATTGTCTGTCTGAAGTGTTTCATGTCTCCAAATTACACAACTATTGTCTGTCTGAAGTGTTTCATGTCTCCAAACTACGCATCTATTGTCTGTCTGAAGTGTTTCATGTCTCCAAACTACACATCTAGTGTCTGTCTGAAGTGTTTCATGTCTCCAAACTACACATCTAGTGTCTGTCTGAAGTGTTTCATGTCTCCAAACTACACATCTATTGTCTGAAGTGTTTCATGTCTCCAAACAACACATCTATTGTCTGTCTGAAGTGTCTCATGTCTCCAAACTACACATCTAGTGTCTGTCTGAAGTGTTTCATGTCTCCAAACTACACATCTATTGTCTGAAGTGTTTCATGTCTCCAAACAACACATCTATTGTCTGTCTGAAGTGTTTCATGTCTCCAAACTACACAACTATTGTCTGTCTGAAGTGTTTCATGTCTCCAAACTACACATCTATTGTCTGAAGTGTTTCATGTCTCCAAACAACACATCTATTGTCTGTCTGAAGTGTTTCATGTCTCCAAACTACACATCTATTGTCTGTCTGAAGTGTTTCATGTCTCCAAACTACACATCTAGTGTCTGTCTGAAGTGTTTCATGTCTACAAACTACACATCTAGTGTCTGTCTGAAGTGTTTCATATCTCCAAACTACACATCTATTGTCTGTCTGAAGTGTATCATGTCTCCAAACTACACATCTAGTGTCTGTCTGAAGTGTTTCATGTCTCCAAACTACACATCTAGTGTCTGTCTGAAGTGTTTCATGTCTCCAAACTACACATCTATTGTCTGAAGTGTTTCATGTCTCCAAACAACACATCTATTGTCTGTCTGAAGTGTTTCATGTCTCCAAACTACACATCTATTGTCTGTCTGAAGTGTTTCATGTCTCCAAACTACACATCTAGTGTCTGTCTGAAGTGTTTCATGTCTACAAACTACACATCTAGTGTCTGTCTGAAGTGTTTCATATCTCCAAACTACACATCTATTGTCTGTCTGAAGTGTATCATGTCTCCAAACTACACATCTAGTGTCTGTCTGAAGTGTTTCATGTCTCCAAACTACACATCTATTGTCTGTCTGAAGTGTTTCATGTCTCCAAACTACACATCTATTGTCTGAAGTGTTTCCTGTCTCCAAACTACACATCTAGTGTCTGTCTGAAGTGTTTCATGTCTCCAAACTACACATCTAGTGTCTGTCTGAAGTGTTTCATGTCTCCAAACTACACATCTATTGTCTGTCTGAAGTGTTTCATGTCTCCAAACTACACATCTATTGTCTGAAGTGTTTCATGTCTCCAAACAACACAACTATTGTCTGTCTGAAGTGTTTCATGTCTCCAAACTACGCATCTATTGTCTGTCTGAAGTGTTTCATGTCTCCAAACTACACATCTAGTGTCTGTCTGAAGTGTTTCATGTCTCCAAACTACACATCTAGTGTCTGTCTGAAGTGTTTCATGTCTCCAAACTACACATCTATTGTCTGTCTGAAGTGTATCATGTCTCCAAACTACACATCTAGTGTCTGTCTGAAGTGTTTCATGTCTCCAAACTACACATCTATTGTCTGTCTGAAGTGTTTCATGTCTCCAAACTACACATCTATTGTCTGAAGTGTTTCCTGTCTCCAAACTACACATCTAGTGTCTGTCTGAAGTGTTTCATGTCTCCAAACTACACATCTAGTGTCTGTCTGAAGTGTTTCATGTCTCCAAACTACACATCTATTGTCTGTCTGAAGTGTTTCATGTCTCCAAACTACACATCTATTGTCTGAAGTGTTTCATGTCTCCAAACAACACATCTATTGTCTGTCTGAAGTGTTTCATGTCTCCAAAGTACACATCTAGTGTCTGTCTGAAGTGTTTCATGTCTCCAAACTACACATCTATTGTCTGAAGTGTTTCATGTCTCCAAACAACACATCTATTGTCTGTCTGAAGTGTTTCATGTCTCCAAACTACACATCTATTGTCTGTCTGAAGTGTTTCATGTCTCCAAACTACACATCTAGTGTCTGTCTGAAGTGTTTCATGTCTACAAACTACACATCTAGTGTCTGTCTGAAGTGTTTCATATCTCCAAACTACACATCTATTGTCTGTCTGAAGTGTTTCATGTCTCCAAACTACACATCTAGTGTCTGTCTGAAGTGTTTCATGTCTCCAAACTACACATCTAGTGTCTGTCTGAAGTGTTTCATGTCTCCAAACTACACAACTATTGTCTGTCTGAAGTGTTTCATGTCTCCAAACTACGCATCTATTGTCTGTCTGAAGTGTTTCATGTCTCCAAACTACACATCTAGTGTCTGTCTGAAGTGTTTCATGTCTCCAAACTACACATCTATTGTCTGAAGTGTTTCATGTCTCCAAACTACACATCTATTGTCTGTCTGAAGTGTTTCATGTCTCCAAACTACACATCTATTGTCTGAAGTGTTTCATGTCTCCAAACAACACATCTATTGTCTGTCTGAAGTGTTTCATGTCTCCAAACTACACATCTAGTGTCTGTCTGAAGTGTTTCATGTCTCCAAACTACACATCTATTGTCTGAAGTGTTTCATGTCTCCAAACAACACATCTATTGTCTGTCTGAAGTGTTTCATGTCTCCAAACTACACATCTATTGTCTGTCTGAAGTGTTTCATATCTCCAAACTACACATCTAGTGTCTGTCTGAAGTGTTTCATGTCTCCAAACTACACATCTATTGTCTGTCTGAAGTGTTTCATGTCTCCAAACTACACATCTATTGTCTGAAGTGTTTCATGTCTCCAAACTACATATCTAGTTTCTGTCTGAAGTGTTTCATGTCTCCAAACTACACATCTAGTGTCTGTCTGAAGTGTTTCATGTCTCCAAACTACACATCTATTGTCTGAAGTGTTTCCTGTCTCCAAACTACACAGCTATTGTCTGTCTGAAGTGTTTCATGTCTCCAAACTACACAACTATTGTCTGTCTGAAGTGTTTCATGTCTCCAAACTACGCATTTATTGTCTGTCTGAAGTGTTTCATGTCTCCAAATTACACAACTATTGTCTGTCTGAAGTGTTTCATGTCTCCAAACTACGCATCTATTGTCTGTCTGAAGTGTTTCATGTCTCCAAACTACACATCTAGTGTCTGTCTGAAGTGTTTCATGTCTCCAAACTACACATCTAGTGTCTGTCTGAAGTGTTTCATGTCTCCAAACTACACATCTATTGTCTGAAGTGTTTCATGTCTCCAAACAACACATCTATTGTCTGTCTGAAGTGTCTCATGTCTCCAAACTACACATCTAGTGTCTGTCTGAAGTGTTTCATGTCTCCAAACTACACATCTATTGTCTGAAGTGTTTCATGTCTCCAAACAACACATCTATTGTCTGTCTGAAGTGTTTCATGTCTCCAAACTACACAACTATTGTCTGTCTGAAGTGTTTCATGTCTCCAAACTACACATCTATTGTCTGAAGTGTTTCATGTCTCCAAACAACACATCTATTGTCTGTCTGAAGTGTTTCATGTCTCCAAACTACACATCTATTGTCTGTCTGAAGTGTTTCATGTCTCCAAACTACACATCTAGTGTCTGTCTGAAGTGTTTCATGTCTACAAACTACACATCTAGTGTCTGTCTGAAGTGTTTCATATCTCCAAACTACACATCTATTGTCTGTCTGAAGTGTATCATGTCTCCAAACTACACATCTAGTGTCTGTCTGAAGTGTTTCATGTCTCCAAACTACACATCTATTGTCTGTCTGAAGTGTTTCATGTCTCCAAACTACACATCTATTGTCTGAAGTGTTTCCTGTCTCCAAACTACACATCTAGTGTCTGTCTGAAGTGTTTCATGTCTCCAAACTACACATCTAGTGTCTGTCTGAAGTGTTTCATGTCTCCAAACTACACATCTATTGTCTGTCTGAAGTGTTTCATGTCTCCAAACTACACATCTATTGTCTGAAGTGTTTCATGTCTCCAAACAACACAACTATTGTCTGTCTGAAGTGTTTCATGTCTCCAAACTACGCATCTATTGTCTGTCTGAAGTGTTTCATGTCTCCAAACTACACATCTAGTGTCTGTCTGAAGTGTTTCATGTCTCCAAACTACACATCTAGTGTCTGTCTGAAGTGTTTCATGTCTCCAAACTACACATCTATTGTCTGTCTGAAGTGTATCATGTCTCCAAACTACACATCTAGTGTCTGTCTGAAGTGTTTCATGTCTCCAAACTACACATCTATTGTCTGTCTGAAGTGTTTCATGTCTCCAAACTACACATCTATTGTCTGAAGTGTTTCCTGTCTCCAAACTACACATCTAGTGTCTGTCTGAAGTGTTTCATGTCTCCAAACTACACATCTAGTGTCTGTCTGAAGTGTTTCATGTCTCCAAACTACACATCTATTGTCTGTCTGAAGTGTTTCATGTCTCCAAACTACACATCTATTGTCTGAAGTGTTTCATGTCTCCAAACAACACATCTATTGTCTGTCTGAAGTGTTTCATGTCTCCAAAGTACACATCTAGTGTCTGTCTGAAGTGTTTCATGTCTCCAAACTACACATCTATTGTCTGAAGTGTTTCATGTCTCCAAACAACACATCTATTGTCTGTCTGAAGTGTTTCATGTCTCCAAACTACACATCTATTGTCTGTCTGAAGTGTTTCATGTCTCCAAACTACACATCTAGTGTCTGTCTGAAGTGTTTCATGTCTACAAACTACACATCTAGTGTCTGTCTGAAGTGTTTCATATCTCCAAACTACACATCTATTGTCTGTCTGAAGTGTTTCATGTCTCCAAACTACACATCTAGTGTCTGTCTGAAGTGTTTCATGTCTCCAAACTACACATCTAGTGTCTGTCTGAAGTGTTTCATGTCTCCAAACTACACAACTATTGTCTGTCTGAAGTGTTTCATGTCTCCAAACTACGCATCTATTGTCTGTCTGAAGTGTTTCATGTCTCCAAACTACACATCTAGTGTCTGTCTGAAGTGTTTCATGTCTCCAAACTACACATCTATTGTCTGAAGTGTTTCATGTCTCCAAACTACACATCTATTGTCTGTCTGAAGTGTTTCATGTCTCCAAACTACACATCTATTGTCTGAAGTGTTTCATGTCTCCAAACAACACATCTATTGTCTGTCTGAAGTGTTTCATGTCTCCAAACTACACATCTAGTGTCTGTCTGAAGTGTTTCATGTCTCCAAACTACACATCTATTGTCTGAAGTGTTTCATGTCTCCAAACAACACATCTATTGTCTGTCTGAAGTGTTTCATGTCTCCAAACTACACATCTATTGTCTGTCTGAAGTGTTTCATATCTCCAAACTACACATCTAGTGTCTGTCTGAAGTGTTTCATGTCTCCAAACTACACATCTATTGTCTGTCTGAAGTGTTTCATGTCTCCAAACTACACATCTATTGTCTGAAGTGTTTCATGTCTCCAAACTACATATCTAGTTTCTGTCTGAAGTGTTTCATGTCTCCAAACTACACATCTAGTGTCTGTCTGAAGTGTTTCATGTCTCCAAACTACACATCTATTGTCTGAAGTGTTTCATGTCTCCAAACTACACATCTATTGTCTGTCTGAAGTGTTTCATGTCTCCAAACTACACATCTATTGTCTGAAGTGTTTCATGTCTCCAAACAACACATCTATTGTCTGTCTGAAGTGTTTCATGTCTCCAAACTACACATCTAGTGTCTGTCTGAAGTGTTTCATGTCTCCAAACTACACATCTATTGTCTGAAGTGTTTCATGTCTCCAAACAACACATCTATTGTCTGTCTGAAGTGTTTCATGTCTCCAAACTACACATCTATTGTCTGTCTGAAGTGTTTCATATCTCCAAACTACACATCTAGTGTCTGTCTGAAGTGTTTCATGTCTCCAAACTACACATCTATTGTCTGTCTGAAGTGTTTCATGTCTCCAAACTACACATCTATTGTCTGAAGTGTTTCATGTCTCCAAACTACATATCTAGTTTCTGTCTGAAGTGTTTCATGTCTCCAAACTACACATCTAGTGTCTGTCTGAAGTGTTTCATGTCTCCAAACTACACATCTATTGTCTGAAGTGTTTCCTGTCTCCAAACTACACAGCTATTGTCTGTCTGAAGTGTTTCATGTCTCCAAACTACACAACTATTGTCTGTCTGAAGTGTTTCATGTCTCCAAACTACGCATTTATTGTCTGTCTGAAGTGTTTCATGTCTCCAAATTACACAACTATTGTCTGTCTGAAGTGTTTCATGTCTCCAAACTACACATCTAGTGTCTGTCTGAAGTGTTTCATGTCTCCAAACTACACATCTAGTGTCTGTCTGAAGTGTTTCATGTCTCCAAACTACACATCTATTGTCTGAAGTGTTTCATGTCTCCAAACAACACATCTATTGTCTGTCTGAAGTGTCTCATGTCTCCAAACTACACATCTAGTGTCTGTCTGAAGTGTTTCATGTCTCCAAACTACACATCTATTGTCTGAAGTGTTTCATGTCTCCAAACAACACATCTATTGTCTGTCTGAAGTGTTTCATGTCTCCAAACTACACAACTATTGTCTGTCTGAAGTGTTTCATGTCTCCAAACTACACATCTATTGTCTGAAGTGTTTCATGTCTCCAAACAACACATCTATTGTCTGTCTGAAGTGTTTCATGTCTCCAAACTACACATCTATTGTCTGTCTGAAGTGTTTCATGTCTCCAAACTACACATCTAGTGTCTGTCTGAAGTGTTTCATGTCTACAAACTACACATCTAGTGTCTGTCTGAAGTATTTCATATCTCCAAACTACACATCTATTGTCTGTCTGAAGTGTATCATGTCTCCAAACTACACATCTAGTGTCTGTCTGAAGTGTTTCATGTCTCCAAACTACACATCTATTGTCTGTCTGAAGTGTTTCATGTCTCCAAACTACACATCTATTGTCTGAAGTGTTTCCTGTCTCCAAACTACACATCTAGTGTCTGTCTGAAGTGTTTCATGTCTCCAAACTACACATCTAGTGTCTGTCTGAAGTGTTTCATGTCTCCAAACTACACATCTATTGTCTGTCTGAAGTGTTTCATGTCTCCAAACTACACATCTATTGTCTGAAGTGTTTCATGTCTCCAAACAACACAACTATTGTCTGTCTGAAGTGTTTCATGTCTCCAAACTACGCATCTATTGTCTGTCTGAAGTGTTTCATGTCTCCAAACTACACATCTAGTGTCTGTCTGAAGTGTTTCATGTCTCCAAACTACACATCTAGTGTCTGTCTGAAGTGTTTCATGTCTCCAAACTACACATCTATTGTCTGTCTGAAGTGTATCATGTCTCCAAACTACACATCTAGTGTCTGTCTGAAGTGTTTCATGTCTCCAAACTACACATCTATTGTCTGTCTGAAGTGTTTCATGTCTCCAAACTACACATCTATTGTCTGAAGTGTTTCCTGTCTCCAAACTACACATCTAGTGTCTGTCTGAAGTGTTTCATGTCTCCAAACTACACATCTAGTGTCTGTCTGAAGTGTTTCATGTCTCCAAACTACACATCTATTGTCTGTCTGAAGTGTTTCATGTCTCCAAACTACACATCTATTGTCTGAAGTGTTTCATGTCTCCAAACAACACATCTATTGTCTGTCTGAAGTGTTTCATGTCTCCAAAGTACACATCTAGTGTCTGTCTGAAGTGTTTCATGTCTCCAAACTACACATCTATTGTCTGAAGTGTTTCATGTCTCCAAACAACACATCTATTGTCTGTCTGAAGTGTTTCATGTCTCCAAACTACACATCTATTGTCTGTCTGAAGTGTTTCATGTCTCCAAACTACACATCTAGTGTCTGTCTGAAGTGTTTCATGTCTACAAACTACACATCTAGTGTCTGTCTGAAGTGTTTCATATCTCCAAACTACACATCTATTGTCTGTCTGAAGTGTTTCATGTCTCCAAACTACACATCTAGTGTCTGTCTGAAGTGTTTCATGTCTCCAAACTACACATCTAGTGTCTGTCTGAAGTGTTTCATGTCTCCAAACTACACAACTATTGTCTGTCTGAAGTGTTTCATGTCTCCAAACTACGCATCTATTGTCTGTCTGAAGTGTTTCATGTCTCCAAACTACACATCTAGTGTCTGTCTGAAGTGTTTCATGTCTCCAAACTACACATCTATTGTCTGAAGTGTTTCATGTCTCCAAACTACACATCTATTGTCTGTCTGAAGTGTTTCATGTCTCCAAACTACACATCTATTGTCTGAAGTGTTTCATGTCTCCAAACAACACATCTATTGTCTGTCTGAAGTGTTTCATGTCTCCAAACTACACATCTAGTGTCTGTCTGAAGTGTTTCATGTCTCCAAACTACACATCTATTGTCTGAAGTGTTTCATGTCTCCAAACAACACATCTATTGTCTGTCTGAAGTGTTTCATGTCTCCAAACTACACATCTATTGTCTGTCTGAAGTGTTTCATATCTCCAAACTACACATCTAGTGTCTGTCTGAAGTGTTTCATGTCTCCAAACTACACATCTATTGTCTGTCTGAAGTGTTTCATGTCTCCAAACTACACATCTATTGTCTGAAGTGTTTCATGTCTCCAAACTACATATCTAGTTTCTGTCTGAAGTGTTTCATGTCTCCAAACTACACATCTAGTGTCTGTCTGAAGTGTTTCATGTCTCCAAACTACACATCTATTGTCTGAAGTGTTTCCTGTCTCCAAACTACACAGCTATTGTCTGTCTGAAGTGTTTCATGTCTCCAAACTACACAACTATTGTCTGTCTGAAGTGTTTCATGTCTCCAAACTACGCATTTATTGTCTGTCTGAAGTGTTTCATGTCTCCAAATTACACAACTATTGTCTGTCTGAAGTGTTTCATGTCTCCAAACTACGCATCTATTGTCTGTCTGAAGTGTTTCATGTCTCCAAACTACACATCTAGTGTCTGTCTGAAGTGTTTCATGTCTCCAAACTACACATCTAGTGTCTGTCTGAAGTGTTTCATGTCTCCAAACTACACATCTATTGTCTGAAGTGTTTCATGTCTCCAAACAACACATCTATTGTCTGTCTGAAGTGTCTCATGTCTCCAAACTACACATCTAGTGTCTGTCTGAAGTGTTTCATGTCTCCAAACTACACATCTATTGTCTGAAGTGTTTCATGTCTCCAAACAACACATCTATTGTCTGTCTGAAGTGTTTCATGTCTCCAAACTACACAACTATTGTCTGTCTGAAGTGTTTCATGTCTCCAAACTACACATCTAGTGTCTGTCTGAAGTGTTTCATGTCTACAAACTACACATCTAGTGTCTGTCTGAAGTGTTTCATATCTCCAAACTACACATTTATTGTCTGTCTGAAGTGTTTCATGTCTCCAAACTACACATCTAGTGTCTGTCTGAAGTGTTTCATGTCTCCAAACTACACATCTATTGTCTGTCTGAAGTGTTTCATGTCTCCAAACTACACATCTATTGTCTGAAGTGTTTCCTGTCTCCAAACTACACATCTAGTGTCTGTCTAAAGTGTTTCATGTCTCCAAACTACACATCTAGTGTCTGTCTGAAGTGTTTCATGTCTCCAAACTACACAACTATTGTCTGTCTGAAGTGTTTCATGTCTCCAAACTACGCATCTATTGTCTGTCTGAAGTGTTTCATGTCTCCAAACAACACATCTAGTGTCTGTCTGAAGTGTTTCATGTCTCCAAACTACACATCTAGTGTCTGTCTGAAGTGTTTCATGTCTCCAAACTACACATCTATTGTCTGTCTGAAAGGTTTCATGTCTCCAAACTACACAACTATTGTCTGTCTGAAGTGTTTCATGTCTCCAAACTACGCATCTATTGTCTGTCTGAAGTGTTTCATGTCTCCAAACTACACAACTATTGTCTGTCTGAAGTGTTTCATGTCTCCAAACTACGCATCTATTGTCTGTCTGAAGTGTTTCATGTCTCCAAACTACACATCTAGTGTCTGTCTGAAGTGTTTCATGTCTCCAAACTACACATCTAGTGTCTGTCTGAAGTGTTTCATGTCTCCAAACTACACATCTATTGTCTGTCTGAAGTGTTTCATGTCTCCAAACTACACATCTATTGTCTGAAGTGTTTCATGTCTCCAAACTACACATCTATTGTCTGTCTGAAGTGTTTCATGTCTCCAAACTACACATCTAGTGTCTGTCTGAAGTGTTTCATGTCTCCAAACTACACATCTATTGTCTGAAGTGTTTCATGTCTCCAAACAACACATCTATTGTCTGTCTGAAGTGTTTCATGTCTCCAAACTACACATCTATTGTCTGTCTGAAGTGTTTCATGTCTCCAAACTACACATCTAGTGTCTGTCTGAAGTGTTTCATGTCTACAAACTACACATCTAGTGTCTGTCTGAAGTGTTTCATATCTCCAAACTACACATCTATTGTCTGTCTGAAGTGTATCATGTCTCCAAACTACACATCTAGTGTCTGTCTGAAGTGTTTCATGTCTCCAAACTACACATCTATTGTCTGTCTGAAGTGTTTCATGTCTCCAAACTACACATCTATTGTCTGAAGTGTTTCCTGTCTCCAAACTACACATCTAGTGTCTGTCTGAAGTGTTTCATGTCTCCAAACTACACATCTAGTGTCTGTCTGAAGTGTTTCATGTCTCCAAACTACACATCTATTGTCTGTCTGAAGTGTTTCATGTCTCCAAACTACACATCTATTGTCTGAAGTGTTTCATGTCTCCAAACAACACATCTATTGTCTGTCTGAAGTGTTTCATGTCTCCAAAGTACACATCTAGTGTCTGTCTGAAGTGTTTCATGTCTCCAAACTACACATCTATTGTCTGAAGTGTTTCATGTCTCCAAACAACACATCTATTGTCTGTCTGAAGTGTTTCATGTCTCCAAACTACACATCTATTGTCTGTCTGAAGTGTTTCATGTCTCCAAACTACACATCTAGTGTCTGTCTGAAGTGTTTCATGTCTACAAACTACACATCTAGTGTCTGTCTGAAGTGTTTCATATCTCCAAACTACACATCTATTGTCTGTCTGAAGTGTTTCATGTCTCCAAACTACACATCTAGTGTCTGTCTGAAGTGTTTCATGTCTCCAAACTACACATCTAGTGTCTGTCTGAAGTGTTTCATGTCTCCAAACTACACAACTATTGTCTGTCTGAAGTGTTTCATGTCTCCAAACTACGCATCTATTGTCTGTCTGAAGTGTTTCATGTCTCCAAACTACACATCTAGTGTCTGTCTGAAGTGTTTCATGTCTCCAAACTACACATCTATTGTCTGAAGTGTTTCATGTCTCCAAACTACACATCTATTGTCTGTCTGAAGTGTTTCATGTCTCCAAACTACACATCTATTGTCTGAAGTGTTTCATGTCTCCAAACAACACATCTATTGTCTGTCTGAAGTGTTTCATGTCTCCAAACTACACATCTAGTGTCTGTCTGAAGTGTTTCATGTCTCCAAACTACACATCTATTGTCTGAAGTGTTTCATGTCTCCAAACAACACATCTATTGTCTGTCTGAAGTGTTTCATGTCTCCAAACTACACATCTATTGTCTGTCTGAAGTGTTTCATATCTCCAAACTACACATCTAGTGTCTGTCTGAAGTGTTTCATGTCTCCAAACTACACATCTATTGTCTGTCTGAAGTGTTTCATGTCTCCAAACTACACATCTATTGTCTGAAGTGTTTCATGTCTCCAAACTACATATCTAGTTTCTGTCTGAAGTGTTTCATGTCTCCAAACTACACATCTAGTGTCTGTCTGAAGTGTTTCATGTCTCCAAACTACACATCTATTGTCTGAAGTGTTTCCTGTCTCCAAACTACACAGCTATTGTCTGTCTGAAGTGTTTCATGTCTCCAAACTACACAACTATTGTCTGTCTGAGGTGTTTCATGTCTCCAAACTACGCATTTATTGTCTGTCTGAAGTGTTTCATGTCTCCAAATTACACAACTATTGTCTGTCTGAAGTGTTTCATGTCTCCAAACTACGCATCTATTGTCTGTCTGAAGTGTTTCATGTCTCCAAACTACACATCTAGTGTCTGTCTGAAGTGTTTCATGTCTCCAAACTACACATCTAGTGTCTGTCTGAAGTGTTTCATGTCTCCAAACTACACATCTATTGTCTGTCTGAAGTGTTTCATGTCTCCAAACTACACATCTATTGTCTGAAGTGTTTCATGTCTCCAAACAACACATCTATTGTCTGTCTGAAGTGTTTCATGTCTCCAAACTACACATCTAGTGTCTGTCTGAAGTGTTTCATGTCTCCAAACTACACATCTATTGTCTGAAGTGTTTCATGTCTCCAAACAACACATCTATTGTCTGTCTGAAGTGTTTCATGTCTCCAAACTACACAACTATTGTCTGTCTGAAGTGTTTCATGTCTCCAAACTACACATCTAGTGTCTGTCTGAAGTGTTTCATGTCTACAAACTACACATCTAGTGTCTGTCTGAAGTGTTTCATATCTCCAAACTACACATCTATTGTCTGTCTGAAGTGTTTCATGTCTCCAAACTACACATCTAGTGTCTGTCTGAAGTGTTTCATGTCTCCAAACTACACATCTATTGTCTGTCTGAAGTGTTTCATGTCTCCAAACTACACATCTATTGTCTGAAGTGTTTCCTGTCTCCAAACTACACATCTAGTGTCTGTCTGAAGTGTTTCATGTCTCCAAACTACACATCTATTGTCTGTCTGAAGTGTTTCATGTCTCCAAACTACACAACTATTGTCTGTCTGAAGTGTTTCATGTCTCCAAACTACGCATCTATTGTCTGTCTGAAGTGTTTCATGTCTCCAAACTACACATCTAGTGTCTGTCTGAAGTGTTTCATGTCTCCAAACTACACATCTATTGTCTGTCTGAAGTGTTTCATGTCTCCAAACTACACATCTATTGTCTGTCTGAAGTGTTTCATGTCTCCAAACAACACATCTATTGTCTGTCTGAAGTGTTTCATATCTCCAAACTACACATCTATTGTCTGTCTGAAGTGTTTCATGTCTCCAAACTACACATCTATTGTCTGTCTGAAGTGTTTCATGTCTCCAAACTACACATCTATTGTCTGAAGTGTTTCATGTCTCCAAACTACACATCTAGTGTCTGTCTGAAGTGTTTCATGTCTCCAAACTACACATCTATTGTCTGTCTGAAGTGTTTCATGTCTCCAAACTACACATTTATTGTCTGAAGTGTTTCATGTCTCCAAACTACACATCTAGTGTCTGTCTGAAGTGTTTCATGTCTCCAAACTACACATCTATTGTCTGTCTGAAGTGTTTCATGTCTCCAAACTACACATCTATTGTCTGAAGTGTTTCATGTCTCCAAACTACATATCTAGTGTCTGTCTGAAGTGTTTCATGTCTCCAAACTACACATCTAGTGTCTGTCTGAAGTGTTTCATGTCTCCAAACTACACATCTATTGTCTGAAGTGTTTCCTGTCTCCAAACTACACAGCTATTGTCTGTCTGAAGTGTTTCATGTCTCCAAACTACACAACTATTGTCTGTCTGAAGTGTTTCATGTCTCCAAACTACGCATCTATTGTCTGTCTGAAGTGTTTCATGTCTCCAAACTACACATCTATTGTCTGAAGTGTTTCCTGTCTCCAAACTACACATCTATTGTCTGTCTGAAGTGTTTCATGTCTCCAAACTACGCATCTATTGTCTGTCTGAAGTGTTTCATGTCTCCAAACTACACAACTATTGTCTGTCTGAAGTGTTTCATGTCTCCAAACTACGCATCTATTGTCTGTCTGAAGTGTTTCATGTCTCCAAACTACACATCTAGTGTCTGTCTGAAGTGTTTCATGTCTCCAAACTACACATCTAGTGTCTGAAGTGTTTCATGTCTCCAAACAACACAACTATTGTCTGTCTGAAGTGTTTCATGTCTCAAACTACGCATCTATTGTTTGTCTGAAGTGTTTCATGTCTCCAAACTACACATCTATTGTTTGTCTGAAGTGTTTCATGTCTCCAAACTACACATCTATTGTCTGAAGTGTTTCATGTCTCCAAACTACACATCTAGTGTCTGTCTGCAGTATTTCATGTCTCCAAACTACACATCTATTGTCTGTCTGAAGTGTTTCATGTCTCCAAACTACACATCTATTGTCTGAAGTGCTTCCTGTCTCCAAACTACACATCTAGTGTCTGTCTGAAGTGTTTCATGTCTCCAAACTACACATCTAGTGTCTGTCTGAAGTGTTTCATGTCTCCAAACTACACATCTAGTGTCTGTCTGAAGTGTTTCATGTCTCCAAACTATACATCTATTGTCTGTCTGAAGTGTTTCATGTCTCCAAACTACACAACTATTGTCTGTCTGAAGTGTTTCATGTCTCAAACTACGCATCTATTGTTTGTCTGAAGTGTTTCATGTCTCCAAAACTACACATCTATTGTCTGGCTGAAATGTTTCATGGCTGCAAACTACACATCTTGTGTCTGAAGTGTTTCCTGTCTCCAAACTACACATCTATTGTCTGTCTGAAGTGTTTCCTGTCTCCAAACTACACATCTATTGTCTGTCTGAAGTGTTTCCTGTCTCCAAACTACACATCTATTGTCTGTCTGAAGTGTTTCATGTCTCCAAACTACACATCTATTGCCTGAAGTGTTTCATGTCTCCAAACTACACATCTAGTGTCTGTCTGAAGTGTTTCATGTCTCCAAACTACACATCTATTGTCTGTCTGAATTGTTTCATGTCTCCAAACAACACATCTATTGTCTGTCTGAAGTGTTTCATGTCTACAAACTACACATCTAGTGTCTGTCTGAAGTGTTTCATGTCTCCAAACTACACATCTATTGTCTGAAGTGTGTCATGTCTCCAAACTACATATCTAGTGTCTGTCTGAAGTGTTTCATGTCTCCAAACTACACATCTAGTGTCTGTCTGAAGTGTTTCATGTCTCCAAACTACACATCTATTGTCTGAAGTGTTTCCTGTCTCCAAACTACACAGCTATTGTCTGTATGAAGTGTTTCATGTCTCCAAACTACACAACTATTGTCTGTCTGAAGTGTTTCATGTCTCCAAACTACGCATCTATTGTCTGTCTGAAGTGTTTCATGTCTCCAAACTACACAACTATTGTCTGTCTGAAGTGTTTCATGTCTCCAAACTACGCATCTATTGTCTGTCTGAAGTGTTTCATGTCTCAAAACTACACATCTAGTGTCTGTCTGAAGTGTTTCATGTCTCCAAACTACACATCTATTGTCTGAAGTGTTTCATGTCTCCAAACTACACATCTATTGTCTGTCTGAAGTGTTTCATGTCTCCAAACTACACATCTATTGTCTGAAGTGTTTCATGTCTCCAAACTACACATCTATTGTCTGAAGTGTTTCCTGTCTCCAAACTACACATCTATTGTCTGAAGTGTTTCATGTCTCCAAACTACACATCTATTGTCTGTCTGAAGTGTTTCATGTCTCCAAACTACACAACTATTGTCTGAAGTGTTTCATGTCTCCAAACTACACAACTATTGTCTGTCTGAAGTGTTTCATGTCTCCAAACTACGCATCTATTGTCTGTCTGAAGTGTTTCATGTCTCCAAACTACACATCTAGTGTCTGTCTGAAGTGTTTCATGTCTCCAAACTACACATCTAGTGTCTGAAGTGTTTCATGTCTCCAAACAACACAACTAGTGTCTGTCTGAAGTGTTTCATGTCTCAAACTACGCATCTATTGTTTGTCTGAAGTGTTTCATGTCTCCAAACTACACATCTATTGTTTGTCTGAAGTGTTTCATGTCTCCAAACTACACATCTATTGTCTGAAGTGTTTCATGTCTCCAAACTACACATCTATTGTCTGTCTGAAGTGTTTCATGTCTCCAAACTACACATCTATTGTCTGAAGTGTTTCATGTCTCCAAACTACATATCTAGTTTCTGTCTGAAGTGTTTCATGTCTCCAAACTACACATCTAGTGTCTGTCTGAAGTGTTTCATGTCTCCAAACTACACATCTATTGTCTGAAGTGTTTCCTGTCTCCAAACTACACAGCTATTGTCTGTCTGAAGTGTTTCATGTCTCCAAACTACACAACTATTGTCTGTCTGAAGTGTTTCATGTCTCCAAACTACGCATTTATTGTCTGTCTGAAGTGTTTCATGTCTCCAAATTACACAACTATTGTCTGTCTGAAGTGTTTCATGTCTCCAAACTACGCATCTATTGTCTGTCTGAAGTGTTTCATGTCTCCAAACTACACATCTAGTGTCTGTCTGAAGTGTTTCATGTCTCCAAACTACACATCTAGTGTCTGTCTGAAGTGTTTCATGTCTCCAAACTACACATCTATTGTCTGAAGTGTTTCATGTCTCCAAACAACACATCTATTGTCTGTCTGAAGTGTCTCATGTCTCCAAACTACACATCTAGTGTCTGTCTGAAGTGTTTCATGTCTCCAAACTACACATCTATTGTCTGAAGTGTTTCATGTCTCCAAACAACACATCTATTGTCTGTCTGAAGTGTTTCATGTCTCCAAACTACACAACTATTGTCTGTCTGAAGTGTTTCATGTCTCCAAACTACACATCTAGTGTCTGTCTGAAGTGTTTCATGTCTACAAACTACACATCTAGTGTCTGTCTGAAGTGTTTCATATCTCCAAACTACACATTTATTGTCTGTCTGAAGTGTTTCATGTCTCCAAACTACACATCTAGTGTCTGTCTGAAGTGTTTCATGTCTCCAAACTACACATCTATTGTCTGTCTGAAGTGTTTCATGTCTCCAAACTACACATCTATTGTCTGAAGTGTTTCCTGTCTCCAAACTACACATCTAGTGTCTGTCTAAAGTGTTTCATGTCTCCAAACTACACATCTAGTGTCTGTCTGAAGTGTTTCATGTCTCCAAACTACACAACTATTGTCTGTCTGAAGTGTTTCATGTCTCCAAACTACGCATCTATTGTCTGTCTGAAGTGTTTCATGTCTCCAAACAACACATCTAGTGTCTGTCTGAAGTGTTTCATGTCTCCAAACTACACATCTAGTGTCTGTCTGAAGTGTTTCATGTCTCCAAACTACACATCTATTGTCTGTCTGAAAGGTTTCATGTCTCCAAACTACACAACTATTGTCTGTCTGAAGTGTTTCATGTCTCCAAACTACGCATCTATTGTCTGTCTGAAGTGTTTCATGTCTCCAAACTACACAACTATTGTCTGTCTGAAGTGTTTCATGTCTCCAAACTACGCATCTATTGTCTGTCTGAAGTGTTTCATGTCTCCAAACTACACATCTAGTGTCTGTCTGAAGTGTTTCATGTCTCCAAACTACACATCTAGTGTCTGTCTGAAGTGTTTCATGTCTCCAAACTACACATCTATTGTCTGTCTGAAGTGTTTCATGTCTCCAAACTACACATCTATTGTCTGAAGTGTTTCATGTCTCCAAACTACACATCTATTGTCTGTCTGAAGTGTTTCATGTCTCCAAACTACACATCTAGTGTCTGTCTGAAGTGTTTCATGTCTCCAAACTACACATCTATTGTCTGAAGTGTTTCATGTCTACAAACTACACATCTAGTGTCTGTCTGAAGTGTTTCATGTCTCCAAACTACGCATTTATTGTCTGTCTGAAGTGTTTCATGTCTCCAAATTACACAACTATTGTCTGTCTGAAGTGTTTCATGTCTCCAAACTACGCATCTATTGTCTGTCTGAAGTGTTTCATGTCTCCAAACTACACATCTAGTGTCTGTCTGAAGTGTTTCATGTCTCCAAACTACACATCTAGTGTCTGTCTGAAGTGTTTCATGTCTCCAAACTACACATCTATTGTCTGAAGTGTTTCATGTCTCCAAACAACACATCTATTGTCTGTCTGAAGTGTCTCATGTCTCCAAACTACACATCTAGTGTCTGTCTGAAGTGTTTCATGTCTCCAAACTACACATCTATTGTCTGAAGTGTTTCATGTCTCCAAACAACACATCTATTGTCTGTCTGAAGTGTTTCATGTCTCCAAACTACACAACTATTGTCTGTCTGAAGTGTTTCATGTCTCCAAACTACACATCTAGTGTCTGTCTGAAGTGTTTCATGTCTACAAACTACACATCTAGTGTCTGTCTGAAGTGTTTCATATCTCCAAACTACACATTTATTGTCTGTCTGAAGTGTTTCATGTCTCCAAACTACACATCTAGTGTCTGTCTGAAGTGTTTCATGTCTCCAAACTACACATCTATTGTCTGTCTGAAGTGTTTCATGTCTCCAAACTACACATCTATTGTCTGAAGTGTTTCCTGTCTCCAAACTACACATCTAGTGTCTGTCTAAAGTGTTTCATGTCTCCAAACTACACATCTAGTGTCTGTCTGAAGTGTTTCATGTCTCCAAACTACACAACTATTGTCTGTCTGAAGTGTTTCATGTCTCCAAACTACGCATCTATTGTCTGTCTGAAGTGTTTCATGTCTCCAAACAACACATCTAGTGTCTGTCTGAAGTGTTTCATGTCTCCAAACTACACATCTAGTGTCTGTCTGAAGTGTTTCATGTCTCCAAACTACACATCTATTGTCTGTCTGAAAGGTTTCATGTCTCCAAACTACACAACTATTGTCTGTCTGAAGTGTTTCATGTCTCCAAACTACGCATCTATTGTCTGTCTGAAGTGTTTCATGTCTCCAAACTACACAACTATTGTCTGTCTGAAGTGTTTCATGTCTCCAAACTACGCATCTATTGTCTGTCTGAAGTGTTTCATGTCTCCAAACTACACATCTAGTGTCTGTCTGAAGTGTTTCATGTCTCCAAACTACACATCTAGTGTCTGTCTGAAGTGTTTCATGTCTCCAAACTACACATCTATTGTCTGTCTGAAGTGTTTCATGTCTCCAAACTACACATCTATTGTCTGAAGTGTTTCATGTCTCCAAACTACACATCTATTGTCTGTCTGAAGTGTTTCATGTCTCCAAACTACACATCTAGTGTCTGTCTGAAGTGTTTCATGTCTCCAAACTACACATCTATTGTCTGAAGTGTTTCATGTCTCCAAACAACACATCTATTGTCTGTCTGAAGTGTTTCATGTCTCCAAACTACACATCTATTGTCTGTCTGAAGTGTTTCATGTCTCCAAACTACACATCTAGTGTCTGTCTGAAGTGTTTCATGTCTACAAACTACACATCTAGTGTCTGTCTGAAGTGTTTCATATCTCCAAACTACACATCTATTGTCTGTCTGAAGTGTATCATGTCTCCAAACTACACATCTAGTGTCTGTCTGAAGTGTTTCATGTCTCCAAACTACACATCTATTGTCTGTCTGAAGTGTTTCATGTCTCCAAACTACACATCTATTGTCTGAAGTGTTTCCTGTCTCCAAACTACACATCTAGTGTCTGTCTGAAGTGTTTCATGTCTCCAAACTACACATCTAGTGTCTGTCTGAAGTGTTTCATGTCTCCAAACTACACATCTATTGTCTGTCTGAAGTGTTTCATGTCTCCAAACTACACATCTATTGTCTGAAGTGTTTCATGTCTCCAAACAACACAACTATTGTCTGTCTGAAGTGTTTCATGTCTCCAAACTACGCATCTATTGTCTGTCTGAAGTGTTTCATGTCTCCAAACTACACATCTAGTGTCTGTCTGAAGTGTTTCATGTCTCCAAACTACACATCTAGTGTCTGTCTGAAGTGTTTCATGTCTCCAAACTACACATCTATTGTCTGTCTGAAGTGTATCATGTCTCCAAACTACACATCTAGTGTCTGTCTGAAGTGTTTCATGTCTCCAAACTACACATCTATTGTCTGTCTGAAGTGTTTCATGTCTCCAAACTACACATCTATTGTCTGAAGTGTTTCCTGTCTCCAAACTACACATCTAGTGTCTGTCTGAAGTGTTTCATGTCTCCAAACTACACATCTAGTGTCTGTCTGAAGTGTTTCATGTCTCCAAACTACACATCTATTGTCTGTCTGAAGTGTTTCATGTCTCCAAACTACACATCTATTGTCTGAAGTGTTTCATGTCTCCAAACAACACATCTATTGTCTGTCTGAAGTGTTTCATGTCTCCAAAGTACACATCTAGTGTCTGTCTGAAGTGTTTCATGTCTCCAAACTACACATCTATTGTCTGAAGTGTTTCATGTCTCCAAACAACACATCTATTGTCTGTCTGAAGTGTTTCATGTCTCCAAACTACACATCTATTGTCTGTCTGAAGTGTTTCATGTCTCCAAACTACACATCTAGTGTCTGTCTGAAGTGTTTCATGTCTACAAACTACACATCTAGTGTCTGTCTGAAGTGTTTCATATCTCCAAACTACACATCTATTGTCTGTCTGAAGTGTTTCATGTCTCCAAACTACACATCTAGTGTCTGTCTGAAGTGTTTCATGTCTCCAAACTACACATCTAGTGTCTGTCTGAAGTGTTTCATGTCTCCAAACTACACAACTATTGTCTGTCTGAAGTGTTTCATGTCTCCAAACTACGCATCTATTGTCTGTCTGAAGTGTTTCATGTCTCCAAACTACACATCTAGTGTCTGTCTGAAGTGTTTCATGTCTCCAAACTACACATCTATTGTCTGAAGTGTTTCATGTCTCCAAACTACACATCTATTGTCTGTCTGAAGTGTTTCATGTCTCCAAACTACACATCTATTGTCTGAAGTGTTTCATGTCTCCAAACAACACATCTATTGTCTGTCTGAAGTGTTTCATGTCTCCAAACTACACATCTAGTGTCTGTCTGAAGTGTTTCATGTCTCCAAACTACACATCTATTGTCTGAAGTGTTTCATGTCTCCAAACAACACATCTATTGTCTGTCTGAAGTGTTTCATGTCTCCAAACTACACATCTATTGTCTGTCTGAAGTGTTTCATATCTCCAAACTACACATCTAGTGTCTGTCTGAAGTGTTTCATGTCTCCAAACTACACATCTATTGTCTGTCTGAAGTGTTTCATGTCTCCAAACTACACATCTATTGTCTGAAGTGTTTCATGTCTCCAAACTACATATCTAGTTTCTGTCTGAAGTGTTTCATGTCTCCAAACTACACATCTAGTGTCTGTCTGAAGTGTTTCATGTCTCCAAACTACACATCTATTGTCTGAAGTGTTTCCTGTCTCCAAACTACACAGCTATTGTCTGTCTGAAGTGTTTCATGTCTCCAAACTACACAACTATTGTCTGTCTGAAGTGTTTCATGTCTCCAAACTACGCATTTATTGTCTGTCTGAAGTGTTTCATGTCTCCAAATTACACAACTATTGTCTGTCTGAAGTGTTTCATGTCTCCAAACTACGCATCTATTGTCTGTCTGAAGTGTTTCATGTCTCCAAACTACACATCTAGTGTCTGTCTGAAGTGTTTCATGTCTCCAAACTACACATCTAGTGTCTGTCTGAAGTGTTTCATGTCTCCAAACTACACATCTATTGTCTGAAGTGTTTCATGTCTCCAAACAACACATCTATTGTCTGTCTGAAGTGTCTCATGTCTCCAAACTACACATCTAGTGTCTGTCTGAAGTGTTTCATGTCTCCAAACTACACATCTATTGTCTGAAGTGTTTCATGTCTCCAAACAACACATCTATTGTCTGTCTGAAGTGTTTCATGTCTCCAAACTACACAACTATTGTCTGTCTGAAGTGTTTCATGTCTCCAAACTACACATCTATTGTCTGAAGTGTTTCATGTCTCCAAACAACACATCTATTGTCTGTCTGAAGTGTTTCATGTCTCCAAACTACACATCTATTGTCTGTCTGAAGTGTTTCATGTCTCCAAACTACACATCTAGTGTCTGTCTGAAGTGTTTCATGTCTACAAACTACACATCTAGTGTCTGTCTGAAGTGTTTCATATCTCCAAACTACACATCTATTGTCTGTCTGAAGTGTATCATGTCTCCAAACTACACATCTAGTGTCTGTCTGAAGTGTTTCATGTCTCCAAACTACACATCTATTGTCTGTCTGAAGTGTTTCATGTCTCCAAACTACACATCTATTGTCTGAAGTGTTTCCTGTCTCCAAACTACACATCTAGTGTCTGTCTGAAGTGTTTCATGTCTCCAAACTACACATCTAGTGTCTGTCTGAAGTGTTTCATGTCTCCAAACTACACATCTATTGTCTGTCTGAAGTGTTTCATGTCTCCAAACTACACATCTATTGTCTGAAGTGTTTCATGTCTCCAAACAACACAACTATTGTCTGTCTGAAGTGTTTCATGTCTCCAAACTACGCATCTATTGTCTGTCTGAAGTGTTTCATGTCTCCAAACTACACATCTAGTGTCTGTCTGAAGTGTTTCATGTCTCCAAACTACACATCTAGTGTCTGTCTGAAGTGTTTCATGTCTCCAAACTACACATCTATTGTCTGTCTGAAGTGTATCATGTCTCCAAACTACACATCTAGTGTCTGTCTGAAGTGTTTCATGTCTCCAAACTACACATCTATTGTCTGTCTGAAGTGTTTCATGTCTCCAAACTACACATCTATTGTCTGAAGTGTTTCCTGTCTCCAAACTACACATCTAGTGTCTGTCTGAAGTGTTTCATGTCTCCAAACTACACATCTAGTGTCTGTCTGAAGTGTTTCATGTCTCCAAACTACACATCTATTGTCTGTCTGAAGTGTTTCATGTCTCCAAACTACACATCTATTGTCTGAAGTGTTTCATGTCTCCAAACAACACATCTATTGTCTGTCTGAAGTGTTTCATGTCTCCAAAGTACACATCTAGTGTCTGTCTGAAGTGTTTCATGTCTCCAAACTACACATCTATTGTCTGAAGTGTTTCATGTCTCCAAACAACACATCTATTGTCTGTCTGAAGTGTTTCATGTCTCCAAACTACACATCTATTGTCTGTCTGAAGTGTTTCATGTCTCCAAACTACACATCTAGTGTCTGTCTGAAGTGTTTCATGTCTACAAACTACACATCTAGTGTCTGTCTGAAGTGTTTCATATCTCCAAACTACACATCTATTGTCTGTCTGAAGTGTTTCATGTCTCCAAACTACACATCTAGTGTCTGTCTGAAGTGTTTCATGTCTCCAAACTACACATCTAGTGTCTGTCTGAAGTGTTTCATGTCTCCAAACTACACAACTATTGTCTGTCTGAAGTGTTTCATGTCTCCAAACTACGCATCTATTGTCTGTCTGAAGTGTTTCATGTCTCCAAACTACACATCTAGTGTCTGTCTGAAGTGTTTCATGTCTCCAAACTACACATCTATTGTCTGAAGTGTTTCATGTCTCCAAACTACACATCTATTGTCTGTCTGAAGTGTTTCATGTCTCCAAACTACACATCTATTGTCTGAAGTGTTTCATGTCTCCAAACAACACATCTATTGTCTGTCTGAAGTGTTTCATGTCTCCAAACTACACATCTAGTGTCTGTCTGAAGTGTTTCATGTCTCCAAACTACACATCTATTGTCTGAAGTGTTTCATGTCTCCAAACAACACATCTATTGTCTGTCTGAAGTGTTTCATGTCTCCAAACTACACATCTATTGTCTGTCTGAAGTGTTTCATATCTCCAAACTACACATCTAGTGTCTGTCTGAAGTGTTTCATGTCTCCAAACTACACATCTATTGTCTGTCTGAAGTGTTTCATGTCTCCAAACTACACATCTATTGTCTGAAGTGTTTCATGTCTCCAAACTACATATCTAGTTTCTGTCTGAAGTGTTTCATGTCTCCAAACTACACATCTAGTGTCTGTCTGAAGTGTTTCATGTCTCCAAACTACACATCTATTGTCTGAAGTGTTTCCTGTCTCCAAACTACACAGCTATTGTCTGTCTGAAGTGTTTCATGTCTCCAAACTACACAACTATTGTCTGTCTGAAGTGTTTCATGTCTCCAAACTACGCATTTATTGTCTGTCTGAAGTGTTTCATGTCTCCAAATTACACAACTATTGTCTGTCTGAAGTGTTTCATGTCTCCAAACTACGCATCTATTGTCTGTCTGAAGTGTTTCATGTCTCCAAACTACACATCTAGTGTCTGTCTGAAGTGTTTCATGTCTCCAAACTACACATCTAGTGTCTGTCTGAAGTGTTTCATGTCTCCAAACTACACATCTATTGTCTGAAGTGTTTCATGTCTCCAAACAACACATCTATTGTCTGTCTGAAGTGTCTCATGTCTCCAAACTACACATCTAGTGTCTGTCTGAAGTGTTTCATGTCTCCAAACTACACATCTATTGTCTGAAGTGTTTCATGTCTCCAAACAACACATCTATTGTCTGTCTGAAGTGTTTCATGTCTCCAAACTACACAACTATTGTCTGTCTGAAGTGTTTCATGTCTCCAAACTACACATCTAGTGTCTGTCTGAAGTGTTTCATGTCTACAAACTACACATCTAGTGTCTGTCTGAAGTGTTTCATATCTCCAAACTACACATTTATTGTCTGTCTGAAGTGTTTCATGTCTCCAAACTACACATCTAGTGTCTGTCTGAAGTGTTTCATGTCTCCAAACTACACATCTATTGTCTGTCTGAAGTGTTTCATGTCTCCAAACTACACATCTATTGTCTGAAGTGTTTCCTGTCTCCAAACTACACATCTAGTGTCTGTCTAAAGTGTTTCATGTCTCCAAACTACACATCTAGTGTCTGTCTGAAGTGTTTCATGTCTCCAAACTACACAACTATTGTCTGTCTGAAGTGTTTCATGTCTCCAAACTACGCATCTATTGTCTGTCTGAAGTGTTTCATGTCTCCAAACAACACATCTAGTGTCTGTCTGAAGTGTTTCATGTCTCCAAACTACACATCTAGTGTCTGTCTGAAGTGTTTCATGTCTCCAAACTACACATCTATTGTCTGTCTGAAAGGTTTCATGTCTCCAAACTACACAACTATTGTCTGTCTGAAGTGTTTCATGTCTCCAAACTACGCATCTATTGTCTGTCTGAAGTGTTTCATGTCTCCAAACTACACAACTATTGTCTGTCTGAAGTGTTTCATGTCTCCAAACTACGCATCTATTGTCTGTCTGAAGTGTTTCATGTCTCCAAACTACACATCTAGTGTCTGTCTGAAGTGTTTCATGTCTCCAAACTACACATCTAGTGTCTGTCTGAAGTGTTTCATGTCTCCAAACTACACATCTATTGTCTGTCTGAAGTGTTTCATGTCTCCAAACTACACATCTATTGTCTGAAGTGTTTCATGTCTCCAAACTACACATCTATTGTCTGTCTGAAGTGTTTCATGTCTCCAAACTACACATCTAGTGTCTGTCTGAAGTGTTTCATGTCTCCAAACTACACATCTATTGTCTGAAGTGTTTCATGTCTCCAAACAACACATCTATTGTCTGTCTGAAGTGTTTCATGTCTCCAAACTACACATCTATTGTCTGTCTGAAGTGTTTCATGTCTCCAAACTACACATCTAGTGTCTGTCTGAAGTGTTTCATGTCTACAAACTACACATCTAGTGTCTGTCTGAAGTGTTTCATATCTCCAAACTACACATCTATTGTCTGTCTGAAGTGTATCATGTCTCCAAACTACACATCTAGTGTCTGTCTGAAGTGTTTCATGTCTCCAAACTACACATCTATTGTCTGTCTGAAGTGTTTCATGTCTCCAAACTACACATCTATTGTCTGAAGTGTTTCCTGTCTCCAAACTACACATCTAGTGTCTGTCTGAAGTGTTTCATGTCTCCAAACTACACATCTAGTGTCTGTCTGAAGTGTTTCATGTCTCCAAACTACACATCTATTGTCTGTCTGAAGTGTTTCATGTCTCCAAACTACACATCTATTGTCTGAAGTGTTTCATGTCTCCAAACAACACATCTATTGTCTGTCTGAAGTGTTTCATGTCTCCAAAGTACACATCTAGTGTCTGTCTGAAGTGTTTCATGTCTCCAAACTACACATCTATTGTCTGAAGTGTTTCATGTCTCCAAACAACACATCTATTGTCTGTCTGAAGTGTTTCATGTCTCCAAACTACACATCTATTGTCTGTCTGAAGTGTTTCATGTCTCCAAACTACACATCTAGTGTCTGTCTGAAGTGTTTCATGTCTACAAACTACACATCTAGTGTCTGTCTGAAGTGTTTCATATCTCCAAACTACACATCTATTGTCTGTCTGAAGTGTTTCATGTCTCCAAACTACACATCTAGTGTCTGTCTGAAGTGTTTCATGTCTCCAAACTACACATCTAGTGTCTGTCTGAAGTGTTTCATGTCTCCAAACTACACAACTATTGTCTGTCTGAAGTGTTTCATGTCTCCAAACTACGCATCTATTGTCTGTCTGAAGTGTTTCATGTCTCCAAACTACACATCTAGTGTCTGTCTGAAGTGTTTCATGTCTCCAAACTACACATCTATTGTCTGAAGTGTTTCATGTCTCCAAACTACACATCTATTGTCTGTCTGAAGTGTTTCATGTCTCCAAACTACACATCTATTGTCTGAAGTGTTTCATGTCTCCAAACAACACATCTATTGTCTGTCTGAAGTGTTTCATGTCTCCAAACTACACATCTAGTGTCTGTCTGAAGTGTTTCATGTCTCCAAACTACACATCTATTGTCTGAAGTGTTTCATGTCTCCAAACAACACATCTATTGTCTGTCTGAAGTGTTTCATGTCTCCAAACTACACATCTATTGTCTGTCTGAAGTGTTTCATATCTCCAAACTACACATCTAGTGTCTGTCTGAAGTGTTTCATGTCTCCAAACTACACATCTATTGTCTGTCTGAAGTGTTTCATGTCTCCAAACTACACATCTATTGTCTGAAGTGTTTCATGTCTCCAAACTACATATCTAGTTTCTGTCTGAAGTGTTTCATGTCTCCAAACTACACATCTAGTGTCTGTCTGAAGTGTTTCATGTCTCCAAACTACACATCTATTGTCTGAAGTGTTTCCTGTCTCCAAACTACACAGCTATTGTCTGTCTGAAGTGTTTCATGTCTCCAAACTACACAACTATTGTCTGTCTGAGGTGTTTCATGTCTCCAAACTACGCATTTATTGTCTGTCTGAAGTGTTTCATGTCTCCAAATTACACAACTATTGTCTGTCTGAAGTGTTTCATGTCTCCAAACTACGCATCTATTGTCTGTCTGAAGTGTTTCATGTCTCCAAACTACACATCTAGTGTCTGTCTGAAGTGTTTCATGTCTCCAAACTACACATCTAGTGTCTGTCTGAAGTGTTTCATGTCTCCAAACTACACATCTATTGTCTGTCTGAAGTGTTTCATGTCTCCAAACTACACATCTATTGTCTGAAGTGTTTCATGTCTCCAAACAACACATCTATTGTCTGTCTGAAGTGTTTCATGTCTCCAAACTACACATCTAGTGTCTGTCTGAAGTGTTTCATGTCTCCAAACTACACATCTATTGTCTGAAGTGTTTCATGTCTCCAAACAACACATCTATTGTCTGTCTGAAGTGTTTCATGTCTCCAAACTACACAACTATTGTCTGTCTGAAGTGTTTCATGTCTCCAAACTACACATCTAGTGTCTGTCTGAAGTGTTTCATGTCTACAAACTACACATCTAGTGTCTGTCTGAAGTGTTTCATATCTCCAAACTACACATCTATTGTCTGTCTGAAGTGTTTCATGTCTCCAAACTACACATCTAGTGTCTGTCTGAAGTGTTTCATGTCTCCAAACTACACATCTATTGTCTGTCTGAAGTGTTTCATGTCTCCAAACTACACATCTATTGTCTGAAGTGTTTCCTGTCTCCAAACTACACATCTAGTGTCTGTCTGAAGTGTTTCATGTCTCCAAACTACACATCTATTGTCTGTCTGAAGTGTTTCATGTCTCCAAACTACACAACTATTGTCTGTCTGAAGTGTTTCATGTCTCCAAACTACGCATCTATTGTCTGTCTGAAGTGTTTCATGTCTCCAAACTACACATCTAGTGTCTGTCTGAAGTGTTTCATGTCTCCAAACTACACATCTATTGTCTGTCTGAAGTGTTTCATGTCTCCAAACTACACATCTATTGTCTGTCTGAAGTGTTTCATGTCTCCAAACAACACATCTATTGTCTGTCTGAAGTGTTTCATATCTCCAAACTACACATCTATTGTCTGTCTGAAGTGTTTCATGTCTCCAAACTACACATCTATTGTCTGTCTGAAGTGTTTCATGTCTCCAAACTACACATCTATTGTCTGAAGTGTTTCATGTCTCCAAACTACACATCTAGTGTCTGTCTGAAGTGTTTCATGTCTCCAAACTACACATCTATTGTCTGTCTGAAGTGTTTCATGTCTCCAAACTACACATTTATTGTCTGAAGTGTTTCATGTCTCCAAACTACACATCTAGTGTCTGTCTGAAGTGTTTCATGTCTCCAAACTACACATCTATTGTCTGTCTGAAGTGTTTCATGTCTCCAAACTACACATCTATTGTCTGAAGTGTTTCATGTCTCCAAACTACATATCTAGTGTCTGTCTGAAGTGTTTCATGTCTCCAAACTACACATCTAGTGTCTGTCTGAAGTGTTTCATGTCTCCAAACTACACATCTATTGTCTGAAGTGTTTCCTGTCTCCAAACTACACAGCTATTGTCTGTCTGAAGTGTTTCATGTCTCCAAACTACACAACTATTGTCTGTCTGAAGTGTTTCATGTCTCCAAACTACGCATCTATTGTCTGTCTGAAGTGTTTCATGTCTCCAAACTACACATCTATTGTCTGAAGTGTTTCCTGTCTCCAAACTACACATCTATTGTCTGTCTGAAGTGTTTCATGTCTCCAAACTACGCATCTATTGTCTGTCTGAAGTGTTTCATGTCTCCAAACTACACAACTATTGTCTGTCTGAAGTGTTTCATGTCTCCAAACTACGCATCTATTGTCTGTCTGAAGTGTTTCATGTCTCCAAACTACACATCTAGTGTCTGTCTGAAGTGTTTCATGTCTCCAAACTACACATCTAGTGTCTGAAGTGTTTCATGTCTCCAAACAACACAACTATTGTCTGTCTGAAGTGTTTCATGTCTCAAACTACGCATCTATTGTTTGTCTGAAGTGTTTCATGTCTCCAAACTACACATCTATTGTTTGTCTGAAGTGTTTCATGTCTCCAAACTACACATCTATTGTCTGAAGTGTTTCATGTCTCCAAACTACACATCTAGTGTCTGTCTGCAGTGTTTCATGTCTCCAAACTACACATCTATTGTCTGTCTGAAGTGTTTCATGTCTCCAAACTACACATCTATTGTCTGAAGTGCTTCCTGTCTCCAAACTACACATCTAGTGTCTGTCTGAAGTGTTTCATGTCTCCAAACTACACATCTAGTGTCTGTCTGAAGTGTTTCATGTCTCCAAACTACACATCTAGTGTCTGTCTGAAGTGTTTCATGTCTCCAAACTATACATCTATTGTCTGTCTGAAGTGTTTCATGTCTCCAAACTACACAACTATTGTCTGTCTGAAGTGTTTCATGTCTCAAACTACGCATCTATTGTTTGTCTGAAGTGTTTCATGTCTCCAAAACTACACATCTATTGTCTGTCTGAAATGTTTCATGGCTGCAAACTACACATCTTGTGTCTGAAGTGTTTCCTGTCTCCAAACTACACATCTATTGTCTGTCTGAAGTGGTTCCTGTCTCCAAACTACACATCTATTGTCTGTCTGAAGTGTTTCCTGTCTCCAAACTACACATCTATTGTCTGTCTGAAGTGTTTCATGTCTCCAAACTACACATCTATTGCCTGAAGTGTTTCATGTCTCCAAACTACACATCTAGTGTCTGTCTGAAGTGTTTCATGTCTCCAAACTACACATCTATTGTCTGTCTGAATTGTTTCATGTCTCCAAACAACACATCTATTGTCTGTCTGAAGTGTTTCATGTCTACAAACTACACATCTAGTGTCTGTCTGAAGTGTTTCATGTCTCCAAACTACACATCTATTGTCTGAAGTGTGTCATGTCTCCAAACTACATATCTAGTGTCTGTCTGAAGTGTTTCATGTCTCCAAACTACACATCTAGTGTCTGTCTGAAGTGTTTCATGTCTCCAAACTACACATCTATTGTCTGAAGTGTTTCCTGTCTCCAAACTACACAGCTATTGTCTGTATGAAGTGTTTCATGTCTCCAAACTACACAACTATTGTCTGTCTGAAGTGTTTCATGTCTCCAAACTACGCATCTATTGTCTGTCTGAAGTGTTTCATGTCTCCAAACTACACAACTATTGTCTGTCTGAAGTGTTTCATGTCTCCAAACTACGCATCTATTGTCTGTCTGAAGTGTTTCATGTCTCAAAACTACACATCTAGTGTCTGTCTGAAGTGTTTCATGTCTCCAAACTACACATCTATTGTCTGAAGTGTTTCATGTCTCCAAACTACACATCTATTGTCTGTCTGAAGTGTTTCATGTCTCCAAACTACACATCTATTGTCTGAAGTGTTTCATGTCTCCAAACTACACATCTATTGTCTGAAGTGTTTCCTGTCTCCAAACTACACATCTATTGTCTGAAGTGTTTCATGTCTCCAAACTACACATCTATTGTCTGTCTGAAGTGTTTCATGTCTCCAAACTACACAACTATTGTCTGAAGTGTTTCATGTCTCCAAACTACACAACTATTGTCTGTCTGAAGTGTTTCATGTCTCCAAACTACGCATCTATTGTCTGTCTGAAGTGTTTCATGTCTCCAAACTACACATCTAGTGTCTGTCTGAAGTGTTTCATGTCTCCAAACTACACATCTAGTGTCTGAAGTGTTTCATGTCTCCAAACAACACAACTAGTGTCTGTCTGAAGTGTTTCATGTCTCAAACTACGCATCTATTGTTTGTCTGAAGTGTTTCATGTCTCCAAACTACACATCTATTGTTTGTCTGAAGTGTTTCATGTCTCCAAACTACACATCTATTGTCTGAAGTGTTTCATGTCTCCAAACTACACATCTAGTGTCTGTCTGAAGTGTTTCATGTCTCCAAACTACACATCTATTGTCTGAAGTGTTTCATGTCTCCAAACTACACATCTAGTGTCTGTCTGAAGTGTTTCATGTCTCCAAACTACACATCTATTGTCTGTCTGAAGTGTTTCATGTCTCCAAACTACACATCTAGTGTCTGTCTGAAGTGTTTCATGTCTCCAAACTACACATCTATTGTCTGTCTGAAGTGTTTCATGTCTCCAAACTACACATCTAGTGTCTGTCTGAAGTGTTTCATGTCTCCAAACTACACATCTAGTGTCTGTCTGAAGTGTTTCATGTCTCCAAACTACACATCTAGTGTCTGTCTGAAGTGTTTCATGTCTCCAAACTACACATCTATTGTCTGTCTGAAGTGTTTCATGTCTCCAAACTACACAACTATTGTCTGTCTGAAGTGTTTCATGTCTCAAACTACGCATCTATTGTTTGTCTGAAGTGTTTCATGTCTCCAAAACTACACATCTATTGTCTGTCTGAAATGTTTCATGTCTGCAAACTACACATCTTGTGTCTGAAGTGTTTCATGTCTCCAAACTACACATCTATTGTCTGAAGTGTTTCCTGTCTCCAAACTACACATCTATTGTCTGTCTGAAGTGTTTCCTGTCTCCAAACTACACATCTATTGTCTGTCTGAAGTGTTTCATGTCTCCAAACTACACATCTATTGCCTGAAGTGTTTCATGTCTCCAAACTACACATCTAGTGTCTGTCTGAAGTGTTTCATGTCTCCAAACTACACATCTATTGTCTGTCTGAATTGTTTCATGTCTCCAAACAACACATCTATTGTCTGTCTGAAGTGTTTCATGTCTACAAACTACACATCTAGTGTCTGTCTGAAGTGTTTCATATCTCCAAACTACACATCTATTGTCTGTCTGAAGTGTTTCATGTCTCCAAACTACACATCTATTGTCTGTCTGAAGTGTTTCATGTCTCCAAACTACACATCTATTGTCTGTCTGAAGTGTTTCATGTCTCCAAACTACACATCTATTGTCTGTCTGAAGTGTTTCATGTCTCCAAACTACGCATCTATTGTCTGTCTGAAGTGTTTCATGTCTCCAAACTACACATCTAGTGTCTGTCTGAAGTGTTTCATGTCTCCAAACAACACATCTATTGTCTGTCTGAAGTGTTTCATGTCTCCAAACTACACAACTATTGTCTGTCTGAAGTGTTTCATGTCTCCAAACTACACATCTAGTGTCTGTCTGAAGTGTTTCATGTCTCCAAACTACACATCTAGTGTCTGTCTGAAGTGTTTCATGTCTCCAAACTACACATCTAGTGTCTGTCTGAAGTGTTTCATGTCTCCAAACTACACATCTATTGTCTGAAGTGTTTCATGTCTCCAAACTACACATCTATTGTTTGTCTGAAGTGTGTCATATCTCCAAACTACACATCTATTGTCTGAAGTGTTTCATGTCTCCAAACTACACATCTAGTGTCTGTCTGAAGTGTTTCATGTCTCCAAACTACACATCTATTGTCTGAAGTGTTTCATGTCTCCAAACTACACATCTAGTGTCTGTCTGAAGTGTTTCATGTCTCCAAACTACAACACTTTTGTCCGTCTGAAGTATTTCATGTCTCAAACTACGCATCTATTGTCTGTCTGAAGTGTTTCATGTCTCCAAACTACACATCTAGTGTCTGTCTGAAGTGTTTCATGTCTCCAAACTACACATCTATTGTCTGTCTGAAGTGTTTCATGTCTCCAAACTACACAACTATTGTCTGTCTGAAGTGTTTCATGTCTCAAACTACGCATCTATTGTCTATCTGAAGTGTTTCATGTCTCCAAACTACACATCTAGTGTCTGTCTGAAGTGTTTCATGTCTCCAAACTACACATCTATTGCCTGAAGTGTTTCATGTCTCCAAACTACACATCTATTGTCTGTCTGAATTGTTTCATGTCTCCAAACAACACATCTATTGTCTGTCTGAAGTGTTTCATGTCTACAAACTACACATCTATTGTCTGTCTGAAATGTTTCATGTCTCCAAACTACACATCTAGTGTCTGTCTGAAGTGTTTCATGTCTACAAACTACACATCTATTGTCTGTCTGAAATGTTTCATGTCTCCAAACTACACATCTATTGTCTGAAGTGTTTCATGTCTCCAAACTACGCATCTATTGTCTGTCTGAAGTGTTTCATGTCTCCAAACTACACATCTATTGTCTGAAGTGTTTCATGTCTCCAAACTACACATCTATTGTCTGTCTGAAGTGTTTCATGTCTCCAAACTACACATCTATTGTCTGTCTGAAGTGTTTCATGTCTCCAAACTACACATCTATTGTCTGTCTGAAGTGTTTCATGTCTCCAAACTACACATCTAGTGTCTGTCTGAAGTGTTTCATGTCTCCAAACTACACATCTATTGTCTGTCTGAAGTGTTTCATGTCTCCAAACTACACAACTATTGTCTGTCTGAAGTGTTTCATGTCTCAAACTACGCATCTATTGTTTGTCTGAAGTGTTTCATGTCTCCAAACTACACATCTATTGTCTGAAGTGTTTCATGTCTTTAAACTACACATCTAGTGTCTGTCTGAAGTGTTTCATTTCTCCAAACTACACATCTATTGTCTGTCTGAAGTGTTTCATGTCTCCAAACTACACAACTATTGTCTGTCTGAAGTGTTTCATGTCTCAAACTACGCATCTATTGTTTGTCTGAAGTGTTTCATGTCTCCAAACTACACATCTATTGTTTGTCTGAAGTGTTTCATGTCTCCAAACTACGCATCTATTGTCTGTCTGAAGTGTTTCATGTCTTTAAACTACACATCTATTGTCTGTCTGAAGTGTTTCATGTCTCCAAACTACACATCTATTGTCTGAAGTGTTTCATGTCTCCAAACAACACATCTATTGTCTGTCTGAAGTGTTTCATGTCTCCAAACTACACATCTATTGTCTGTCTGAAGTGTTTCATGTCTCCAAACTACACATCTAGTGTCTGTCTGAAGTGTTTCATGTCTACAAACTACACATCTAGTGTCTGTCTGAAGTGTTTCATATCTCCAAACTACACATCTATTGTCTGTCTGAAGTGTTTCATGTCTCCAAACTACACATCTAGTGTCTGTCTGAAGTGTTTCATGTCTCCAAACTACACATCTATTGTCTGTCTGAAGTGTTTCATGTCTCCAAACTACACATCTATTGTCTGAAGTGTTTCCTGTCTCCAAACTACACATCTAGTGTCTGTCTGAAGTGTTTCATGTCTCCAAACTACACATCTAGTGTCTGTCTGAAGTGTTTCATGTCTCCAAACTACACAACTATTGTCTGTCTGAAGTGTTTCACGTCTCCAAACTACGCATCTATTGTCTGTCTGAAGTGTTTCATGTCTCCAAACTACACATCTAGTGTCTGTCTGAAGTGTTTCATGTCTCCAAAATACACATCTAGTGTCTGTCTGAAGTGTTTCATGTCTACAAACTACACATCTATTGTCTGTCTGAAGTGTTTCATGTCTCCAAACTACACATCTATTGTCTGAAGTGTTTCATGTCTCCAAACAACACATCTATTGTCTGTCTGAAGTGTTTCATGTCTCCAAACTACACATCTAGTGTCTGTCTGAAGTGTTTCATGTCTCCAAACTACACATCTATTGTCTGAAGTGTTTCATGTCTCCAAACAACACATCTATTGTCTGTCTGAAGTGTTTCATGTCTCCAAACTACACATCTATTGTCTGTCTGAAGTGTTTCATGTCTCCAAACTACACATCTATTGTCTGTCTGAAGTGTTTCATGTCTACAAACTACACATCTAGTGTTTGTCTGAAGTGTTTCATATCTCCAAACTACACATCTATTGTCTGTCTGAAGTGTTTCATGTCTCCAAACTACACATCTATTGTCTGTCTGAAGTGTTTCATGTCTCCAAACTACACATCTATTGTCTGAAGTGTTTCATGTCTCCAAACTACACATCTAGTGTCTGTCTGAAGTGTTTCATGTCTCCAAACTACACATCTATTGTCTGTCTGAAGTGTTTCATGTCTCCAAACTACACATCTATTGTCTGTCTGAAGTGTTTCATGTCTCCAAACTACACATCTATTGTCTGAAGTGTTTCATGTCTCCAAACTACACATCTAGTGTCTGTCTGAAGTGTTTCATGTCTCCAAACTACACATCTATTGTCTGTCTGAAGTGTTTCATGTCTCCAAACTACACATCTATTGTCTGAAGTGTTTCATGTCTCCAAACTACACATCTAGTGTCTGTCTGAAGTGTTTCATGTCTCCAAAATACACATCTATTGTCTGTCTGAAGTGTTTCATGTCTCCAAACTACACATCTATTGTCTGAAGTGTTTCATGTCTCCAAACTACATATCTAGTGTCTGTCTGAAGTGTTTCATGTCTCCAAACTACACATCTAGTGTCTGTCTGAAGTGTTTCATGTCTCCAAACTACACAACTATTGTCTGTCTGAAGTGTTTCATGTCTCCAAACTACGCATCTATTGTCTGTCTGAAGTGTTTCATGTCTCCAAACTACACATCTAGTGTCTGTCTGAAGTGTTTCATGTCTCCAAACTACACATCTATTGTCTGAAGTGTTTCATGTCTCCAAACTACACATCTATTGTCTGTCTGAAGTGTTTCATGTCTCCAAACTACACATCTATTGTCTGTCTGAAATGTTTCATGTCTCCAAACTACACATCTAGTGTCTGTCTGAAGTGTTTCATGTCTACAAACTACACATCTATTGTCTGTCTGAAATGTTTCATGTCTCCAAACTACACATCTATTGTCTGAAGTGTTTCATGTCTCCAAACTACGCATCTATTGTCTGTCTGAAGTGTTTCATGTCTCCAAACTACACATCTATTGTCTGAAGTGTTTCATGTCTCCAAACTACACATCTATTGTCTGTCTGAAGTGTTTCATGTCTCCAAACTACACATCTATTGTCTGTCTGAAGTGTTTCATGTCTCCAAACTACACATCTATTGTCTGTCTGAAGTGTTTCATGTCTCCAAACTACACATCTAGTGTCTGTCTGAAGTGTTTCATGTCTCCAAACTACACATCTATTGTCTGTCTGAAGTGTTTCATGTCTCCAAACTACACAACTATTGTCTGTCTGAAGTGTTTCATGTCTCAAACTACGCATCTATTGTTTGTCTGAAGTGTTTCATGTCTCCAAACTACACATCTATTGTCTGAAGTGTTTCATGTCTTTAAACTACACATCTAGTGTCTGTCTGAAGTGTTTCATGTCTCCAAACTACACATCTATTGTCTGTCTGAAGTGTTTCATGTCTCCAAACTACACAACTATTGTCTGTCTGAAGTGTTTCATGTCTCAAACTACGCATCTATTGTTTGTCTGAAGTGTTTCATGTCTCCAAACTACACATCTATTGTTTGTCTGAAGTGTTTCATGTCTCCAAACTACGCATCTATTGTCTGTCTGAAGTGTTTCATGTCTTTAAACTACACATCTATTGTCTGTCTGAAGTGTTTCATGTCTCCAAACTACACATCTATTGTCTGAAGTGTTTCATGTCTCCAAACAACACATCTATTGTCTGTCTGAAGTGTTTCATGTCTCCAAACTACACATCTATTGTCTGTCTGAAGTGTTTCATGTCTCCAAACTACACATCTAGTGTCTGTCTGAAGTGTTTCATGTCTACAAACTACACATCTAGTGTCTGTCTGAAGTGTTTCATATCTCCAAACTACACATCTATTGTCTGTCTGAAGTGTTTCATGTCTCCAAACTACACATCTAGTGTCTGTCTGAAGTGTTTCATGTCTCCAAACTACACATCTATTGTCTGTCTGAAGTGTTTCATGTCTCCAAACTACACATCTATTGTCTGAAGTGTTTCCTGTCTCCAAACTACACATCTAGTGTCTGTCTGAAGTGTTTCATGTCTCCAAACTACACATCTAGTGTCTGTCTGAAGTGTTTCATGTCTCCAAACTACACAACTATTGTCTGTCTGAAGTGTTTCACGTCTCCAAACTACGCATCTATTGTCTGTCTGAAGTGTTTCATGTCTCCAAACTACACATCTAGTGTCTGTCTGAAGTGTTTCATGTCTCCAAAATACACATCTAGTGTCTGTCTGAAGTGTTTCATGTCTCCAAACTACACATCTATTGTCTGTCTGAAGTGTTTCATGTCTCCAAACTACACATCTATTGTCTGAAGTTTTTCATGTCTCCAAACAACACATCTATTGTCTGTCTGAAGTGTTTCATGTCTCCAAACTACACATCTAGTGTCTGTTTGAAGTGTTTCATGTCTCCAAACTACACATCTATTGTCTGAAGTGTTTCATGTCTCCAAACAACACATCTATTGTCTGTCTGAAGTGTTTCATGTCTCCAAACTACACATCTATTGTCTGTCTGAAGTGTTTCATGTCTCCAAACTACACATCTATTGTCTGTCTGAAGTGTTTCATGTCTACAAACTACACATCTAGTGTCTGTCTGAAGTGTTTCATATCTCCAAACTACACATCTATTGTCTGTCTGAAGTGTTTCATGTCTCCAAACTACACATCTATTGTCTGTCTGAAGTGTTTCATGTCTCCAAACTACACATCTATTGTCTGAAGTGTTTCATGTCTCCAAACTACACATCTAGTGTCTGTCTGAAGTGTTTCATGTCTCCAAACTACACATCTATTGTCTGTCTGAAGTGTTTCATGTCTCCAAACTACACATCTATTGTCTGTCTGAAGTGTTTCATGTCTCCAAACTACACATCTAGTGTCTGAAGTGTTTCATGTCTCCAAACAACACATCTATTGTCTGTCTGAAGTGTTTCATGTCTCCAAACTACACATCTAGTGTCTGTCTGAAGTGTTTCATGTCTCCAAACTACACATCTATTGTCTGTCTGAAGTGTTTCATGTCTCCAAACTACACATCTATTGTTTGTCTGAAGTGTTTCATGTCTCCAAACTACACATCTAGTGTCTGAAGTGTTTCATGTCTCCAAACAACACATCTATTGTCTGTCTGAAGTGTTTCATGTCTCCAAACTACACATCTAGTGTCTGTCTGAAGTGTTTCATGTCTCCAAACTACACATCTATTGTCTGTCTGAAGTGTTTCATGTCTCCAAACTACACATCTATTGTCTGTCTGAAGTGTTTCATGTCTCCAAACTACACATCTATTGTTTGTCTGAAGTGTTTCATGTCTCCAAACTACACAACTATTGTCTGTCTGAAGTGTTTCATGTCTCAAACTACGCATCTATTGTTTGTCTGAAGTGTTTCATGTCTCCAAACTACACATCTATTGTCTGAAGTGTTTCATGTCTTTAAACTACACATCTAGTGTCTGTCTGAAGTGTTTCATGTCTCCAAACTACACATCTATTGTCTGTCTGAAGTGTTTCATGTCTCCAAACTACACAACTATTGTCTGTCTGAAGTGTTTCATGTCTCAAACTACGCATCTATTGTTTGTCTGAAGTGTTTCATGTCTCCAAACTACACATCTATTGTTTGTCTGAAGTGTTTCATGTCTCCAAACTACGCATCTATTGTCTGTCTGAAGTGTTTCATGTCTTTAAACTACACATCTATTGTCTGTCTGAAGTGTTTCATGTCTCCAAACTACACATCTATTGTCTGAAGTGTTTCATGTCTCCAAACAACACATCTATTGTCTGTCTGAAGTGTTTCATGTCTCCAAACTACACATCTATTGTCTGTCTGAAGTGTTTCATGTCTCCAAACTACACATCTAGTGTCTGTCTGAAGTGTTTCATGTCTACAAACTACACATCTAGTGTCTGTCTGAAGTGTTTCATATCTCCAAACTACACATCTATTGTCTGTCTGAAGTGTTTCATGTCTCCAAACTACACATCTAGTGTCTGTCTGAAGTGTTTCATGTCTCCAAACTACACATCTATTGTCTGTCTGAAGTGTTTCATGTCTCCAAACTACACATCTATTGTCTGAAGTGTTTCCTGTCTCCAAACTACACATCTAGTGTCTGTCTGAAGTGTTTCATGTCTCCAAACTACACATCTAGTGTCTGTCTGAAGTGTTTCATGTCTCCAAACTACACAACTATTGTCTGTCTGAAGTGTTTCACGTCTCCAAACTACGCATCTATTGTCTGTCTGAAGTGTTTCATGTCTCCAAACTACACATCTAGTGTCTGTCTGAAGTGTTTCATGTCTCCAAAATACACAGCTAGTGTCTGTCTGAAGTGTTTCATGTCTCCAAACTACACATCTATTGTCTGTCTGAAGTGTTTCATGTCTCCAAACTACACATCTATTGTCTGAAGTGTTTCATGTCTCCAAACAACACATCTATTGTCTGTCTGAAGTGTTTCATGTCTCCAAACTACACATCTAGTGTCTGTTTGAAGTGTTTCATGTCTCCAAACTACACATCTATTGTCTGAAGTGTTTCATGTCTCCAAACAACACATCTATTGTCTGTCTGAAGTGTTTCATGTCTCCAAACTACACATCTATTGTCTGTCTGAAGTGTTTCATGTCTCCAAACTACACATCTATTGTCTGTCTGAAGTGTTTCATGTCTACAAACTACACATCTAGTGTCTGTCTGAAGTGTTTCATATCTCCAAACTACACATCTATTGTCTGTCTGAAGTGTTTCATGTCTCCAAACTACACATCTATTGTCTGTCTGAAGTGTTTCATGTCTCCAAACTACACATCTATTGTCTGAAGTGTTTCATGTCTCCAAACTACACATCTAGTGTCTGTCTGAAGTGTTTCATGTCTCCAAACTACACATCTATTGTCTGTCTGAAGTGTTTCATGTCTCCAAACTACACATCTATTGTCTGTCTGAAGTGTTTCATGTCTCCAAACTACACATCTAGTGTCTGAAGTGTTTCATGTCTCCAAACAACACATCTATTGTCTGTCTGAAGTGTTTCATGTCTCCAAACTACACATCTAGTGTCTGTCTGAAGTGTTTCATGTCTCCAAACTACACATCTATTGTCTGTCTGAAGTGTTTCATGTCTCCAAACTACACATCTATTGTTTGTCTGAAGTGTTTCATGTCTCCAAACTACACATCTAGTGTCTGAAGTGTTTCATGTCTCCAAACAACACATCTATTGTCTGTCTGAAGTGTTTCATGTCTCCAAACTACACATCTAGTGTCTGTCTGAAGTGTTTCATGTCTCCAAACTACACATCTATTGTCTGTCTGAAGTGTTTCATGTCTCCAAACTACACATCTATTGTCTGTCTGAAGTGTTTCATGTCTCCAAACTACACATCTATTGTTTGTCTGAAGTGTTTCATGTCTCCAAACTACACATCTATTGTTTGTCTGAAGTGTTTCATGTCTCCAAACTACACATCTATTGTTTGTCTGAAGTGTTTCATGTCTCCAAACTACACATCTATTGTCTGTCTGAAGTGTTTCATGTCTCCAAACTACACATCTATTGTCTGAAGTGTTTCATGTCTCCAAACTACACATCTAGTGTCTGAAGTGTTTCATGTCTCCAAACAACACAACTATTGTCTGTCTGAAGTGTTTCATGTCTCAAACTACGCATCTATTGTTTGTCTGAAGTGTTTCATGTCTCCAAACTACACATCTATTGTTTGTCTGAAGTGTTTCATGTCTCCAAACTACACATCTATTGTCTGAAGTGTTTCATGTCTCCAAACTACACATCTAGTGTCTGTCTGCAGTGTTTCATGTCTCCAAACTACACATCTATTGTCTGTCTGAAGTGTTTCATGTCACCAAACTACACATCTATTGTCTGAAGTGTTTCCTGTCTCCAAACTACACATCTAGTGTCTGTCTGAAGTGTTTCAAGTCTCCAAACTACACATCTAGTGTCTGTCTGAAGTGTTTCATGTCTCCAAACTACACATCTAGTGTCTGTCTGAAGTGTTTCATGTCTCCAAACTACACATCTATTGTCTGTCTGAAGTGTTTCATGTCTCCAAACTACACAACTATTGTCTGTCTGAAGTGTTTCATGGCTGCAAACTACACATCTTGTGTCTTAAGTGTTTCCTGTCTCCAAACTACACATCTATTGTCTGTCTGAAGTGTTTCCTGTCTCCAAACTACACATCTATTGTCTGTCTGAAGTGTTTCCTGTCTCCAAACTACACATCTATTGTCTGTCTGAAGTGTTTCATGTCTCCAAACTACACATCTATTGCCTGAAGTGTTTCATGTCTCCAAACTACACATCTAGTGTCTGTCTGAAGTGTTTCATGTCTCCAAACTACACATCTATTGTCTGTCTGAATTGTTTCATGTCTCCAAACAACACATCTATTGTCTGTCTGAAGTGTTTCATGTCTACAAACTACACATCTATTGTCTGTCTGAAGTGTTTCATGTCTCCAAACTACACATCTATTGTCTGAAATGTTTCATGTCTCCAAACTACACATCTAGTGTCTGTCTGAAGTGTTTCATGTCTCCAAACTACACATCTATTGTCTGTCTGAAGTGTTTCATGTCTCCAAACTACACATCTAGTGTCTGTCTGAAGTGTTTCATGTCTCCAAACTACACATCTATTGTCTGTCTGAAGTGTTTCATGTCTCCAAACTACACATCTAGTGTCTGTCTGAAGTGTTTCATGTCTCCAAACTACACATCTATTGTCTGTCTGAAGTGTTTCATGTCTCCAAACTACACATCTATTGTCTGAAGTGTTTCCTGTCTCCAAACTACACATCTAGTGTCTGTCTGAAGTGTTTCATGTCTCCAAACTACACATCTATTGTCTGAAGTGTTTCATGTCTCCAAACTACACATCTAGTGTCTGTCTGAAGTGTTTCATGTCTCCAAAATACACATCTATTGTCTGTCTGAAGTGTTTCATGTCTCCAAACTACACATCTATTGTCTGAAGTGTTTCATGTCTCCAAACTACATATCTAGTGTCTGTCTGAAGTGTTTCATGTCTCCAAACTACACATCTAGTGTCTGTCTGAAGTGTTTCATGTCTCCAAACTACACATCTATTGTCTGAAGTGTTTCCTGTCTCCAAACTACACAGCTATTGTCTGTCTGAAGTGTTTCATGTCTCCAAACTACACAACTATTGTCTGTCTGAAGTGTTTCATGTCTCCAAACTACGCATCTATTGTCTGTCTGAAGTGTTTCATGTCTCCAAACTACACATCTATTGTCTGAAGTGTTTCCTGTCTCCAAACTACACATCTATTGTCTGTCTGAAGTGTTTCATGTCTCCAAACTACGCATCTATTGTCTGTCTGAAGTGTTTCATGTCTCCAAACTACACAACTATTGTCTGTCTGAAGTGTTTCATGTCTCCAAACTACGCATCTATTGTCTGTCTGAAGTGTTTCATGTCTCCAAACTACACATCTATTGTCTGAAGTGTTTCATGTCTCCAAACTACACATCTAGTGTCTGAAGTGTTTCATGTCTCCAAACAACACAACTATTGTCTGTCTGAAGTGTTTCATGTCTCAAACTACGCATCTATTGTTTGTCTGAAGTGTTTCATGTCTCCAAACTACACATCTATTGTTTGTCTGAAGTGTTTCATGTCTCCAAACTACACATCTATTGTCTGAAGTGTTTCATGTCTCCAAACTACACATCTAGTGTCTGTCTGCAGTGTTTCATGTCTCCAAACTACACATCTATTGTCTGTCTGAAGTGTTTCATGTCACCAAACTACACATCTATTGTCTGAAGTGTTTCCTGTCTCCAAACTACACATCTAGTGTCTGTCTGAAGTGTTTCATGTCTCCAAACTACACATCTAGTGTCTGTCTGAAGTGTTTCATGTCTCCAAACTACACATCTAGTGTCTGTCTGAAGTGTTTCATGTCTCCAAACTACACATCTATTGTCTGTCTGAAGTGTTTCATGTCTCCAAACTACACAACTATTGTCTGTCTGAAGTGTTTCATGTCTCAAACTACGCATCTATTGTTTGTCTGAAGTGTTTCATGTCTCTAAAACTACACATCTATTGTCTGTCTGAAATGTTTCATGGCTGCAAACTACACATCTTGTGTCTGAAGTGTTTCCTGTCTCCAAACTACACATCTATTGTCTGTCTGAAGTGTTTCCTGTCTCCAAACTAGACATCTATTGTCTGTCTGAAGTGTTTCCTGTCTCCAAACTACACATCTATTGTCTGTCTGAAGTGTTTCATGTCTCCAAACTACACATCTATTGCCTGAAGTGTTTCATGTCTCCAAACTACACATCTAGTGTCTGTCTGAAGTGTTTCATGTCTCCAAACTACACATCTATTGTCTGTCTGAATTGTTTCATGTCTCCAAAAAACACATCTATTGTCTGTCTGAAGTGTTTCATGTCTACAAACTACACATCTAGTGTCTGTCTGAAGTGTTTCATATCTCCAAACTACACATCTATTGTCTGTCTGAAGTGTTTCATGTCTCCAAACTACACATCTATTGTCTGTCTGAAGTGTTTCATGTCTCCAAACTACACATCTATTGTCTGAAATGTTTCATGTCTCCAAACTACACATCTAGTGTCTGTCTGAAGTGTTTCATGTCTCCAAACTACACATCTATTGTCTGTCTGAAGTGTTTCATGTCTCCAAACTACATATCTAGTGTCTGTCTGAAGTGTTTCATGTCTCCAAACTACACATCTATTGTCTGTCTGAAGTGTTTCATGTCTCCAAAATACACAGCTAGTGTCTGTCTGAAGTGTTTCATGTCTCCAAACTACACATCTATTGTCTGTCTGAAGTGTTTCATGTCTCCAAACTACACATCTATTGTCTGAAGTGTTTCATGTCTCCAAACAACACATCTATTGTCTGTCTGAAGTGTTTCATGTCTCCAAACTACACATCTAGTGTCTGTTTGAAGTGTTTCATGTCTCCAAACTACACATCTATTGTCTGAAGTGTTTCATGTCTCCAAACAACACATCTATTGTCTGTCTGAAGTGTTTCATGTCTCCAAACTACACATCTATTGTCTGTCTGAAGTGTTTCATGTCTCCAAACTACACATCTATTGTCTGTCTGAAGTGTTTCATGTCTACAAACTACACATCTAGTGTCTGTCTGAAGTGTTTCATATCTCCAAACTACACATCTATTGTCTGTCTGAAGTGTTTCATGTCTCCAAACTACACATCTATTGTCTGTCTGAAGTGTTTCATGTCTCCAAACTACACATCTATTGTCTGAAGTGTTTCATGTCTCCAAACTACACATCTAGTGTCTGTCTGAAGTGTTTCATGTCTCCAAACTACACATCTATTGTCTGTCTGAAGTGTTTCATGTCTCCAAACTACACATCTATTGTCTGTCTGAAGTGTTTCATGTCTCCAAACTACACATCTAGTGTCTGAAGTGTTTCATGTCTCCAAACAACACATCTATTGTCTGTCTGAAGTGTTTCATGTCTCCAAACTACACATCTAGTGTCTGTCTGAAGTGTTTCATGTCTCCAAACTACACATCTATTGTCTGTCTGAAGTGTTTCATGTCTCCAAACTACACATCTATTGTTTGTCTGAAGTGTTTCATGTCTCCAAACTACACATCTAGTGTCTGAAGTGTTTCATGTCTCCAAACAACACATCTATTGTCTGTCTGAAGTGTTTCATGTCTCCAAACTACACATCTAGTGTCTGTCTGAAGTGTTTCATGTCTCCAAACTACACATCTATTGTCTGTCTGAAGTGTTTCATGTCTCCAAACTACACATCTATTGTCTGTCTGAAGTGTTTCATGTCTCCAAACTACACATCTATTGTTTGTCTGAAGTGTTTCATGTCTCCAAACTACACATCTATTGTTTGTCTGAAGTGTTTCATGTCTCCAAACTACACATCTATTGTTTGTCTGAAGTGTTTCATGTCTCCAAACTACACATCTATTGTCTGTCTGAAGTGTTTCATGTCTCCAAACTACACATCTATTGTCTGAAGTGTTTCATGTCTCCAAACTACACATCTAGTGTCTGAAGTGTTTCATGTCTCCAAACAACACAACTATTGTCTGTCTGAAGTGTTTCATGTCTCAAACTACGCATCTATTGTTTGTCTGAAGTGTTTCATGTCTCCAAACTACACATCTATTGTTTGTCTGAAGTGTTTCATGTCTCCAAACTACACATCTATTGTCTGAAGTGTTTCATGTCTCCAAACTACACATCTAGTGTCTGTCTGCAGTGTTTCATGTCTCCAAACTACACATCTATTGTCTGTCTGAAGTGTTTCATGTCACCAAACTACACATCTATTGTCTGAAGTGTTTCCTGTCTCCAAACTACACATCTAGTGTCTGTCTGAAGTGTTTCAAGTCTCCAAACTACACATCTAGTGTCTGTCTGAAGTGTTTCATGTCTCCAAACTACACATCTAGTGTCTGTCTGAAGTGTTTCATGTCTCCAAACTACACATCTATTGTCTGTCTGAAGTGTTTCATGTCTCCAAACTACACAACTATTGTCTGTCTGAAGTGTTTCATGGCTGCAAACTACACATCTTGTGTCTTAAGTGTTTCCTGTCTCCAAACTACACATCTATTGTCTGTCTGAAGTGTTTCCTGTCTCCAAACTACACATCTATTGTCTGTCTGAAGTGTTTCCTGTCTCCAAACTACACATCTATTGTCTGTCTGAAGTGTTTCATGTCTCCAAACTACACATCTATTGCCTGAAGTGTTTCATGTCTCCAAACTACACATCTAGTGTCTGTCTGAAGTGTTTCATGTCTCCAAACTACACATCTATTGTCTGTCTGAATTGTTTCATGTCTCCAAACAACACATCTATTGTCTGTCTGAAGTGTTTCATGTCTACAAACTACACATCTATTGTCTGTCTGAAGTGTTTCATGTCTCCAAACTACACATCTATTGTCTGAAATGTTTCATGTCTCCAAACTACACATCTAGTGTCTGTCTGAAGTGTTTCATGTCTCCAAACTACACATCTATTGTCTGTCTGAAGTGTTTCATGTCTCCAAACTACACATCTAGTGTCTGTCTGAAGTGTTTCATGTCTCCAAACTACACATCTATTGTCTGTCTGAAGTGTTTCATGTCTCCAAACTACACATCTAGTGTCTGTCTGAAGTGTTTCATGTCTCCAAACTACACATCTATTGTCTGTCTGAAGTGTTTCATGTCTCCAAACTACACATCTATTGTCTGAAGTGTTTCCTGTCTCCAAACTACACATCTAGTGTCTGTCTGAAGTGTTTCATGTCTCCAAACTACACATCTATTGTCTGAAGTGTTTCATGTCTCCAAACTACACATCTAGTGTCTGTCTGAAGTGTTTCATGTCTCCAAAATACACATCTATTGTCTGTCTGAAGTGTTTCATGTCTCCAAACTACACATCTATTGTCTGAAGTGTTTCATGTCTCCAAACTACATATCTAGTGTCTGTCTGAAGTGTTTCATGTCTCCAAACTACACATCTAGTGTCTGTCTGAAGTGTTTCATGTCTCCAAACTACACATCTATTGTCTGAAGTGTTTCCTGTCTCCAAACTACACAGCTATTGTCTGTCTGAAGTGTTTCATGTCTCCAAACTACACAACTATTGTCTGTCTGAAGTGTTTCATGTCTCCAAACTACGCATCTATTGTCTGTCTGAAGTGTTTCATGTCTCCAAACTACACATCTATTGTCTGAAGTGTTTCCTGTCTCCAAACTACACATCTATTGTCTGTCTGAAGTGTTTCATGTCTCCAAACTACGCATCTATTGTCTGTCTGAAGTGTTTCATGTCTCCAAACTACACAACTATTGTCTGTCTGAAGTGTTTCATGTCTCCAAACTACGCATCTATTGTCTGTCTGAAGTGTTTCATGTCTCCAAACTACACATCTATTGTCTGAAGTGTTTCATGTCTCCAAACTACACATCTAGTGTCTGAAGTGTTTCATGTCTCCAAACAACACAACTATTGTCTGTCTGAAGTGTTTCATGTCTCAAACTACGCATCTATTGTTTGTCTGAAGTGTTTCATGTCTCCAAACTACACATCTATTGTTTGTCTGAAGTGTTTCATGTCTCCAAACTACACATCTATTGTCTGAAGTGTTTCATGTCTCCAAACTACACATCTAGTGTCTGTCTGCAGTGTTTCATGTCTCCAAACTACACATCTATTGTCTGTCTGAAGTGTTTCATGTCACCAAACTACACATCTATTGTCTGAAGTGTTTCCTGTCTCCAAACTACACATCTAGTGTCTGTCTGAAGTGTTTCATGTCTCCAAACTACACATCTAGTGTCTGTCTGAAGTGTTTCATGTCTCCAAACTACACATCTAGTGTCTGTCTGAAGTGTTTCATGTCTCCAAACTACACATCTATTGTCTGTCTGAAGTGTTTCATGTCTCCAAACTACACAACTATTGTCTGTCTGAAGTGTTTCATGTCTCAAACTACGCATCTATTGTTTGTCTGAAGTGTTTCATGTCTCTAAAACTACACATCTATTGTCTGTCTGAAATGTTTCATGGCTGCAAACTACACATCTTGTGTCTGAAGTGTTTCCTGTCTCCAAACTACACATCTATTGTCTGTCTGAAGTGTTTCCTGTCTCCAAACTAGACATCTATTGTCTGTCTGAAGTGTTTCCTGTCTCCAAACTACACATCTATTGTCTGTCTGAAGTGTTTCATGTCTCCAAACTACACATCTATTGCCTGAAGTGTTTCATGTCTCCAAACTACACATCTAGTGTCTGTCTGAAGTGTTTCATGTCTCCAAACTACACATCTATTGTCTGTCTGAATTGTTTCATGTCTCCAAAAAACACATCTATTGTCTGTCTGAAGTGTTTCATGTCTACAAACTACACATCTAGTGTCTGTCTGAAGTGTTTCATATCTCCAAACTACACATCTATTGTCTGTCTGAAGTGTTTCATGTCTCCAAACTACACATCTATTGTCTGTCTGAAGTGTTTCATGTCTCCAAACTACACATCTATTGTCTGAAATGTTTCATGTCTCCAAACTACACATCTAGTGTCTGTCTGAAGTGTTTCATGTCTCCAAACTACACATCTATTGTCTGTCTGAAGTGTTTCATGTCTCCAAACTACATATCTAGTGTCTGTCTGAAGTGTTTCATGTCTCCAAACTACACATCTATTGTCTGTCTGAAGTGTTTCATGTCTCCAAACTACACATCTAGTGTCTGTCTGAAGTGTTTCATGTCTCCAAACTACACATCTATTGTCTGTCTGAAGTGTTTCATGTCTCCAAACTACACATCTATTGTCTGAAGTGTTTCCTGTCTCCAAACTACACATCTAGTGTCTGTCTGAAGTGTTTCATGTCTCCAAACTACACATCTAGTGTCTGTCTGAAGTGTTTCATGTCTCCAAACTACACATCTATTGTCTGAAGTGTTTCATGTCTCCAAACTACACATCTAGTGTCTGTCTGAAGTGTTTCATGTCTCCAAACTACACATCTAGTGTCTGTCTGAAGTGTTTCCTGTCTCCAAACTACACATCTATTGTCTGTCTGAAGTGTTTCATGTCTCCAAACTACACAACTATTGTCTGTCTGAAGTGTTTCATGTCTCCAAACTACGCATCTATTGTCTGTCTGAAGTGTTTTATGTCTCCAAACTACACATCTAGTGTCTGTCTGAAGTGTTTCATGTCTCCAAACTACACATCTAGTGTCTGTCTGAAGTGTTTCATGTCTCCAAACTACACATCTATTGTTTGTCTGAAGTGTTTCATGTCTCCAAACTACACATCTAGTGTCTGTCTGAAGTGTTTCCTGTCTCCAAACTACACATCTATTGTCTGTCTGAAGTGTTTCATGTCTCCAAACTACACAACTATTGTCTGTCTGAAGTGTTTCATGTCTCCAAACTACGCATCTATTGTCTGTCTGAAGTGTTTCATGTCTCCAAACTACGCATCTATTGTCTGTCTGAAGTGTTTCATGTCTCCAAACTACACATCTATTGTCTGAAGTGTTTCATGTCTCCAAACAACACATCTATTGTCTGTCTGAAGTGTTTCATGTCTCCAAACAACACATCTATTGTCTGTCTGAAGTGTTTCATGTCTCCAAACTACACATCTATTGTCTGTCTGAAGTGTTTCATGTCTCCAAACTACACATCTAGTGTCTGTCTGAAGTGTTTCATGTCTCCAAACTACACATCTATTGTCTGTCTGAAGTGTTTCATGTCTCCAAACTACACAACTATTGTCTGTCTGAAGTGTTTCATGTCTCAAACTACGCATCTATTGTTTGTCTGAAGTGTTTCATGTCTCCAAACTACACATCTATTGTTTGTCTGAAGTGTTTCATGTCTCCAAACTACGCATCTATTGTCTGTCTGAAGTGTTTCATGTCTCCAAACTACACATCTAGTGTCTGTCTGAAGTGTTTCATGTCTCCAAACTACACATCTATTGCCTGAAGTGTTTCATGTCTCCAAACTACACATCTATTGTCTGTCTGAATTGTTTCATGTCTCCAAACTACACATCTATTGTCTGTCTGAAGTGTTTCATGTCTACAAACTACACATCTATTGTCTGTCTGAAATGTTTCATGTCTCCAAACTATACATCTAGTGTCTGTCTGAAGTGTTTCATGTCTCCAAACTACACATCTATTGTCTGTCTGAAGTGTTTCATGTCTCCAAACTACACATCTAGTGTCTGTCTGAAGTGTTTCATGTCTCCAAACTACACATCTAGTGTCTGAAGTGTTTCATGTCTCCAAACAACACATCTATTGTCTGTCTGAAGTGTTTCATGTCTCCAAACTACACATCTAGTGTCTGTCTGAAGTGTTTCATGTCTCCAAACTACACATCTATTGTCTGTCTGAAGTGTTTCATGTCTCCAAACTACACATCTATTGTTTGTCTGAAGTGTTTCATGTCTCCAAACTACACATCTAGTGTCTGAAGTGTTTCATGTCTCCAAACAACACATCTATTGTCTGTCTGAAGTGTTTCATGTCTCCAAACTACACATCTAGTGTCTGTCTGAAGTGTTTCATGTCTCCAAACTACACATCTATTGTCTGTCTGAAGTGTTTCATGTCTCCAAACTACACATCTATTGTCTGTCTGAAGTGTTTCATGTCTCCAAACTACACATCTATTGTTTGTCTGAAGTGTTTCATGTCTCCAAACTACACATCTATTGTTTGTCTGAAGTGTTTCATGTCTCCAAACTACACATCTATTGTTTGTCTGAAGTGTTTCATGTCTCCAAACTACACATCTATTGTTTGTCTGAAGTGTTTCATGTCTCCAAACTACACATCTATTGTCTGAAGTGTTTCATGTCTCCAAACTACACATCTATTGTCTGTCTGAAGTGTTTCATGTCTTTAAACTACACATCTAGTGTCTGTCTAAAGTGTTTCATGTCTCCAAACTACACATCTATTGTCTGTCTGAAGTGTTTCATTTCTCCAAACAACACATCTAATTTCTGAAGTGTTTCATGTCTCCAAACTACACATCTATTGTCTGTCTGAAGTGTTTCATTTCTCCAAACAACACATCTAATTTCTGAAGTGTTTCATGTCTCCAAACTACACATCTATTGTCTGTCTGAAGTGTTTCATTTCTCCAAACAACACATCTAATTTCTGAAGTGTTTCATTTCTCCAAACTACACATCTATTGTCACTTACCATCAGCCCCATCCAGGTAGCCCAGAAGCAAATCTCGCTGCCGGTTCATCTGAGCGATGATAATTTCCACTCCACTGTGTCTTATCTTCTGGATCAGATCTACAAAAGTCTTGTTTTCTGGTGCTGGTAGCTTGGGAGCGAACTGGTGCCCCAGTGTCAGTAGGTGGTGTGCTATGAACATGCAGTTGTTGTGATGTAGTGCTGTCAGGAGAAAGACAACAAATGTGACAATCCACCAGAGCCCATCCACAGAAAGACATAGGGCATGTCATTTATGACTCAAGTATCTTGTGTTTGGGAGATGATGTGGTTTGTGACAATAGGACGTGGTTTGTGACAACAGGATGTAGTTTGCGGCAACAGGATGTGGTTTGTGACAACAGGATGTGGTTTGTGACAACAGGATGTGGTTTTGTGACAACAGAATGTGGTTTGTGACAACAGGATGTGGTTTGTGACAACAGAATGTGGTTTGTGACAACAGGATGTGGTTTGTGACAACAGGATGTGGTTTGTGACAACAGAATATGGTTTGTGACAACAGGACATGGTTTGTGACAACAGAATATGGTTTGTGACAACAGGACATGGTTTGTGACAACAGGATGTGGTTTGTGACAACAGGACGTGAAGCAATGACATAACTGAAGACAGCTCAGGTCTGAACAGCCTCTGGCCCCAAAGGAAACTTTCAAGGTCATGCCCACCTGTCTCTGAACTAAGGGAAACATTCAAGGTCATGCACACCTGTCTCTGACCCAAGGGAAACTTTCTAGGTCATATACGCCTACCTCTGACCCAAGATAAACTTTCAAAGTTATGTCCACCTACCTGCTAATTGAGGGAAACTCTCAAAGTTATGTCCATGGTGTGTAGGCACAACGTGGTAAAACAGCTCAAACATACTCCTAACTGCGTAGAACATTTGTGTGGCACACTCTGGAGAGCTCTCCGTCGATTCACTCAGCGTTTCATATGCCAGCATCATGAGGGTTTGGATGTTCTCACTATAGACATAACAATTAGTAGACATAACAATTAGTAGGCATAACAATTAGTAGACATAACAATTAGTAGACATAACAATTAGTAGACATAACAATTAGGAAACATAACAATTAGTAGACACAATAATTAGCAGAAGTAACAATTAGTAGACAAACATAACCATCACATTGACACCTCCGACTAAATGCTACAATGTAACTCACCTGACTGAATGCTACAATGTAACTCATCTGACTGAATGCTACAATGTAGCTCACCTGGCTAAATGCTACAATGTAGCTCATCTGACTGAATGCTACAATGTAGCTCACCTGACTAAATGCTACAATGTAGCTCATCTGACTAAATGCTACGATGTAGCTCACCTGACTAAATGCTACAATGTAGCTCACCTGACTAAATGCTACAATGTAACTCACCTGATCCTACATTTTGGCAGCCTGAATGTGTTGTCACTCAGTTGATGGTCCGCAGCAACCTCCAGTCGTCCACTTTTCCTGACCCCACCGCGGGTCAAAGGTGGCCACTCCCCTACTGGTTTGTCTTCTGTCACAGCCACAGTGTCATGTAGGTCAGATGTCATGAGGGCATGTGCTGCCTCCAGTGTAGCCTGGCTCTTCTTGTTGGCAAACAGCATGTTGACATTCTGTACATAGTCCAGGAGACTTCTGTTGTCAGCCTCGATGAAGCCCAGCCTCACCATTTCATCTATTCACCGATACAAACAATAGTGTCAACTCCTGATCTATTCACTAATACAAACAATAGTGTCACCTTCTGATCTATTCACTAATACAAACAAGTCACCTCCTGATCTATTCACCAATACAAACAATAGTGTCAACTCCTGATCTATTCACTAATACAAACAATAGTGTCAACTCCTGATCTATTCACCAATACAAACAAGTCACCTCCTGATCTATTCACCAATACAAACAATAGTGTCAACTCCTGATCTATTCACTAATACAAACAATAGTGTCACCTTCTGATCTATTCACCAATACAAACAAAAGAGTCACCTCCTGATCTATTCACCAATACAAACCATAGCGTCACCATCTCATCTATTCACCGATACAAACAATAGTGTCACCTCCTGTTCTATTCACCAATACAAACAATAGTGTCAACTCCTGATCTATTCACTAATACAAACAATAGTGTCACCTTCTGATCTATTCACTAATAAAAACAAAAGAGTCACATCTATTCACCAATATAACACAATAGTGTCAACTCCTGATCTATTCACCAATACAAACAAGTCACCTCCTGATCTATTCACCAATACAAACAATAGTGTCACCTTCTGATCTATTTACCAATACAAACAAAAGAGTCACCTCCTGACCTATTCACCAATACAAACAATAGAGTCACCTCCTGATCTATTCACTAATACAAACAAGAGTCACCTCCTGATCTATTCACCAACACAAACAATAGAGTCACCTCCTGATCTATTCATCAATACAAACAAGAGTCACCTCCTGATCTATTCACCAATACAAACAATGGTGTCACCTCCTGATCTATTCATCAATACAAATAAGAGTCACCTCCTGATCTATTCACCAATACAAACAATGGTGTCACCTCCTGATCTATTCACCAATACAAACAAGAGTCACCTAATTGATCTATTCACCAATACAAACAATAGTGTCACCTCCTGATCTATTCACCAATACAAACAATAGTGTCACCTCATGATCTATTCACCAATACAAACAAAAGTCACCTCCTGATCTATTCACCAATACAAACAATAGTGTCACCTCCTGATCTATTCACCAATACAAACAAATGACCTGAGCATCAACCTAACATCTCTAAAAATGTATCCATTTTCCCTTGAGATGAGCACATGATAGTGGCACCGATAACACCATACTGTCACAGCTGAGGCTAACAATGAGACCAGTGTCACAGCTAAGGTTAACAATGAGACCAGTGTCACAGCTGAGGCTAACAATGAGACCAGTGTCACAGCTGAGGCTAACAATGAGACCAGTGTCACAGCTGAGGCTAACAATGAGACCAGTGTCACAGGTGAGGTTAACAATGAGACCAGTGTCACAGGTGAGGTTAACAATGAGACCAGTGTCACAGCTGAGGCTAACAATGAGACCAGTGTCACAGATAAGGTTAACAATGAGACCAGTGTCACAGCTGAGGCTAACAATGAGACCAGTGTCACAGGTGAGGTTAACAATGAGACCAGTGTCACAGGTGAGGTTAACAATGAGACCAGTGTCACAGGTGAGGTTAACAATGAGACCAGTGTCACAGGTGAGGTTAACAATGAGACCAGTGTCACAGGCAAGGCTAACAATGAGACCAGTACAGGTGAGGTTAACAATGAGAAGGTTTAAAAATAATTATGAAATTCACTGATGGGGGCTAAAGTTACAAACACACAGGTCTGGGACAGGTGAGAGGAAAGCAATGTTACCAAATGAGGACATACCTTGTAACAGACGTGTGGATGCTATGACTTGGCTAAAACCCTCTAGATCCTTGGCACTGGCAGGGACTGCTTTAGCCAGGACAGTTTTTTGCAGCAGGTCCAACAACCATGGACTGACAGCTTGTCCAAGCAGTGACATTAATGTGCCCTTACTCACAGCATGCGGCACAGACGGCACATCCAGCTTGGTGGTGTCATGGCGTCCATATTCAACATGAAGAAACAGAGCATGTAAGTGTTCCAGAATGCTCATGAGGTTTCCGAACACGTAAGTGTACATGCTCTCCTCTCCTATAGTCTTGGAACTGTCCTTAGCCTTTAGACTGCCTGCCTTCAGGGTGGCCTCGTTATCTTGAAGGCCGACGTACAAGGTCTTGGTGTTGTTAGCTGTTCTCACAGAAATGTTCAGCTGCATGTTTTCTGTGACAACTGGCACTAAATAGTTCCGGAACCAGTCAGCAAACAATTTCATTTGGCTGCCCAGAAGGTTGCACATGTACAGGCCTTCAACCAACTCCTGCAGCTGTGAGGGGTACATCTCGTTACAGGCCACGGAGACAGAGATCTCCTTCAGACATGTTTCCGTAGCAGGCTCGGGTGATGGTCTAACAGTCCAGTTGATCAAGTCTTTCCACAAGTCAGAGAGATGACACTCAAGCTTGGCAAACTGGACCTAAAGGAACATAAGACAAGTTGGAGAGATGACACTCAAGCTTGGCAAACTGGACCTACAGGAACATTAGACAAGTTGGAGAGATGACACTCAAGCTTGGCAAACTGGACCTACAGGAACATTAGACAAGTTGGAGAGATGACACTCAAGCTTGGCAAACTGGACCTACAGGAACATTAGACAAGTTGGAGAGATGACACTCAAGCTTGGCAAACTGGACCTACAGGAACATTAGACAAGTTGGAGAGATGACACTCAAGCTTGGCAAACTGGACCTACAGGAACATTAGACAAGTTGGAGAGATGACACTCAAGCTTGGCAAACTGGACCTACAGGAACATTAGACAAGTTGGAGAGATGACACTCAAGCTTGGCAAACTGGACCTACAGGAACATTAGACAAGTTGGAGAGATGACACTCAAGCTTGGCAAACTGGACCTACAGGAACATTAGACAAGTTGGAGAGATGACACTCAAGCTTGGCAAACTGGACCTACAGGAACATAAGACAAGGCTGGGCGTGTCATTACAAGAGCTACTACTATCATCCAAGGTTAAACAAGAGAAAGTCACTCCCATCCAAGGTTAAACAAGACAAAGTCACCCCCATCCATGGGTTAAACAAGACAAAGTCACCCCCATCCAAGGTTAAACAAGACAAAGTCACCCCCATCCATGGGTTAGACAACACAAAGTCATCCCCATCCAAGGTTAAACAAGACAAAGTCACCCCCATCCAAGGTTAAACAAGACAAAGTCACCCCCATCCATGGGTTAAACAAGACAAAGTCATCCCCATCCATGGGTTAAACAAGACAAAGTCATCCCCATCCCTGGGTTAAACAAGACAAAGTCACCCCCATCCAAGGTTAAACAAGACAAAGTCATCCCCATCCAAGGTTAAACAAGACAAAGTCACCCCCATCCAAGGTTAAACAAGACAAAGTCACCCCCATCCATGGGATAAACAAGAGAAAGTCATCCTCATCCAAGGTTAAACAAGACAAAGTCATCCCCATCCATGGGTTAAACAAGACAAAGTCACCCCCATCCAAGGTTAAACAAGACAAAGTCACCCCCATCCATGGGTTAGACAACACAAAGTCATCCCCATCCAAGGTTAAACAAGACAAAGTCACCCCCATCCAAGGTTAAACAAGACAAAGTCACCCCCATCCATGGGTTAAACAAGACAAAGTCATCCCCATCCATGGGTTAAACAAGACAAAGTCATCCCCATCCCTGGGTTAAACAAGACAAAGTCACCCCCATCCAAGGTTAAACAAGACAAAGTCATCCCCATCCAAGGTTAAACAAGACAAAGTCACCCCCATCCAAGGTTAAACAAGACAAAGTCACCCCCATCCATGGGTTAAACAAGAGAAAGTCATCCTCATCAAAGGTTAAACAAGACAAAGTCATCCCCATCCATGGGTTAAACAAGACAAAGTCATCCCCATCCCTGGGTTAAACAAGACAAAGTCATCCCCATCCAAGGTTAAACAAGACAAAGTCACCCCCATCCAAGGTTAAACAAAACAAAGTCATCCCCATCCAAGGTTAAACAAGACAAAGTCACTCCCGTCCAAGGTTAAACAAGACAAAGTCACCCCCCTCCAAGGTTAAACAAGACAAAGTCACCCCCATCCAAGGTTAAACAAGACAAAGTCACCCCCATCCAAGGTTAAACAAGACAAAGTCACCCCCATCCATGGGTTAAACAAGACAAAGTCACCCCCATCCAAGGTTAAACAAGACGAAGTCACCCCCATCCAAGGTTAAACAAGACAAAGTCACCCCCATCCAAGGTTAAACAAGACAAAGTCACCCCCATCCAAGGTTAAACAAGACAAAGTCACCCCCATCCAAGGTTAAACAAGACAAAGTCATCCCCATCCATGGGTTAAACAAGACAAAGTCACCCCCATCCAAGGTTAAACAAGACAAAGTCACCCCCATCCATGGGTTAAACAAGAGAAAGTCACCCCCATTCATGGGTTAAACAAGAGAAAGTCACCCCTATCCATGGGTTAAACAAGAGAAAGTCACCCCTATCCAAGGTTAAACAAGAGAAAGTCATCCCCATTCATGGGTTGAACAAGAGAAAGTCACTCCTATCCAAGGTTAACAAGAGAAAGTCACCCCTATCCAAGGTTAAACAAGAGAAAGTCATCCCCATTCATGGGTTAAACAAGAGAAAGTCATCACCATTCATGGGTTAAACAAGAGAAATCATCCCCATTCAAGGGTTAAACAAGAGAAAAGTTAGTGCATGCATCTAGAATCACATCCATGGTGGTCTGCATGTCCTGTTTGTGTGACAGCCATCAGCAAAAAGGAGATCCAAGATGGAAGCTTCAGCCACGTTTGTGTGAGACTCCTCAGGCTGAACAGCTGCCCACCTGTCCGGTATCTGATGTATATGCCAGTGAAAGCAGAGAGCATGCAGCAAATACCAGACTAAAGAATGTTTGGACCAGCACACAGCCGTTTATGGCCAGGAAGATTTCAGTCTGTAACATATTGACGTCAGGGGGTGTCAGCATGAGCTGGTTGGGACCCTGGACCTATCACCCAGTCAGGGGGTGTCAGCGTGAGCTGGTTGGGACCATGGACCTATCACCGAGTCAGCATGAGCTGGTTGGGACCCTGGACCTATCACCCAGTCAGGGGGTGTCAGCATGAGCTGGTTAGAACCACCAGACCAATCACCCAGTCAGGGGGTGTCAGCATGAGCTGGTTAGAACCCCCAGACCTATCACCCAGTCAGGGGGTGTCAGCATGAGCTGGTTAGAACCCCCAGACCGATCACCCAGTCAGGGGGTGTCAGCATGAGCTGGTTAGAACCCCCAGACCTATCACCCAGTCAGGGGGTGTCAGCATGAGCTGGTTAGAACCCCCAGACCTATCACCCAGTCAGGGGGTGTCAGCATGAGCTGGTTAGAACCCCCAGACCTATCACCCAGTCAGGGGGTGTCAGCATGAGCTGGTTAGAACCCCCAGACCTATCACCCAGATTTACTTCTTATATTATCTACAAATATCACTAGCTAATCTCGTGGCCTTGTGTTGCCCTTCAGTACTTGGTGGTAAGGCTGGTCTCTGACAGGTTTGCTAACTTCTATCGACAAAATTGGGCTATGGAACAAAAGCTTCTCAACAATGTTTGAGGGTGTGCTTCCTGTGGAGTCTTGAGGTACATCTGACTTTCGATCAGACAGCCTCACGTTTTCCCTGACATGAGCAGTTATCAAGAGAGTCTACTGCTCTGTTAGGTGTTCCTCTTACACCTTTGTTGCTACCAATTGAGCGGATCATCAAGAGCTCATGTCCATGAAGTGCTCAACCAACAATTCTCACAAGCCTTGTCCGGTTCTCTACTACTGGATCGAGTCAGTGTGTCGTCATTCTCAACAGGCATACGAACTGAACCTGTGAGTGATACTACCTCGTTGACCAGGTTATTGCCTCTGAGTTTACCAACTCAGTATGTTGTCCCTCTCTTGTGGATCGCATCCCGTGTGTTTGCGACACGGCTGTAACAGATCCCTTTGTAGCAGAAGAGACTGGGGTTGAAAACATTCTCGGAGAGCCAAAAATTGGCTGAGAAAGTATTTGGCAAGGTCAGGTCAATCTAGGGTCACAACACAAGGTCAGGGCTGGAAATAGAAGCGTAGGAAAGATCAGTAGCGTTTACTATGAGTTTGGACTGGTATGTCTGACTTGGAGTTAATGACTTTAGACCTACCCATTTTTATATTGGACTAGTATCAGTAGGAGTAAAAATAAAAGTCAAGATCCCGCCACGCCATGCGGCGCATAGGAAATATGGTGTTAGGCCCATATTATGTTTTAGCCCACAGCACTAAGTGGATGATGTGGTCAGCATCACGCCAGCCGCCTTCACTTCCTGGACTGAACCGGTACCCATTTAAGGCTGGGTCGACCCGGGAGCCATTGCAGTCTGAAAAACCATTTACCCTCAACTGGGGAATGAACCCAGGACCACTCAGATGTGAAGCCAGCACGCTAACCACTGCGCTACGCTCGCTCCTCCGATCAGTAGGGGAGTTAGCAACAATTAATGGCATGCCAGAGAGTGACAAATAGCCAACGCAGCCAATAGGATTCAAAAGGGGAGTTGCCGAGACAAGATTGACGGATGACCAACCAACTAGGAAGGAAGAGTGGATTTGGTGACTACCTCCATATTGGTTTAGGTGGGGCTAAAATGGGTCTTTAAAAAAGCAACTAGATCATTCGAGAGACAGCTGATCGGGACAGATTATACCATCATATGTCAAGGGCATTGTACTTTTGCTCATTGATAAAATGGCGGACTCCTTGTAAGTGACACAAGAAGGAAATCTGTTCACTTTGACTGGCAGAATGGGAACAAAGCATATCTGTAGCATTCATCAGCTTAAGGTGATCTGTCGAGGATAAGAGATAACTGATTGTAGGTGCCATCAGTTCGGGACAAAGCATATCTGTAGCCATCACAGTCATCAGCTCGTGTGATCTGGTGAGGGCAAGAGATAAACAGCTCATGTCTGAACATACGATAAAGTTGTAAAGATGGCACCTAAAAGAGCAGTCTCTCAGATTGGCGTGTCTGTTCATGTCAGGTTTTATCGAAACGTTCTGAATCAGAATGGTCAAGAGTGGTCGGCCATAGCCCCTGATCGAAAGAGTTGTAACGTGACATCTCAGAAAGCAACCCCAAAATAATAACAAAAACTATTTTCACACAGTGCAGGACCGACGACCACTAGAGATCAACATCATCACCAGCTGCCAGAGGGCACACGTGTCTGCATAGTAGATAGTGGGTAATCAGTGTAGAACAAGATTGTATAGCGTGTCATAGATATTAGGTTAGACTATCAAATTGGGTTTATAGTTCCAGGGATTCCATTCAAGCTCATGCTAACATTTCATGAGGTAGAAAGATTGAGTTACTGATTAGGAAGTTTTGTTTTATCCATGTTATAAACCATAGATGTGTAATAAATCTGATTTTATTGTTCACATAAGCTGTAGAGTTTTCTATGTTCAAGTCGCAGCATCAAGTATTAAATGTTTTAATGCTAATACAGGAATCCTAGCTCTATCAAACGACCACTCTCTTCAGAATTGTGTGCCAAGTGTTACCAGCACTTTACAGGCCACTCTCTTCAGGATTGTGTGCCAAGTGTTTGTGACACCTTTATCGTACAGACAAACTTTCTCACTCAAAGTGATCAGATTGATTTCTTGTGTCGCTGGGGTTGGCTCTTACATCAGACCCGTGAAACTCGTAGTGGTCAACCTCCTGGGCAGCTCTGCCTGTAGTAAATCCTGTATCTTGTTTTATTGGCCCCTTAGGCATCACCCAAAACAACATGGCTGCTGATCAGGAGGTGTCTCTGTCCCTACCCCATTCCCCAACGAGCCATTCAAATCACTATTGAACCTGAAACACCTGTCAATCTGCCAAGTTTCTCCCACTCAATCCCATACACTTCGCTGGCTATCTTGTCACCTCTGTCAATCCTATAGTGCCAGTTTGTCCCTAACTTCCAATTTCACTCAGAACCCCCCTACCCCCAAATATCACTAAAACCCCCCACTCCCTGTTTGTGTCTCTAGCTACCCTAGCAAATGGTCTAGTCCAGCACCCTCTCCCCCCCCCCCCTGTTTGTGTCTCTAGCAAACAGTCTGGTCCAGCACCAGCCTTTCCCCACCACCATCATCTTTGTCAACCGTCTACTCTGGTCAAATCATAAAGAATATCTGCCAAACCCTGAATAACAACTACAGGTAGAACTGGGCCAAGACGGAGAATGTCCCACCAAGGCGGGCCTCTACTTGACCTGTGCTCAAATATTCTATCATTGTTCCCAGCTAGCCTTAGCTGGCCTTGTCCAAACCACAAACCATAACTCCTATGTTTTATAAATGTCATTCTACATGACAAGACATATAACTCTGTCTTCCACACACATCTGACATACATGACAATGTCCTGACACATTAGACTGTTTCAAATACAAACAGCAACAACAATTGAATAAACAACAACGAATATATAAAAAGAACAACAACTTTATAAACAGCAACAACAACTGAACAAACAGCAACAACAAGTGAACAAACAGCAACAACAAGTGAACAAACAGCAACAACAACTGAACAAACAGCAGCAAGAACTGGACAAACAGCAACAACAAGTGAACAAACAGCAACAAGTGAACAAACAGCAACAACAAGTGAACAAACAGCAACAAGTGAACAAACAGCAACAACAACTGAACAAACAGCAGCAAGAACTGGACAAACAGCAACAAGTGAACAAACAGCAACAACAAGTGAACAAACAGCAACAACAAGTGAACAAACAGCAACAACAAGTGAACAAACAGCAGCAAGAACTGGACAAACAGCAACAACAAGTGAACAAACAGCAACAACAAGTGAACAAACAGCAACAACAAGTGAACAAACAGCAGCAAGAACTGGACAAACAGCAACAACAAGTGAACAAACAGCAACAAGTGAACAAACAGCAACAACAACTGAACAAACAGCAACAAGTGAACAAACAGCAACAACAAGTGAACAAACAGCAACAACAACTGAACAAACAGCAACAAGTGAACAAACAGCAACAACAACTGAACAAACAGCAACAAGTGAACAAACAGCAACAACAAGTGAACAAACAGCAACAACCACTGAACAAACAGTAACAAGTGAACAAACAGCAACAACAACTGAACAAACAGCAACAACAACTGAACAAACAGCAACAACAACTGAACAAACAGCAACAAGTGAACAAACAGCAACAACAACTGAACAAACAGCAACAAGTGAACAAACAGCAACAACAAGTGAACAAACAGCAACAACAACTGAACAAACAGCAACAACAACTGAACAAACAGCAACAACAAGTGAACAAACAGCAACAACAAGTGAACAAACAGCAACAACAAGTGAACAAACAGCAACAACAAGTGAACAAACAGCAACAACAAGTGAACAAACAGCAACAACAAGTGAACAAACAGCAACAACAAGTGAACAAACAGCAACAACAAGTGAACAAACAGCAACAAGTGAACAAACAGCAACAACAAGTGAACAAACAGCAACAACAAGTGAACAAACAGCAACAACAACTGAACAAACAGCAACAACAAGTGAACAAACAGCAACAAGTGAACAAACAGCAACAACAAGTGAACAAACAGCAACAACAAGTGAACAAACAGCAACAAGTGAACAAACAGCAACAACAAGTGAACAAACAGCAACAACAAGTGAACAAACAGCAGCAAGAACTGGACAAACAGCAACAACAAGTGAACAAACAGCAACAAGTGAACAAACAGCAACAACAACTGAACAAACAGCAACAAGTGAACAAACAGCAACAACAAGTGAACAAACAGCAACAACAACTGAACAAACAGCAACAAGTGAACAAACAGCAACAACAACTGAACAAACAGCAACAAGTGAACAAACAGCAACAACAAGTGAACAAACAGCAACAACCACTGAACAAACAGCAACAAGTGAACAAACAGCAACAACAACTGAACAAACAGCAACAACAACTGAACAAACAGCAACAACAACTGAACAAACAGCAACAAGTGAACAAACAGCAACAACAACTGAACAAACAGCAACAAGTGAACAAACAGCAACAACAAGTGAACAAACAGCAACAACAACTGAACAAACAGCAACAACAACTGAACAAACAGCAACAACAAATGAACAAACAGCAACAACAAGTGAACAAACAGCAACAACAAGTGAACAAACAGCAACAACAAGTGAACAAACAGCAACAACAAGTGAACAAACAGCAACAACAAGTGAACAAACAGCAACAACAAGTGAACAAACAGCAACAACAAGTGAACAAACAGCAACAAGTGAACAAACAGCAACAACAAGTGAACAAACAGCAACAACAAGTGAACAAACAGCAACAACAACTGAACAAACAGCAACAACAAGTGAACAAACAGCAACAAGTGAACAAACAGCAACAACAAGTGAACAAACAGCAACAACAAGTGAACAAACAGCAACAAGTGAACAAACAGCAACAACAACTGAACAAACAGCAACAACAAGTGAACAAACAGCAACAACAACTGAACAAACAGCAACAACAACTGAACAAACAACAACAACTGAACAAACAGCAACAACAAGTGAACAAACAGCAACAACAACTGAACAAACAGCAACAACAACTGGACCTCTGACTGACCTTGAGCTCAGTTTTCATGGCTACAAGAACAGTGATCTGGCCATCCAGCTCGGTCAGAGGTTGCTTGAAGTGAGTTTCCAGCTTGATTAATGCTAGTGCTGCCTCGCTATACTTCTTCGCCTCCAGGCATCTGGCTGAGCTCTGTACATCACGAATTGGGCTAATAAATAATGTGACTCTACAACTGACGGACGTCACATTTCACACAGACAAACTTGACTTCATTTACAAATTTTCAGTCATATTTAATAAGAGAACATAAGATGCAAATCACTTGACTTGGTCACTCTACATAACACAAACTCAATGTGACATTGTCACTCTAGACCACACTAACTCAATGTGACATGGTCACTCTAGACCACACTAACTCAATGTGACATGGTCACTCTAGACCACACTAACTCAATGTGACGTGGTCACTCTAGACCACACTAACTCAATGTGACATGGTCACTCTAGACCACACTAACTCAATGTGACATGGTCACTCTAGACCACACTAACTCAATGTGACGTGGTCACTCTAGACCACACTAACTCAATGTGACATGGTCACTCTAGACCACACTAACTCAATGTGACATGGTCACTCTAGACCACACTAACTCAATGTGACATGGTCACTCTAGACCACACTAACTCAATGTGACATGGTCACTCTAGACCACACTAACTCAATGTGACATGGTCACTCTAGACCACACTAACTCAATGTGACATGGTCACTCTAGACCACACTAACTGCCTCACCTCAAAAAGATCGTGTATGGCCGCCAAGTATGTCAGACCAGCCATAATAGTTGTAGCCTTGGACATCTTCTGGTTGAGGCGCTGGAACTCTCCAGTTGACCAGGACAGCTGCCCTTTCATCTTTTTGTAGAGCAATAGGAAGTCAAAGAGTGAATGGGAAGGTGGATGGGAAGTCACACAGTGAATGGGAAGGTGGATGGGAAGTCAAAGAGTGAATGGGAAGGTGGATGGGAAGTCAAAGAGTGAATGGGAAGGTGGATGGGAAGTCAAAGAGTGAATGGGAAGGTGGATGGGAAGTCAAAGAGTGGATGGGAAGTCAAAGAGTGAATGGGAAGGTGGATGGGAAGTCAAAGAGTGAATGGGAAGGTGGATGGGAAGTCACACAGTGAATGGGAAGGTGGATGGGAAGTCACACAGTGAATGGGAAGGTGGATGGGAAGTCACACAGTGAATGGGAAGGTGAATGGGAAGTCAAAGAGTGAATGGGAAGGTGGATGGGAAGTCACACAGTGAATGGAAAGGTGGATGGGAAGTCACACAGTGAATGGGAAGGTGGATGGGAAGTCACACAGTGAATGAGAAGGTGGATGGGAAGTCACACAGTGAATGAGAAGGTGGATGGGAAGTCACACAGTGAATGTGTGTGTCTGTGAGAGACATGTGGGCAGGCTAGAAACTCTAGGTGTCTGTATCAAGAGCATGACGTGGTCCAGATAAAAACTCTAGGTGTCTGTATCAACAGCATGACATGTGGGCCAGCTAGAAACTCTAGGTGTCTGTACAACTGTCTGAGAGAGACGTGGGGCAGCTAGAAACTCTAGGTGTCTGTACAACTGTCTGAGAGAGACGTGGGGCAGCTAGAAACTTTAGGTGTCTGTATCAACATCATGACATGTGGGCCAGTGATGGAAATGACCATTCACAAAATGAGAGTTAAGAAGAGACAGACAGGATGTCACGGGGAGTGAGAGAGGATGTCACAGGGAGTAAGAGGATGTCACAGGGAGTGAGAGAGAGAGAGGATGTCACAGAGAGTGAGAGGATGTCACAGAGAGTGAGAGGATGTCACAGAGAGTGAGAGGATGTCACAGGGAGTTAGAGAGGATGTCACAGGGAGTGAGAGGATGTCACAGAGAGTGAGAGACGATGTCACAGAGAGTGAGAGAGGATGTCACAGGGAGTAAGAGGATGTCACAGAGAGTGAGAGGATGTCAAAGGGAGTTAGAGAGGATGTCACAGAGAGTGAGAGAAGATGTCACAGGGAGTGAGAGAGGATGTCACAGGGAGTGAGAGGATGTCACAGGGAGTGAGAGAGGATGACACAGGGAGTGAGAGGATGTCACAGGGAGTGAGAGAGAGAGAGAGGATGTCACAGGGAGTGAGAGAGGATGTCACAGGGAGTGAGAGAGGATGTCACAGGGAGTGAGAGAGGATGTCACAGGGAGTGAGAGAGGATGTCACAGGGAGTGAGAGAGGATGTCACAGGGAGTGAGAGAGAGAGGATGTCACAGGGAGTGAGAGAGGATGTCACAGGGAGTGAGAGGATGTCACAGGGAGTGAGAGACAGAGAGGATGTCACAGGGAGTGAGAGAGGATGTCACAGGGAGTGAGAGAGGATGTCACAGGGAGTGAGAGAGAGAGGATGTCACAGGGAGTGAGAGGATGTCACAGGGAGTGAGAGAGAGGATGTCACAGAGAGTTAGAGGATGTCACAGGGAGTGAGAGAGAGAGGATGTCACAGGGAGTGAGAGGATGTCACAGAGAGTGAGAGGATGTCACAGGGAGTGAGAGAGAGGATGTCACAGGGAGTGAGAGGATGTCACAGAGAGTGAGAGGATGTCACAGGGAGTGAGAGAGAGAGGATGTCACAGGGAGTGAGAGGATGTCACAGGGAGTGAGAGGATGTCACAGGGAGCGAGAGAGACAGAGGATGTCACCGGGAGTGAGAGGATGTCACAGAGAGTGAGAGATGATGTCACAGGGAGTGAGAGGATGTCACAGGGAGTGAGAGAGAGAGAGGATGTCACAGAGAGTGAGAGGATGTCACAGGGAGTGAGAGAGAGGATGTCACAGGGAGTGAGAGGATGTCACAGAGAGTGAGAGGATGTCACAGGGAGTGAGAGAGAGAGGATGTCACAGGGAGTGAGAGGATGTCACAGGGAGTGAGAGGATGTCACAGGGAGTGAGAGGATGTCACAGGGAGTGAGAGAGAGAGAGGATGTCACAGGGAGTGAGAGAGAGAGGATGTCACAGGGTGAGAGGATGTCACAGAGAGTGAGAGGATGTCACAGGGAGTGAGAGGATGTCACAGGGAGTGAGAGAGAGAGAGGATGTCACAGGGAGTGAGAGGATGTCACAGAGAGTGAGAGAGAGAGGATGTCACAGATAGTGAGATGATGTCACAGGGAGTGAGAGAGAGAGAGGATGTCACAGAGAGTGAGAGAGGATGTCACAGGGAGTTAGAGAGGATGTCACAGGGAGTGAGAGGATGTAACAGGGAGTGAGAGAGAGAGAGGATGTCACAGAGAGTGAGAGAGGATGTCACAGGGAGTGAGAGAGGATGTCACAGGGAGTGAGAGAGGATGTCACAGGGAGTGAGAGGATGTCACAGGGAGTGAGAGAGGGTGTCACAGGGAGTGAGAGAGGGTGTCACAGGGAGTGAGAGAGAGAGGATGTCACAGGGAGTGAGAGAGGATGTCACAGGGAGTGAGAGAGAGAGAGAGGATGTCACAGAGAGTGAGAGAGGATGTCACAGGGAGTGAGAGAGGATGTCACAGGGAGTGAGAGGATGTCACAGGGCGTGAGAGAGGATGTCACAGGGAGTGAGAGGATGTCACAGGGAGTGAGAGAGAGAGAGGATGTCACAGGGAGTGAGAGAGGATGTCACAGGGAGTGAGAGAGGATGTCACAGGGAGTGAGAGGATGTCACAGGGAGTGAGAGAGAGAGGATGTCGCAGGGAGTGAGAGGATGTCACAGGGAGTGAGAGGATGTCACAGGGAGTGAGAGGATGTCACAGGAAGTGAGAGAGGATGTCACAGGGAGTGAGAGAGGATGTCACAGGGAGTCAGAGGATGTCACAGGGAGTGAGAGGATGTCACAGGGAGTGAGAGAGGATGACACAGGGAGTGAGAGGATGTCACAGGGAGTGAGAGAGGATGTCACAGGGAGTGAGAGGATGTCACAGGGAGTGAGAGAGGATGTCACAGGGAGTGAGAGGATGTCACAGGGAGTGAGAGAGAGAGAGGATGTCACAGAGAGTGAGAGAGGATGTCACAGGGAGTGAGAGGATGTCACAGGGAGTGAGAGGATGTCACAGGGAGTGAGAGAGGATGTCACAGGGAGTGAGAGGATGTCACAGGGAGTGAGAGAGATAGAGGATGTCACAGGGAGTGAGAAAGGATGTCACAGGGAGTGAGAAAGGATGTCACAGGGAGTGAGAGGATGTCACAGGGAGTGAGAGGATGTCACAGGGAGTGAGAGAGGATGTCACAGGGAGTGAGAGGATGTCACAGGGAGTGAGAGGATGTCACAGGGAGTGAGAGGATGTCACAGGGAGTGAGAGAGGATGTCACAGGGAGTGAGAGGATGTCACAGGGAGTGAGAGAGGATGTCACAGGGAGTGAGAGAGGATGTCACAGGGAGTGAGAGGATGTCACAGGGAGTGAGAGAGAGAGGATGTCATAGAGAGTGAGAGAGGATGTCACAGGGAGTGAGAGAGGATGTCACAGTGAGTGAGAGGATGTCACAGGGAGTGAGAGAGAGAGAGGATGCCACAGTGAGTGAGAGACAGGATGACACTAAGACAGAGAGGACGGCACTAAGACAGGGAGGAGACACTAAGACAGACACAAACAATGACGGAGCACGTGTTTCATATGTTAGATACTGTAACAGTTCCAGCCAGAGCATGAGCGCTTAGGGCATGGGTGATGTTGTCAGCAATAAGGTCACTCTCCGTCTCGACACTACGCCAAGTCACTCACCGTCAACACTATGCCAAGGTCACTCACCGTCTCGATACTATGCCAAGATCACTCACTGTCTCGACACTATGCCAAGGTCACTCACCGTCTCGATACTAAGTCAACAAAGGAAAACAGGGTTGGGGGAAAGAATGTGTCTAGGACAGGTAGAGGCTAGGTGCTGACCACTGGCGTTCCGATTTGGGTAGTGGGAGATTAGTGACAGACAGAGGCCAGCAGAGCTTGATGCGATATTTTGAGTGACAGGAGTTCAGAGTGATTCGTTCCAATAACTACTAAATGGAGATAGATCCATCCTAGGTGATGGCTGGAGCAGACATCCCACAGAGGACGATTGGACAACTCTGATACTACTTGAGACTATACTAAGTTTAACTCAGGCACACTGGCAATGGAGAGAGAGAGAGAGAGAGAGAGAATTTAGCTAGGAGTTTGTTTAGCTCACCGACTTTATAGAAGAGCAATCGATAGACTGTTTGACGAATGTTAGTGAGATAGAATGGAATACAGGGTTGTTGAACCAACATACACCTTTGAGTCTTGGCCAGTCGCTCTATAAGGTGTGTGTTGGGCGCCATGTGTCTAGAAGAGATCTGAATGTGTGTTGTACGTGCAGGACACCTTGTGAACAATGTATGTTCTGAAGGGTTGCGCGAGTGTACAGATCGACTAGGAGAGATATGGATGTGTGTGAAGGACACAGGGGGAACGATGTATGTTCCAGAGTGTGTGTATATGCAGATTGATTGAGTGTGATCACTTGTGAGTATATGTTGAATAGATTGAATGTATTATGTCCAGATCACCCGCCTGAGTGGATCTGAGTGTCACAGAATACAAACGTGACGCGTGTTTTTGAGAGTGTGCTGAGGGTGCAGATAAGGGGAGGGGAGTGTGCGGATAGAACTGGGTTTGGGCAGTTGGTGGCAATATTCAATAACTTTTTGCTTACAACCTCTGTGTAGTTATTTAGTTTAGATGTATTTCTTGTGTTGTTTGTAATCTCATTGCACTCACTTGAATAGTTGTTGTACGAGTACGATGTCATAAATCTGCCACCTGCTGTGTGCTATGTTATTTGCTGTGTGCTATGTTATTAGCTGTGTGTGGTCGTGAATGATGTGGATGAGTGTGGTTACATTCTAGATAGAAAAACCCCAGTGAAAACCTGGACTCTGATACAATACCCCTTCTTCACATTTCAAACGTGAACAACTTTGAACTAATGCAGCATTCAACTTGAGGCTCAGTACACTTGGCCACCATCAGTACACTTGGGTACAGCTGTTCATGCCACCATCAGTACACTTGTGTACAGCTGTTCATGCCACCATCAGTACACTTGTGTACAGCTGTTCATGCCACCATTAGTATACTTGTACAGCTATTCATGCCACCATCAGTACACTTGTGTACAGCTGTTCATGCCACCATTAGTATACTTGTACAGCTATTCATGCCACCATCAGTACACTTGTGTACAGCTGTTCATGCCACCATCAGTACACTTGTGTACATCTGCTCATGGAAGGAGAGTGCTTGTTGCCATGTGCCACTAGTGTATGACAGGCAGGACTCCAATAGACTGTCATTGGGGTGGGGGTGTACCAGAGGTACAAAGGTCTGTAGTGCCAATCTTGAATGTAGGATGAAGCTGACATCTCAGTCTGTAGTGCCAATCTTGAATGTAGGATGAAGCTGACATCTCAGTCTGTAGTGCCAATCTTGAATGTAGGATGAAGCTGACATCTCAGTCTGTAGTGCCAATCTTGAATGTAGGATGAAGCTGACATCTCAGTCTGTTGTGCCAATTTTGAATGTAGGATGAAGCTTACATCTCAGTCTGTAGTGTCAATCTTGAATGTAGGATGAAGCTGACATCTCAGTCTGTTGTGCCAATTTTGAATGTAGGATGAAGCTTACATCTCAGTCTGTAGTGTCAATCTTGAATGTAGGATGAAGCTTACATCTCAGTCTGTAGTGCCCTGTGCGTAGACAGAAGGTGGTCACCTGATCTCATTGTGACAAGAACCACTTTGATTTGTATGTGACCGTGATGCTGTTGTTTGGAATGCCCACAATGAGTAGGTTACTCTTTTGTGCACCTTTCCTTACATACAGAGCGTGCTGATGAAGGTGGACCGGAGTTCTCCAGGCGGTTGTTCTACGCTTGGCTTCATCTGCGTGTCACTCACTATCATGGTAATCTGGTCGATCGATACCTCACCTCGTTAGCTAGGTTGCAGTTAAAATGGCCCGTTTCCAGGGATAGCTACTAGGAAGCCGAGGTGAAGGTCTTGGCCAATATAGTTTGCCTGACCAGATTGTTAGTCTTCCCATGTGACCTTGATAATTGTCTGATTTGTATGTGACCTTGATAATTGCCTGATTTGGATGTGACCTAGATAATTGATTATTTGTATGTGACCTTGATAATTGCTTATTTGTATGTGACCTTGGTAATTGCTTGATTTGTATGTGATCTTGATAATTGCCTGATTTGAATGTGACCTTGATAATTGCTTGATTTATGTGACCTTGTCAATTGCCTGATTTGTATGTGACCTTGATAATTGCCTGATTAGCATATGACCTTGATAATTGCCTGATTTGTATGTGACCTTGATAATTGTCTGATTTGTATGTGACCTTGATAATTGCCTGATTTGGATGTGACCTAGATAATTGCTTGATTTGTATGTGACCTTGATAATTGCTTGATTTGTATGTGACCTTGATAATTGCTTGATTTGTATGTGACCTTGACAATTGCCTGATTTGTATGTGACCTTGATAATTGCTTGATTTGTATGTGACCTTGATAAATGCCTGATTTGTATGTGACCTTGATAATTGCCTGATTTGTATGTGACCTTGATAATTGCCTGATTTGTATGTGACCTTGATAATTGCCTGATTTGTATGTGACCTTGATAATTGCCTGATTTGTATGTGACCTTGATAATTGCCTGATTTGTATGTTACCTTGATAATTGCCTGATTTGTGTGTGACCTTGATAATTGCCTGATTTGTATGTGACCTTGATAATTGCCTGATTTGTATGTGACCTTGATAATTGCCTGATTTGTATGTGACCTTGATAATTGCTTGATTTGTATGTGAACTTTATAATTGCTTGATTTGTATGTTACCTTGATAATTACATGACCTGGAGATATGTTGTTGCTGTGTGATTCTGTTGCAGTATCTCTCCCTCTGTGACAGGTCTGTCTGCTTCTTCATTGCCTAGGATGCTGTAGTGGGCTAGTATCCACTGAATTGTACTTCATTTGTGGCATTTGACCAAGCGCTCAAGTTTATCTTTGTGCAGCTCCATGATGGCTGACAGGATTACTGAACTCTGGCACTTGTTGTTCTGCCAGCTCCTTGAAACAGTTTATGGAAGCCTCAACCACCAGCTCCTTGAAACAGTTTATGGAAGCCTCAACCTCCAGCTCCTTGAAACAGTTTATGGAAGCCTCAACCACTAGCTCCTGGACTAGAGTTTATGGAAGCCTCAACCACCAGCTCCTGGACTAGAGTTTATGGAAGCCTCAACCACCAGCTCCTGGACTAGAGTTTATGGAAACCTCAACCACCAGCTCCTGGACTAGAGTTTATGGAAACCTCAACCACCAGCTCCTGGACTAGAGTTTATGGAAGCCTCAACCACCAGCTCCTGGACTAGAGTTTATGGAAACCTCAACCACCAGCTCCTGGACTAGAGTTTATGGAAACCTCAACCACCAGCTCCTGGACTAGAGTTTATGGAAACCTCAACCACCAGCTCCTGGACTAGAGTTTATGGAAGCCTCAACCACCAGCTCCTGGACTAGAGTTTATGGAAACCTCAACCACCAGCTCCTGGACTAGAGTTTATGGAAACCTCAACCACCAGCTCCTGGACTAGACTTGCCATTAAAGCTCAAGTATTATGTGCCAGCGGTTGTTGAGCAGGCTCCAGCTGTTATCACCACAACAATATCCTGTGGCTTGTTTGGTGGGGAGAAGTTTTCTGTTCATTTATTGTTAGTAACCTGTTCTTGGAGCACTTGAGGGTTGTCAAGGAGCACTAGTTGAGGATTGTCAAGGAGCACTTGTTGAGGGTTGTCAAGGAGCACTAGTTGAGGGTTGTCAAGGTGCACTAGTTGACGATTGTCAAGGAGCACTTGTTGAGGGTTGTCAATGAGCACTTGTTGAGGGTTGTCAAGGAGCAGTAGTTGAGGGTTGTCAAGGAGCACTAGTTGAGGGTTGTCAAGGAGCACTAGTTGAGGGTTGTCAAGGAGCACTTGTTGAGGGTTGTCAAGGAGCACTTGTTAAGGGTTGTCAAGGAGCACTTGTTGAGAATTATCAAGGAGCACTTGTTGAGGGTTGTCAAGGAGCACTTGTTGAGGGTTGTCAAGGAGCACTTGTTGAGGATTATCAAAGAGCACTTGTTGAGGGTTGTCAATGAGCACTGGCTGTAGTCATGTGTTTAAGGTCCACATAGCCAGGCCATCTGCATAGAGGGAGCTGTGGCTACTTCTGTGGACGTTATCATTGACGCCATTTATATAAATAAGGAAGAGTGTGGGGAGAGGACTCCACTTTGTGGGCCACCTTGTTTGTCCTTGCCCTCTTGAGGCCCACTTTGTTGCATGGTTTGCCCTTGCCCTCTTGAGGCCCACTTTGGTGCATAGTTTGCCCATGCCCTCTTGAGGCCCCTTTGTTGCATAGTTTGCCCATGCCCTCTTGAGGCCCCTTTGTTGCATAGTTTGCCCATGCCCTCTTGAGGCCCCTTTGTTGCATAGTTTGTCCATGCCCTCTTGAGGCCCACTTTGTTGCATAGTTTGCCCATGCCCTCTTGAGGCCCACTTTGTTGCATAGTTTGCCCATGCCCTCTTGAGGCTCCTTTGTTGCATAGTTTGCCTTAGGTGAAAGCCATTGTCCAGGGACGATGGTGTGGCACTAGCAGACTCTTGGAGTCATACATGAGGAGAAGGGGAACCAAATAGGGTCCTGGTCAACCTATTTTAGATGAGAGACTGTCTCACCATGAGGGCACTATCCCCTACACACCTCCCCCCTCCCCAACAGGATGACATGTTCCCTCTATGGAACATGACTCTCCCCTCAGACTAACATGACAGACACCTAATCTTACCTCAGACTGACATGACAGACACCTACTCTTACCTCAGACAGACACCTAATCTTACCTCAGACAGACACCTAATCTTACCTCAGACAGACACCTAATCTTACCTCAGACTGACATATGACAGAAACCTGAGTCTGGACGTCATGAACCCTCAGAGTTAAACTCTTGGCAGTGGCCAGGTTCGGATGAAAGTGGACATATTTGCTTTCTGCCAGTTGATGCATCTCGACCTCCATCTCACTCAGCTTCATGGTGAGGATATCCAACTTGTCATGGATGGTTTTCTGCTTCAGCTGATCTGGATTATAGAGAAAATATTCTACAAGGGAGCAAGCACACTGCAGGTTGTTGATCAAAGCAATAGGTGCGGATCAGAACCTTCATTGACAAGATTGAGTGCAGGATAATCTCGAGCACTACCTTGAGGATGCAACAGTACATCAGGTCCAACAAATACCTATAGCCATCAACAGTACATCAGGTCCAAGAAATACCTATAGCCATCAACAGTACATCAGGTCCAAGAAATACCTATAGCCATCAACAGTACATCAGGTCCAACAAATACCTATAGCCATCAACAGTACATCAGGTCCAAGAAATACCTATAGCCATCAACAGTACATCAGGTCCAACAAATACCTATAGCCATCAACAGTACATCAGGTCCAAGAAATACCTATAGCCATCAACAGTACATCAGGTCCAACAAATACCTATAGCTATCAACAGTACATCAGGTCCAACAAATACCTATAGCCATCAACAGTACATCAGGTCCAAGAAATACCTATAGCCATCAACAGTACATCAGGTCCAACAATATACCAACAACACTCTATCCACTCCAGCAACGGATAACTTTCTGAGTGGTCAATCTAGAGGACGAAGGTTGAGAGACAACAATAAGAGGTTGATGTTTACCAAGACTGCTGCGTTAGCAAGGTGAGAGAATGAAAGTAGTATAGGTACTGTCCAGCATTAGATGTGCAGACAGCACTTGATCTCATCGAACAATATCAGTCCACAAAGACATTCAGGAAATAGCTACTGCCCCAAGCTTAACACATGCTGTTTTTGGGCTCGAAGACACAGCAGTGAATGAGCAAAGAGCGACCAGAGATTCATAACTGGCTGCTTGCTTCAGCGAACCACAGCTGACCCTATTCTGCTTCCAAGTGATGGCCCTAGAAACAGGTAGCACCCACGCAGTCTGGCTAAGAGAATAGGGATCGAAGAGGGAAGACAAACAGGGTCCCAAAAATGCCTTGCTGAAATCAGCTGCGTTGAGCCAAAAGGCGTGGATATGACTGTAACTACGACACGACGAAACAAAACATGTTTTTCAGGACAAACACAAAAGAAAACGTTATATTTGATAGTAGGAAAACAGACAGGTGTATGTGCCAGTTTCAAGGTACTTCCCTGCCATGCTAGCGTATTCTGACAACCTCTTGAGATGAACATCTGAACACTGGATCAATCAATAAAACCTGAACGCTGGATCGATCAATCAAACCTGCTCATTGGATCAATCAATCAAACCTGCTCACTGGATCAATCAATCAAACCTGCTCACTGGATTAATCAATCAAATCTGCTCACTGGATCAATCAATCAAACCTGCTCACTGGATCAATCAATCAAACCTGCTCACTGGATCAATCAAACCTAAGACAACCTTGAGCCTACAAAAATTCAAGAGTTTAACATTTGACACGCAGAAATGATTGAAACATAGATATACAAAATCTTGACATATTTAAAAATGGAGTTTACTCTTTTGATATAGTATTCTTTATGATACATAAAATGGTGCAAGTGTCTGCAGATCTCTCAATAATAAGTTTAGAAAAGTGCAGACTCATGTCGAGTGTCTGCAGATCTCTCAATAATAAGTTTAGAAAAGTACAGACTCATGTCGAGTGTCTGTCTGCAGATCTCTCAATAATAAGTTTAGAAAAGTACAGACTCATGTCAAGTGTCTGCAGATCTCTCAATAATAAGTTTAGAAAAGTGCAGACTCATGTCAAGTGTCTGCAGATCTCTCAATAATAAGTTTAAGAAAAGTACAGACTCATAAATGAAATCCTTTGGGTCGCCCTCACTATTTTCTTAACATGACTGCCATGGTAGCTGATCACCTTTCACTCTGCAGACGTTGCCATACCCATCAAAAATTAGATTGCGCCGCTTACGTCTGCAACAGCTGGACTTCAGGATGTTAGTGTCGTGTTGTCTGATTACGGGACCTTGTCTCTTCTTGTTATTTGGACCAACTTCCCTAGATGTATCATTTCTGACTCTTGAAGCTGACTCTTGTGAGTTGTTGTCACTGCCCCTGACTCACATCCATAATCCACAACTGGTAGAGTGGTATACAACCATCTTAGTTTTCCCACTTATTTCTCTCTTGCTCGGGAATCCTCTATTTATGACATAAGAAAGATGACTGGTCGCTGCCCTTCGTCTAGCCAACTCTTCTTGAATAACTCCCTTCTGGTTTATTATAGCTCCAAGGTATTTGAACTGCTTGACCTGTCCCAGACACTGTTCACCCAAAGATCTATGACCAGACGCTGTTCATTCAGAGATCTATGACCAGACACTGTTCACCCAGAGATCTATGACCAGACACTTCACCCAGAGATCTATGACCAGACACTGTTCACACAGAGATCTATGACATCTCTTCTCTTCTCTCAAGATTACCAGTTTTTGTTTATAAACTGCAAATGGTCACCCCTCCCTTCCCCACCCCTCTCTTCCTCATCCCTCCCTTAATCACCTCCTCATCCCTCTCTTCCCCAGCTCCTCATCCCTCTCCTTAGCTCCTCATCCCTCTCCTCAGCTCCTTATCCCTCAAGTCCCCATTACCAGAAGACACTGGCCTCACTACTTTTGTTATTTCTCAAGTGCCATCCTTATTTACAATGCTAGTTTATGTTATCTGTTTACAAAATAATGTTGCTATTCTATTTATTCCTTCACACTGACATAGTAAAGACATACTGACAAGAGGTGTTCTCATCTTGGGTGATCAAAAATATAATTTTACATGGATCACACACACACAGTAGTCACACACACTCAGTAGTTCCACACACAGTAGTCACACACACTCAGTAGTCAATCACACAGTAGTCACACCCACACATAGTAGTTAACTGATTTACAAGTACTAGTACAGCACACCAATGTGGGTATTTAAACAGTAATAGTCAACTATGCAAGTGGTTGAATGGTTTCAGTGCCTTCCTGTTGGCAAGAAGGGCAGCTGATTGAATCCCTGGTAAGTTTCACGGGATTGGAAAGATGCAGGAGTGATCCCCTTATTCAGAAAAGGCAAAAAATAAAATCCAGCTTATTTTAGACAGGTGAGTTTAATGAGCATAGTCTGAAAATTGTTAGCGTCAATATTCAAAGAAAACATTGTAATGCATTTAGACAAATTTAATATAATCAGAAATAGTCAGCATGGGCTTTCTAGAGGGAGATCGTGCTTAACAAATCTATTAGAATTCATGGAGGAGGTTACTAAAATGATAGATAAAGAGGAGCCAGTAGACGTTATTTATCTAGATTTTGCAAAGGCCTTTGATAGAGTACCTCCTCAAAAAATACTTAGAAAATTAAAATCACATGGAATAGGTGGGGAAGTTGCCAAATGGATTGAAAATTGGTTAATGGGAAGAAGGCAGAGGGTGGGTATAAATAAGGAGTACTCTGAGTGGAGTGAAGTGAAAAGTGGTGTGCCACAGGGCTCGGTTTTGGGACCAATTTTGTTCTTGATATATATAAATGATTTGGACATTGATATGAGATCCATGATTGCAAAATTTGCTGATGACACAAAACTATGCAGTAGTGTCTCATCTAAAGCAGAAGTGGATAAATTGAGGTCGGATTTAGATAAAATTCGAGAATGGTCTGTAAGCTGGCAAATGGAGTTTAACGTAGATAAATATACAGTCATCCACATGGGTAGATCCAATATGGAACATAATTACAGAATGGGAGAAAACAATATTAGAAAGATAGACAAGGAAAGGGACCTAGGGGTTATAATAGATCATACAGGTAAGGTGAGTGAGCAAGTCCTGGTAGCAGTAAAAAAAGGCAAATGCAATGTTAGGTATGATAAAAAGAAATATTAAACATAGGAGCAAGGAAGTGATAGTCAAACTGTATAAAGCATTAGTTAGACCTAGATTGGAGTACTGTGTACAGGTGCGGAGTTCTTATCAGAGAGGGGATATAAACATGCCAGAAAGAATTTAAAAAATAGCGACAAAGCTGATAGTGGGATTCCAGTTATGAGGAAAAACCGGCCTGCAGTGTCTAGAAGAGAGAAGAATTCGCGGTGACTTAATACATGTTTATAAGATGATCAGAGGAATGGATAAATTAGACTATAAGAAGTTTTTTAAAATACAGCCACCTACAATAACACGAGGGCATAGCTACAAGCTGACTAAAGAGAGCTCCAGATTAGATATTAGGAAATATTTTAGTCAGAGTGGTGAATGCTTGGAATGCATTGCCACAGGAAGTAGTGGAGGCAGGGACACTTAATGCATTTAAGAATAAATTGGACACGCATAGCTTTTAGAGCAAGGTGATGTAAATGTAACTGGTTGTATACAGATTCTGCAGAGTCTTCTAAACCAGTATAAAGACGTTAAGTTCAGTTACTGAAAAGACAAATCATTTGTCAAATGTTTTTCTGTTGGGGATGAAATCAAGAAACATTGCCAGCAATATGACTACAGACTAGTTAGACTAGACAGCAGTGGAGAAACGGCTTGTAATCCTCTGCCTAAAACCTCTCAACTACCACACTGACTGGGGTATAAAGATAGTTTTTCTTGCCTTGCTGACAGTAAATCAAATGATTGTTATTGTACTTTGTGTATGATGATGTAGTATTGTAGACGGAGACGTCAGACTACATTGGACTGGTTTGTCATTGTGCCAATCGACTCCTATATTTTTTTTTACTTGTGTTGCTTCGTTCTGTGTTGAATAACCATTTAATTTAATCGATATTGGGTTTTTTAATGATTGTATAAAGTCACTCACTATTCTATTATCCATCGGCATAAGAATTATTTAAATGTATACATGAGATCAGTAGCCACAACAAACAACATCGGACGAGCGAGAGAAAGTCACAACAGTTGGGGTCACAACAACGGCTTCCATCGGCACTCCTCACACTGCACTTACCTGCATGCTCCAGAATTTTGGCCACGAAAGAGCTTGTCATTGTATCTTCTAGACCGATCATTTAATTACAATGATATCCCGAACACAGGCAATCACTGTTACACATTTACTATTAAGCATTCAGAAATGGTGAACGGTGGAAGGTCTTGTCGACAACATGTTGGACTTCCGGCGGAGGGTGCCAGGTTTAGCTGAGTGGGTCAGCTGTACACAGGGGGGGGGGGGCAGATACCCTCACTAGGGCTCACATACACACCTCCTCCCAGGTTTGGCTGAGTGGGTCAGCTGTACACAGGGGGGGGGGGGCAAATACCCCCTCTGACATCACTAGGGGACACATACACACCTCCTCCCAGGTTTAACTGAGTGAGTCAGCTGTACATAGGGGGAGCAGACACCCTCTCTGACATCACTAGGGGACACATACACACCTCCTCCCACGGTTAGCTGAGTGTGTCAGCTGTACATAGGGGGAGCAGACACCCTCTCTGACATCACTAGGGGACACATACACACCTCCTCCCACGGTTAGCTGAGTGTGTCAGCTGTACACAGGGGTGGGGGGGGGGGGGTGGGTGAGATACCCTCACTAGGGGATATATACACACCTCCTCCCAGGGTTAGCTGAGTGGGTCAGCTGAACACAGGGGGTGGGGTAGATACCCTCACTAGGGGACACATATTAGACACTTCAGGGGGTGGCCGGATATCGATTTTTAGAACAAGGGATTCCCCTTGACCGTGGTGCCCCTATCGTATAAAACCAGGTTCATTGTGTGCAAGGGAGGATCTACAAGTGGAGGATCTACAAGTGGAAGATCCACAAGTGGCCCACGAAAGTCAGTAAATCCATCACAAGTTGGAATACATGGTTGCGATGGAAAAATATATGAGAGCAGTGACAACCTGAAACACCAATACTAGACGGAAGGACGTCAACACAGATGGGCCTCACAACAGAAGGAAGTCACAGATGGGCCTCACAACAGAAGGAAGTCAACACAGATGGGCCTCACAACAGACGGAAATCACAGATGGGCCTCACAACAGAAGGAAGTCACAGATGGGTCTCACAACAGAAGGAAGTCACAGATAGGCCTCACAACAGAAGGAAGTCAACACAGCTGGGCCTCACAACAGAAGGAAGTCACAGATGGGTCTCACAACAGAAGGAAGTAAACACAGATGGGACTCACAACAGAAGGAAGTCACAGATGGGCCTCACAACAGAAGGAAGTCACAGATGGGCCTCACAACAGAAGGAAGTCACCGATGGGCCTCACAACAGAAGGAAGGCAACACAGATGGGCCTCACAACAGAAGGAAGTCACAGATGGACCTCACAACAGAAGGAAGTCAACACAGATGGGCCTCACAACAGAAGGAAGTCAACACAGATGGGCCTCACAACAGAAGGAAGTCACAGATGGGCCTCACAACAGAAGGAAATCACAGATGGGCCTCACAACAGAAGGAAGTCAACACAGATGGGCCTCACAAATGAAGGAAGTCACAGATGGGCCTCACAACAGAAGGAAGTCAACACAGATGGGCCTCACAACAGAAGGAAATCAGCACAGATGGGCCTCACAACAGAAGGAAGTCAACACAGATGGGCCTCACAACAGAAGACAGTCACAGATGGGCCTCAGAACAGAAGGAAGTCACAGATGGGTCTCACAACAGAAGAAAGTCACAGATGGGCATCAGAGCAGAAGGAAGTCACAGATGGGTCTCACAACAGAAGGAAGGCAACACAGATGAGCCTCACAACAGAAGGAAGTCACAGATGGACCTCACAACAGAAGGAAGTCAACACAGATGGGCCTTACAAATGAAGAAGGTCACAGATGGGCCTCACAACAGAAGGAAGTCACAGATGGGCCTCACAACAGAAGGAAATCAACACAGATGGGCCTCACAACAGAAGGAAGTCACAGATGGGCCTCACAACAGAAGACAGTCACAGATGGGCATCAGAACAGAAGGAAGTCACAGATGGGTCTCACAACAGAAGAAAGTCACAGATGGGCCTCAGAACAGAAGGAAGTCACAGATGGGTCTCACGCCAGAAGGAAGTCAACACAGATGGGCCTCACAACAGAAGGAAGTCAACACAGATGGGCCTCACAACAGAAGGAAGTCACAGATGGGCCTCACAACAGAAGGAAGTCACAGATGGGTCTCACAACAGAAGGAAGTCACAGATGGGTCTCACAACAGAAGGAAGTCACAGATAGGCCTCACAACAGAAGGAAGTCAACACAGCTGGGCCTCACAACAGAAGGAAGTCACAGATGGGTCTCACAACAGAAGGAAGTCACCGATGGGCCTCACAACAGAAGGAAGTCACAGATGGGCCTCACAACAGAAGGAAGTCACCGATGGGCCTCACAACAGAAGGAAGGCAACACAGATGGGCCTCACAACAGAAGGAAGTCACAGATGGACCTCACAACAGAAGGAAGTCAACACAGATGGGCCTCACAACAGAAGGAAGTCAACACAGATGGGCCTCACAACAGAAGGAAGTCACAGATGGGCATCACAACAGAAGGAAGTCACAGATGGGCCTCACAACAGAAGGAAGTCAACACAGATGGGCCTCACAAATGAAGGAAGTCACAGATGGGCCTCACAACAGAAGGAAATCAACACAGATGGGCCTCACAACAGAAGGAAATCAGCACAGATGGGCCTCACAACAGAAGGAAGTCAACACAGATGGGCCTCACAACAGAAGACAGTCACAGATGGGCCTCAGAACAGAAGGAAGTCACAGATGGGTCTCACAACAGAAGAAAGTCACAGATGGGCATCAGAGCAGAAGGAAGTCACAGATGGGTCTCACAACAGAAGGAAGTAAACACAGATGGGCCTCACAACAGAAGGAAGTCACAGATGGGCCTCACAACAGAAGGAAGTCACAGATGGGCCTCACAACAGAAGGAAGTCACAGATGGGTCTCACAACAGAAGGAAGTCACAGATGTGTCTCACAACAGAAGGAAGTCACAGAAGGGCCTCACAACAGAAGGAAGTCAACACAGATGGGCCTCACAACAGAAGGAAGTCACAGATGGGTCTCACAACAGAAGGAAGTCACCGATGGGCCTCACAACAGAAGGAAGTCACAGATGGGCCTCACAACAGAAGGAAGTCACCGATGGGCCTCACAACAGAAGGAAGTCAACACAGATGAGCCTCACAACAGAAGGAAGTCACAGATGGACCTCACAACAGAAGGAAGTCAACACAGATGGGCCTCACAACAGAAGGAAGTCAACACAGATGGGCCTCAAAACAGAAGGAAGTCACAGATGGGCCTCACAACAGAAGGAAATCAACACAGATGGGCCTCACAACAGAAGGAAGTCAACACAGATGGGCCTTACAAATGAAGAAGGTCACAGATGGGCCTCACAACAGAAGGAAGTCACAGATGGGCCTCACAACAGAAGGAAATCAACACAGATGGGCCTCACAACAGAAGGAAGTCAACACAGATGGGCCTCACAACAGAAGACAGTCACAGATTAGCCTCAGAACAGAAGGAAGTCACAGATGGGTCTCACAACAGAAGAAAGTCACAGATGGGCATCAGAGCAGAAGGAAGTCACAGATGGGTCTCACAACAGAAGGAAGTCAACACAGATGGGCCTCACAACAGAAGGAAGTCACAGATGGGCCTCACAACAGAAGGAAGTCACAGATGGGTCTCACAACAGAAGGAAGTCACAAATGGGCCTCACAACAGAAGGAAGTCACAGATGGGCATACCAACAGAAGGAAGTCACAGATGGGCCTCACAACAGAAGGACGTCAACACAGATGGGCCTCACAACAGAAGGAAGTCATAGATGGGCCTAACAACAGAAGGAAGTCACAGATGGGTCTCACAACAGAAGGAAGTCACAGATGGGCCTCACAACAGAAGGAAGTCACAGATTGGCATAACAACAGAAGGAAGTCACAGATGGGCCTCACAACAGAAGGAAGTCAACACAGATCGGCCTCACAATAGAAGGAAGTCACAGATGGGCCTCACAACAGAAGGAAGTCACAGATGGGCCTCACAACAGAAGGAAGTCACAGATGGGCCTCACAACAGAAGGAAGTCACAGATGGGCCTCACAACAGAAGGAAGTCAGAGATGGGTCTCACAACAGAAGGAAGTCACAGATGGGCCTCACAACAGAAAGAAGTCACAGATGGGTCTCACAACAGAAGGAAGTCACAGATGGGTCTCACAACAGAAGGAAGTCACAGATGGGCCTCACATCAGAAGGAAGTCACAGATGAGTCTCACAACAGAAGGAAGTCACAGATGGGCCTCACAACAGAAGGAAGTCAACACAGATGGGCCTCACAACAGAAGGAAGTCAACACAGATAGGCCTCACAACAGAAGGAAGTCACAGATGGGCATCACAACAGAAGGAAGTCAACACAGATGGGCCTCACAACAGAAGGAAGTCAACACAGATGGGCCTCACAAATGAAAATAGTTACAGATGGGCCTCACAACAGAAGGAAGTCAACACAGATGGGCCTCACGACAGAAGGAAGTCAACACAGATGGGCCTCACAACAGAAGACAGTCACAGATGGGCCTCAGAACAGAAGGAAGTCACAGATGGGTCTCACAACAGAAGAAAATCACAGATGGGCATCAGAGCAGAAGGAAGTCACAGATGGGTCTCACAACAGAAGGAAGTCAACACAGATGGGCCTCACAACAGAAGGAAGTCACAGATGGGCCTCACAACAGAAGGAAGTCACAGATGGGTCTCACAACAGAAGGAAGTCACAGATGGGTCTCACAACAGAAGGAAGTCACAGATGGACCTCACGTCAGAAGGAAGTCACAGATGGGTCTCACAACAGAAGGAAGTCACAGATGGGTCTCACGACAGAAGGAAGTCAACAAAGATGGGCCTCACAACAGAAGGAAGTCACAGATGGGCCTCACAACAGAAGGAAGTCACAGATGGGCCTCACAACAGAAGGTAGTCACAGATGGGTCTCACAACAGAAGGAAATCACAGATGGGTCTCACAACAGAAGGAAGTCACAGATGGGCCTCACAACAGAAGGAAGTCACAGATGGGCCTCACAACAGAAGGAAGTCACGGATGGGCCTCACAACAGAAGGAAGTCAACACAGATGGGCCTCACAACAGAAGGAAGTCAACACAGATGGGTCTCACAACAGAAGGAAGTCACAGATGGGCCTCACAACAGAAGGAAGTCAACACAGATGCGCCTCACAAATGAAGGAAGTCACAGATGGGCCTCACAACAGAAGAAAGTCAACACAGATGGGCCTCACGACAGAAGGAAGTCAACACAGATGGGCCTCACAACAGAAGACAGTCACAGATGGGCCTCAGAACAGAAGAAAGTCACAGATGGGTCTCACAACAGAAGAAAGTCAAAGATGGGCATCAGAGCAGAAGGAAGTCACAGATGGGTCTCACAACAGAAGGAAGTCAACACAGATGGGCCTCACAACAGAAGGAAGTCACAGATGGGCCTCACAACAGAAGGAAGTCACAGATGGGTCTCACAACAAAAGGAAGTCACAGATGGGTCTCACAACAGAAGGAAGTCACAGATGAGCCTCACATCAGAAGGAAGTCACAGATGGGTCTCACAACAGAAGGAAGTCACAGATGGGTCTCACGACAGAAGGAAGTCAACACAGATGGGCCTCACAACAGAAGGAAGTCACAGATGGGCCTCACAACAGAAGGAAGTCAAAGATGGGCCTCACAACAGAAGGAAGTCACAGATGGGTCTCACAACAGCAGGAAGTCACAGATGGGTCTCACAATATGAAGGAAGTCACAGATGGGCCTCACAACAGAAGGAAGTCAACACAGATGGGCCTCACAACAGAAGACAGTCACAGATGGGCCTCAGAACAGAAGGAAGTCACAGATGGGTCTCACAACAGAAGAAAGTCACAGATGGGCATCAGAGCAGAAGGAAGTCACAGATGGGTCTCACAACAGAAGGAAGTCAACACAGATGGGCCTCACAACAGAAGGAAGTCACAGATGGGCCTCAGAACAGAAGGAAGTCACAGATGGGTCTCGCAACAGAAGAAAGTCACAGATGGGCATCAGAGCAGAAGGAAGTCACAGATGGGTCTCACAACAGAAGGAAGTCAACACAGATGGGCCTCACAACAGAAGGAAGTCACAGATGGGCCTCACAACAGAAGGAAGTCACAGATGGGTCTCACAACAGAAGGAAGTCACAGATGGGTCTCACAACAGAAGGAAGTCACCGATGGGCCTCACAACAGAAGGAAGTCACAGATGGGTCTCACAACAGAAGGAAGTCACAGATGGGTCTCACGACAGAAGGAAGTCAACACAGATGGGCCTCACAACAGAAGGAAGTCACAGATGGGCCTCACAACAGAAGGAAGTCACAGATGGGCCTCACAACAGAAGGAAGTCACAGATGGGTCTCACAACAGAAGGAAGTCACAGATGGGTCTCACAACAGAAGGAAGTCACAGATGGGCCTCACAACAGAAGGAAGTCAACACAGATGGGCCTCACAACAGAAGGAAATGAACACAGATGGGCCTCACAACAGAAGGAAGTCAACACAGATGGGCCTCACAACAGAAGACAGTCACAGATGGGCCTCAGAACAGAAGAAAATCACAGATGGGCATCAGAGCAGAAGGAATTCACAGATGGGTCTCACAACAGAAGGAAGTAAACACAGATGGGCCTCACAACAGAAGGAAGTCACAGATGGGCCTCACAACAGAAGGAAGTCACAGATGGGCATAACAACAGAAGGAAGTCACAGATGGGCCTCACAACAGAAGGAAGTCAACATAGATGGGCCTCACAACAGAAGGAAGTCACAGATGGGCCTCACAACAGAAGGAATTCACAGATGGGCCTCACAACAGAAGGAAGTCACAGATGGGCCTCACAACAGAAGGAAGTCACAGATGGGCCTCACAACAGAAGGAAGTCACAGATGGGTGTCACAACAGAAGGAAGTCACAGATGGGCCTCACAACAGAAGGAAGTCACAGATGGGTCTCACAACAGAAGGAAGTCAACACAGATGGGTCTCACAACAGAAGGAAGTCACAGATGGGCCTCACATCAGAAGGAAGTCACAGATGGGTCTCATAACAGAAGGAATTCACAGATGGGCCTCACAACAGAAGGAAGTCAACACAGATGGGCCTCACAACAGAAGGAAGTCACAGATGGGCATCACTACAGAATGAAGTCAACACAGATTGGCCTCACAACAGAAGGAAGTCAACACAGATAGGCCTCACAACAGAAGGAAGTCACAGATGGGTCTCACAACAGAAGGAAGTCAACACAGATGGGCCTCACGACAGAAGGAAATCAACACAGATGGGCCTCACGACAGAAGGAAGTCAACACAGATGGGCCTCACAACAGAAGACAGTCACAGATGGGCCTCAGAACAGAAGGAAGTCACAGATGGGCCTCACAACAGAAGGAAGTCACAGATGGGCCTCACAACAGAAGGAAGTCAACACAGATGGGCCTCACAAATGAAGGAAGTCACAGATGGGCCTCACAACAGAAGGAAGTCAACACAGATGGGCCTCACAACAGAAGGAAATCAACACAGATGGGCCTCACAACAGAAGGAAGTCAACACAGATGGGCCTCACAACAGAAGACAGTCACAGATGGGCCTCAGAACAGAAGGAAGTCACAGATGGGTCTCACAACAGAAGAAAGTCACAGATGGGCATCAGAGCAGAAGGAAGTCACAGATGGGTCTCACAACAGAAGGAAGTCAACACAGATGGGCCTCACAACAGAAGGAAGTCAACACAGATGGGCCTCACGACAGAAGGAAGTCAACACAGATGGGCCTCACAACAGAAGACAGTCACAGATGGGCCTCAGAACAGAAGGAAGTCACAGATGGGTCTCACAACAGAAGAAAATCACAGATGGGCATCAGAGCAGAAGGAAGTCACAGATGGGTCTCACAACAGAAGGAAGTCAACACAGATGGGCCTCACAACAGAAGGAAGTCACAGATGGGTCTCACAACAGAAGGAAGTCACAGATGGGTCTCACAACAGAAGGAAGTCACAGATGGGTCTCACAACAGAAGGAAGTCACAGATGGACCTCACGTCAGAAGGAAGTCACAGATGGGTCTCACAACAGAAGGAAGTCACAGATGGGTCTCACGACAGAAGGAAGTCAACAAAGATGGGCCTCACAACAGAAGGAAGTCACAGATGGGCCTCACAACAGAAGGAAGTCACAGATGGGCCTCACAACAGAAGGTAGTCACAGATGGGTCTCACAACAGAAGGAAATCACAGATGGGTCTCACAACAGAAGGAAGTCACAGATGGGCCTCACAACAGAAGGAAGTCACAGATGGGCCTCACAACAGAAGGAAGTCACGGATGGGCCTCACAACAGAAGGAAGTCAACACAGATGGGCCTCACAACAGAAGGAAGTCAACACAGATGGGTCTCACAACAGAAGGAAGTCACAGATGGGCCTCACAACAGAAGGAAGTCAACACAGATGCGCCTCACAAATGAAGGAAGTCACAGATGGGCCTCACAACAGAAGAAAGTCAACACAGATGGGCCTCACGACAGAAGGAAGTCAACACAGATGGGCCTCACAACAGAAGACAGTCACAGATGGGCCTCAGAACAGAAGAAAGTCACAGATGGGTCTCACAACAGAAGAAAGTCAAAGATGGGCATCAGAGCAGAAGGAAGTCACAGATGGGTCTCACAACAGAAGGAAGTCAACACAGATGGGCCTCACAACAGAAGGAAGTCACAGATGGGCCTCACAACAGAAGGAAGTCACAGATGGGTCTCACAACAAAAGGAAGTCACAGATGGGTCTCACAACAGAAGGAAGTCACAGATGAGCCTCACATCAGAAGGAAGTCACAGATGGGTCTCACAACAGAAGGAAGTCACAGATGGGTCTCACGACAGAAGGAAGTCAACACAGATGGGCCTCACAACAGAAGGAAGTCACAGATGGGCCTCACAACAGAAGGAAGTCAAAGATGGGCCTCACAACAGAAGGAAGTCACAGATGGGTCTCACAACAGCAGGAAGTCACAGATGGGTCTCACAATATGAAGGAAGTCACAGATGGGCCTCACAACAGAAGGAAGTCAACACAGATGGGCCTCACAACAGAAGACAGTCACAGATGGGCCTCAGAACAGAAGGAAGTCACAGATGGGTCTCACAACAGAAGAAAGTCACAGATGGGCATCAGAGCAGAAGGAAGTCACAGATGGGTCTCACAACAGAAGGAAGTCAACACAGATGGGCCTCACAACAGAAGGAAGTCACAGATGGGCCTCAGAACAGAAGGAAGTCACAGATGGGTCTCGCAACAGAAGAAAGTCACAGATGGGCATCAGAGCAGAAGGAAGTCACAGATGGGTCTCACAACAGAAGGAAGTCAACACAGATGGGCCTCACAACAGAAGGAAGTCACAGATGGGCCTCACAACAGAAGGAAGTCACAGATGGGTCTCACAACAGAAGGAAGTCACAGATGGGTCTCACAACAGAAGGAAGTCACCGATGGGCCTCACAACAGAAGGAAGTCACAGATGGGTCTCACAACAGAAGGAAGTCACAGATGGGTCTCACGACAGAAGGAAGTCAACACAGATGGGCCTCACAACAGAAGGAAGTCACAGATGGGCCTCACAACAGAAGGAAGTCACAGATGGGCCTCACAACAGAAGGAAGTCACAGATGGGTCTCACAACAGAAGGAAGTCACAGATGGGTCTCACAACAGAAGGAAGTCACAGATGGGCCTCACAACAGAAGGAAGTCAACACAGATGGGCCTCACAACAGAAGGAAATGAACACAGATGGGCCTCACAACAGAAGGAAGTCAACACAGATGGGCCTCACAACAGAAGACAGTCACAGATGGGCCTCAGAACAGAAGAAAATCACAGATGGGCATCAGAGCAGAAGGAATTCACAGATGGGTCTCACAACAGAAGGAAGTAAACACAGATGGGCCTCACAACAGAAGGAAGTCACAGATGGGCCTCACAACAGAAGGAAGTCACAGATGGGCATAACAACAGAAGGAAGTCACAGATGGGCCTCACAACAGAAGGAAGTCAACATAGATGGGCCTCACAACAGAAGGAAGTCACAGATGGGCCTCACAACAGAAGGAATTCACAGATGGGCCTCACAACAGAAGGAAGTCACAGATGGGCCTCACAACAGAAGGAAGTCACAGATGGGCCTCACAACAGAAGGAAGTCACAGATGGGTGTCACAACAGAAGGAAGTCACAGATGGGCCTCACAACAGAAGGAAGTCACAGATGGGTCTCACAACAGAAGGAAGTCAACACAGATGGGTCTCACAACAGAAGGAAGTCACAGATGGGCCTCACATCAGAAGGAAGTCACAGATGGGTCTCATAACAGAAGGAATTCACAGATGGGCCTCACAACAGAAGGAAGTCAACACAGATGGGCCTCACAACAGAAGGAAGTCACAGATGGGCATCACTACAGAATGAAGTCAACACAGATTGGCCTCACAACAGAAGGAAGTCAACACAGATAGGCCTCACAACAGAAGGAAGTCACAGATGGGTCTCACAACAGAAGGAAGTCAACACAGATGGGCCTCACGACAGAAGGAAATCAACACAGATGGGCCTCACGACAGAAGGAAGTCAACACAGATGGGCCTCACAACAGAAGACAGTCACAGATGGGCCTCAGAACAGAAGGAAGTCACAGATGGGCCTCACAACAGAAGGAAGTCACAGATGGGCCTCACAACAGAAGGAAGTCAACACAGATGGGCCTCACAAATGAAGGAAGTCACAGATGGGCCTCACAACAGAAGGAAGTCAACACAGATGGGCCTCACAACAGAAGGAAATCAACACAGATGGGCCTCACAACAGAAGGAAGTCAACACAGATGGGCCTCACAACAGAAGACAGTCACAGATGGGCCTCAGAACAGAAGGAAGTCACAGATGGGTCTCACAACAGAAGAAAGTCACAGATGGGCATCAGAGCAGAAGGAAGTCACAGATGGGTCTCACAACAGAAGGAAGTCAACACAGATGGGCCTCACAACAGAAGGAAGTCACAGATGGGCCTCACAACAGAAGGAAGTCAAAGATGGGCCTCACAACAGAAGAAAATCACAGATGGGTCTCACAACAGAAAGAAGTCACAGATATGTCTCACAACAGAAGGAAGTCACAGATGGGCCTCACAAAATAAGGAAGTGACAGATGGGCATAACAACAGAAGGAAGTCACAGATGGGCCTCACAACAGAACGAAGTCAACACAGATGGGCCTCACAAGAAAGTCACAGATGGGCCTCACAACAGAAGGAAGTCACAGATGGGTCTCACAACAGAAGGAAGTCACAGATGGGCCTCACAACAGAAGGAAGTCACAGATGGGCCTCACAACAGAAGGAAGTCACAGATGGGCCTCACAACAGAAGGAAGTGAACACAGATGGGCCTCACAACAGAAGGAAGTCACAGATGGGCCTCACAACAGAAGGAAGTCACAGATGGGCCTCACAACAGAAGGAATTCACAGATGGGCCTCACAACAGAAGGAAGTCACAGATGGGCCTCACAACAAAAGGAAGTCACAGATGGGTCTCACAACAGAAAGAAGTCACAGATGGGCCTCACAACAGAAGGAAGTCACAGATGGGTCTCACAACAGAAGGAAGTCACAGATGGGTCTCACAACAGAAGGAAGTCACAGATGGGCCTCACATCAGAAGGATGTCACAGATGGGTCTCACAACAGAAGGAAGTCACAGATGGGCCTCACATCAGAAGGAAGTCACAGATGGGTCTCACAACAGAAGGAAGTCACAGATGGGCCTCACAACAGAAGGAAGTCACAGATGGGTCTCACAACAGAAGGAAGTCACAGATGGGTCTCACAACAGAAGGAAGTCACAGATGGGCCTCACAACAGAAGGAAGTCACAGATGGGCCTCACAACAGAAGGAAGTCACAGATGGGTCTCAATACAGAAGCAAGTCACAGATGGGCCTCACAACAGAAGGAAGTCACAGATGGGCCTCACAACAGAAGGAAGTCACGGATGGGCCTCACAACAGAAGGAAGTCAACACAGATGGGCCTCACAACAGACGGAAGTCAACACAGATGGGTCTCACAACAGAAGGAAGTCACAGATGGGCCTCACAACATAAGGAAGTCAACACAGATGGGCCTCACAAATGAAGGAAGTCACAGATGGGCCTCACAACAGAAGGAAGTCAACACAGATGGGCCTCACAACAGAAGGAAATCAACACAGATGGGCCTCACAACAGAAGGAAGTCACAGATGGGCCTCACAACAGAACGAAGTCACAGATGGGTCTCACAACAGAAGGAAGTCACAGATGGGTCTCACAACAGAAGGAAGTCACAGATGGGCCTCACAACAGAAGGAAGTCACAGATGGGCATAACAACAGAAGGAAGTCACAGATGGGCCTCACAACAGAAGGAAGTCACGGATGGGCCTCACAACAGAAGGAATTCACAGATGGGCCTCACAACAGAAGGAAGTCACAGATGGGCCTCACAACAAAAGGAAGTCACAGATGGGTCTCACAACAGAAAGAAGTCACAGATGGGCCTCACAACAGAAGGAAGTCACAGATGGGTCTCACAACAGAAGGAAGTCACAGATGGGTCTCACAACAGAAGGACGTCACAGATGGGCCTCACATCAGAAGGATGTCACAGATGGGTCTCACAACAGAAGGAAGTCACAGATGGGCCTCACAACAGAAGGAAGTCACAGATGGGCCTCACAACAGAAGGAAGTCACAGATGGGCCTCACAACAGAAGGAAGTCACAGATGGGTCTCACAACAGAAGGAAGTCACAGATGGGTCTCACAACAGAAGGAAGTCACAGATGGGCCTCACAACAGAAGGAAGTCACAGATGGGCCTCACAACAGAAGGAAGTCACAGATGGGCATAACAACAGAAGGAAGTCACAGATGGGCCTCACAACAGAAGGAAGTCACAGATGGGTCTCACAACAGAAGGAAGTCAACACAGATGGGTCTCACAACAGAAGGAAGTCACAGATGGGCCTCACATCAGAAGGAAGTCACAGATGGGTCTCATAACAGAAGGAATTCACAGATGGGCCTCACAACAGAAGGAAGTCAACACAGATGGGCCTCACAACAGAAGGAAGTCACAGATGGGCATCACTACAGAATGAAGTCAACACAGATGGGCCTCACAACAGAAGGAAGTCAACACAGATAGGCCTCACAACAGAAGGAAGTCACAGATGGGTCTCACAACAGAAGGAAATCAACACAGATGGGCCTCACGACAGAAGGAAATCAACACAGATGGGCCTCACGACAGAAGGAAGTCAACACAGATGGGCCTCACAACAGAAGACAGTCACAGATGGGCCTCAGAACAGAAGGAAGTCACAGATGGGCCTCACAACAGAAGGAAGTCACAGATGGGCCTCACAACAGAAGGAAGTCAACACAGATGGGCCTCACAAATGAAGGAAGTCACAGATGGGCCTCACAACAGAAGGAAGTCAACACAGATGGGCCTCACAACAGAAGGAAATCAACACAGATGGGCCTCACAACAGAAGGAAGTCAACACAGATGGGCCTCACAACAGAAGACAGTCACAGATGGGCCTCAGAACAGAAGGAAGTCAACAAAGATGGGCCTCACAACAGAAGGAAGTCACAGATGGGCCTCACAACAGAAGGAAGTCAAAGATGGGCCTCACAACAGAAGAAAATCACAGATGGGTCTCACAACAGAAAGAAGTCACAGATATGTCTCACAACAGAAGGAAGTCACAGATGGGCCTCACAAAATAAGGAAGTGACAGATGGGCATAACAACAGAAGGAAGTCACAGATGGGCCTCACAACAGAACGAAGTCAACACAGATGGGCCTCACAACAGAAGAAAGTCACAGATGGGCCTCACAACAGAAGGAAGTCACAGATGGGTCTCACAACAGAAGGAAGTCACAGATGGGCCTCACAACAGAAGGAAGTCACAGATGGGCCTCACAACAGAAGGAAGTCACAGATGGGCCTCACAACAGAAGGAAGTGAACACAGATGGGCCTCACAACAGAAGGAAGTCACAGATGGGCCTCACAACAGAAGGAAGTCACAGATGGGCCTCACAACAGAAGGAATTCACAGATGGGCCTCACAACAGAAGGAAGTCACAGATGGGCCTCACAACAAAAGGAAGTCACAGATGGGTCTCACAACAGAAAGAAGTCACAGATGGGCCTCACAACAGAAGGAAGTCACAGATGGGTCTCACAACAGAAGGAAGTCACAGATGGGTCTCACAACAGAAGGAAGTCACAGATGGGCCTCACATCAGAAGGATGTCACAGATGGGTCTCACAACAGAAGGAAGTCACAGATGGGCCTCACATCAGAAGGAAGTCACAGATGGGTCTCACAACAGAAGGAAGTCACAGATGGGCCTCACAACAGAAGGAAGTCACAGATGGGTCTCACAACAGAAGGAAGTCACAGATGGGTCTCACAACAGAAGGAAGTCACAGATGGGCCTCACAACAGAAGGAAGTCACAGATGGGCCTCACAACAGAAGGAAGTCACAGATGGGTCTCAATACAGAAGCAAGTCACAGATGGGCCTCACAACAGAAGGAAGTCACAGATGGGTCTCAATACAGAAGGAAGTCACGGATGGGCCTCATAACAGAAGGAAGTCAACACAGATGGGCCTCACAACAGACGGAAGTCAACACAGATGGGTCTCACAACAGAAGGAAGTCACAGATGGGCCTCACAACATAAGGAAGTCAACACAGATGGGCCTCACAACAGAAGGAAGTCACAGATGGGCCTCACAACAGAAGGAAGTCAACACAGATGGGCCTCACAACAGAAGGAAATCAACACAGATGGGCCTCACAACAGAAGGAAGTCACAGATGGGCCTCACAACAGAACGAAGTCACAGATGGGTCTCACAACAGAAGGAAGTCACAGATGGGTCTCACAACAGAAGGAAGTCACAGATGGGCCTCACAACAGAAGGAAGTCACAGATGGGCATAACAACAGAAGGAAGTCACAGATGGGCCTCACAACAGAAGGAAGTCACGGATGGGCCTCACAACAGAAGGAATTCACAGATGGGCCTCACAACAGAAGGAAGTCACAGATGGGCCTCACAACAAAAGGAAGTCACAGATGGGTCTCACAACAGAAAGAAGTCACAGATGGGCCTCACAACAGAAGGAAGTCACAGATTGGTCTCACAACAGAAGGAAGTCACAGATGGGTCTCACAACAGAAGGACGTCACAGATGGGCCCCACATCAGAAGGATGTCACAGATGGGTCTCACAACAGAAGGAAGTCACAGATGGGCCTCACAACAGATGGAAGTCACAGATGGGCCTCACAACAGAAGGAAGTCACAGATGGGCCTCACAACAGAAGGAAGTCACAGATGGGTCTCACAACAGAATGAAGTCACAGATGGGTCTCACAACAGAAGGAAGTCACAGATGGGCCTCACAACAGAAGGAAGTCACAGATGGGCCTCACAACAGAAGGAAGTCACAGATGGGTCTCAATACAAAAGCAAGTCACAGATGGGCCTCACAACAGAAGGAAGTCACAGATGGGCCTCACAACAGAAGGAAGTCACGGATGGGCCTCACAACAGAAGGAAGTCAACACAGATGGGCCTCACAACAGACGGAAGTCAACACAGATGGGTCTCACAACAGAAGGAAGTCACAGATGGGCCTCACAACATAAGGAAGTCAACACAGATGGGCCTCACAAATGAAGGAAGTCACAGATGGGCCTCACAATAGAAGGAAGTCAACAAAGATGGGCCTCACAACAGAAGGAAATCAACACAGATGGGCCTCACAACAGAAGGAAGTCAACACAGATAGGCCTCACAACAGAAGACAGTCACAGATGGGCCTCAGAACAGAACGAAGTCAACACAGATGGGCCTCACAACAGAAGGAAGTCACAGATGGGCCTCACAACAGAAGGAAGTCACAGATGGGCCTCACAACAGAACGAAGTCACAGATGGGTCTCACAACAGAAGGAAGTCACAGATGGGTCTCACAACAGAAGGAAGTCACAGATGGGCCTCACAACAGAAGGAAGTCACAGATGGGCATAACAACAGAAGGAAGTCACAGATGGGCCTCACAACAGAAGGAAGTCAACATAGATCGGCCTCACAACAGAAGGAAGTCACAGATGGGTCTCACAACAGAAGGAAGTCACAGATGGGCATAACAGCAGAAGGAAGTCACAGATGGGCCTCACAACAGAAGGAAGTCAACACAGATGGGCCTCACAACAGAAGAAAGTCACAGATGGGCCTCACAACAGAAAGAAGTCACAGATGGGCCTCACAACAGAAGGAAGTCACAGATGGGCCTCACAACAGAAGGAAGTCACAGATGGGCCTCACAACAGAAGGAAGTCACAGATGGGTCTCACAACAGAAGGAAGTCACAGATGGGCCTCACAACAGAAGGAAGTCACAGATGGGTCTCACAACAGAAGGAAGTCACAGATGGGTCTCACAACAGAAGGAAGTCACAGATGGGCCTCACATCAGAAGGAAGTCACAGATGGGTCTCACAACAGAAGGAATTCACAGATGGGCCTCACAACAGAAGGAAGTCAACACAGATGGGCCTCACAACAGAAGGAAGTCACAGATGGGCATCACAACAGAATCAAGTCAACACAGATGGGCCTCACAACAGAAGGAAGTCAACACAGAAGGGCCTCACAACAGAAGGAAGTCACAGATGGGTCTCACAACAGAAGGAAGTCAACACAGATGGGCCTCACAACAGAAGGAAATCAACACAGATGGGCCTCACAACAGAAGGAAGTCACAGATGGGTCTCACAACAGAAGGAAGTCAACACAGATGGGCCTCACAACAGAAGGAAGTCAACACAGATGGGCCTCACAACAGAAGGAAGTCACAGATGGGCATCACAACAGAATCAAGTCAACACAGATGGGCCTCACAACAGAAGGAAGTCAACACAGATGGGCCTCACAATAGAAGGAAGTCACAGATGGGTCTCACAACAGAAGGAAGTCAACACAGATGGGCTTCACAATAGAAGGAAATCAACACAGATGGGCCTCACGACAGAAGGAAGTCAACACAGATGGGCCTCACAACAGAAGAAAGTCACAGATGGGCCTCAGAACAGAAGGAAGTCACAGATGGGCCTCACAACAGAAGGAATTCAACACAGATGGGCCTCACAACAGAAGGAAATCAACACAGATGTGCCTCACAACAGAAGACAGTCACAGATGGGCCTCAGAACAGAAGGAAGTCACAGATGGGCATCAGAGCAGAAGGAAGTCACAGATGGGTCTCACAACAGAAGGAAGTCAAAACAGATGGGCCTCAAAACAGAAGGAAGTCACAGATGGGCCTCAAAACAGAAGGAAGTGAACACAGATGGGCCTCACAACAGAAGGAAGTCACAGATGGGCCTCACAACAGAAGGAAGTCACAGATGGGCCTCACAACAGAAGGAAGTCACAGATGGGCCTCACAACAGAAGGAAGTCACAGATGGGCCTCACAACAGAAGGAAGTCACATTACGGCCTCACAACAAAAAGAAGTCACAGATGGGTTTCACAACAGAAGGAAGTCACAGATGGGCCTCACAACAGAAGGAAGTCACAGATGGGTCTCACAACAGAAGGAAGTCACAGATGGGTCTCACAACAGAAGGAAGTCACAGATAGGCCTCACATCAGAAGGATGTCACAGATGGGTCTCACAACAGAAGGAAGTTACAGATGGGCCTCACAACAGAAGGAAGTCAACACAGATGGGCCTCACAACAGAAGGAAGTCAACACAGATGGGCCTCACAACAGAAGGAAGTCACAGATGGGCATCACAACAGAATGAAGTCAACACAGATGGGCCTCACAACAGAAGGAAGTCAACACAGATGGGCCTCACAACAGAAGGAAGTCACAGATGGGCCTCACAACAGAACGAAGTCAACACAGATGGGCCTCACGACAGATGGAAATCAACACAGATGGGCCTCACGACAGAAGGAAGTCAACACAGATGGGCCTCACAACAGAAGACAGTCACAGATGGGCCTCAGAACAGAAGGAAGTCACAGATGGGTCTCACAACAGAAGAAAGTCACAGATGGGCATCAGAGCAGACGGAAGTCACAGATTGGTCTCATAACAGAAGGAAGTCACAGATGGGCCTCACATCAGAAGGAAGTCACAGATGGGTCTCACAACAGAAGGAAGTCAACACAGATGGGCCTCACAACAGAAGGAAGTCACAGATGGGTCTCACAACAGAAGGAAGTCACAGATGGGCATAACAACAGAAGGAAGTCACAGATGGGCATAACAACAGAAGGAAGTCACAGATGGGCCTCACAACAGAAGGAAGTCACAGATGGGCCTCACAACAGAAGGAAGTCACAGATGGGCCTCACAACAGAAGGAAGTCACAGATGGGCCTCACAACAGAAGGAAGTCACAGATGGGTCTCACAACAGAAGGAAGTCACAGATGGGTCTCACAACAGAAGGAAGTCAACACAGATGGACCTCACAACAGAAGACAGTCACAGATGGGCCTCAGAACAGAAGGAAGTCACAGATGGGTCTCACAACAGAAGAAAGTCACAGATGGGCATCAGAGCAGAAGGAAGTCACAGATGGGTCTCACAACAGAAGGAAGTCAACACAGATGGGCCTCACAACAGAAGGAAGTCACAGATGGGCCTCACAACAGTAGGAAGTGAACACAGATGGGCCTCACAACAGAAGGAAGTCACAGATGGGCCTCACAACAGAAGGAAGTCACAGATGGGCCTCACAACAGAAGGAAGTCACAGATGGGCCTCACAACAGAAGGAAGTCACAGATGGGCCTCACAACAGAAGGAAGTCACAGATGGGCCTCACAACAAAAGGAAGTCACAGATGGGTCTCACAACAGAAGGAATTCACAGATGGGCCTCACAACAGAAGGAAGTCACAGATGGGTCTCACAACAGAAGGAAGTCACAGATGGGTCTCACAACAGAAGGAAGTCACAGATAGGCCTCACATCAAAAGGATGTCACAGATGGGTCTCACAACAGAAGGAAGTCACAGATGGGCCTCACAACAGAAGGAAGTCAACACAGATGGGCCTCACAACAGAAGGAAGTCAACACAGATGGGCCTCACAACAGAAGGAAGTCACAGATGGGCCTCACAACAGAAGGAAGTCAACACAGATGGGCCTCACAAATGAAGGAAGTCACAGATGGGCCTCACAACAGAAGGAAGTCACAGATGGGCCTCACAATAGAAGGAAGTCACAGATGGGTCTCACAACAGAAGGAAGTCACAGATGGGTCTCACAACAGAAGGAAGTCACAGATGGGTCTCACAACAGAAGGAAGTCAACACAGATGGGTCTCACAACAGAAGGAAGTCACAGATGGGCATAACAACAGAAGGAAGTCACAGATGGGCCTCACAACAGAAGGAAGTCACAGATGGGTCTCACAACAGAAGGAAGTCACAGATGGGCCTCACAACAGAAGGAAGTCACAGATGGGCATAACAACAGAAGGAAGTCACAGATGGGCCTCACAACAGAAGGAAGTGAACACAGATGGGCCTCACAACAGAAGGAAGTGAACACAGATGGGCCTCACAACAGAAGGAAGTGAAAACAGATGGGCCTCACAACAGAAGGAAGTCAACACAGATGGGCATCACAACAGAATGAAGTCAACACAGATGGGCCTCACAACAGAAGGAAGTCACAGATGGGCCTCAGAACAGAAGGAAGTCACAGATGGGTCTCACAACAGAAGGAAGTCACAGATGGGTCTCACAACAGAAGGAAGTCACAGATGGGCCTCACATCAGAAGGAAGTCACAGATGGGTCTCACAACAGAAGGTAGTCAACACAGATGGGCCTCACAACAGAAGGAAGTGACAGATGGGTCTCACAACAGAAGGAAGTCACAGATGGGTCTCACAACAGAAGGAAGTCCCAGATGGGTCTCACGACAGAAGGAAGTCAACACAGATGGGTCTCACAACAGAAGGAAGTCAACACAGATGGGTCTCACAACAGAAGGAAGTCACAGATGGGTCTCACGACAGAAGGAAGTCAACACAGATGGGTCTCACGACAGAAGGAAGTCAACACAGATGGGCCTCACAACAGAAGGAAGTGACAGATGGGTCTCACGACAGAAGGAAATCAACACAGATGGGTCTCACAACAGAAGGAAGTCAACACAGATGGGTCTCACAACAGAAGGAAGTCACAGATGGGTCTCACGACAGAAGGAAGTCAACACAGATGGGTCTCACGACAGAAGGAAGTCAACACAGATGGGCCTCACAACAGAAGGAAGTGACAGATGGGCCTCACAACAGAAGGAAGTCAACACAGATGGGCCTCACAACAGAAGGAAGTGACAGATGGGCCTCACAACAGAAGGAAGACCCAAATCATTGAATTGATCTATTCAATATTGTACTCTTTAATTATCATGTATTCAGTATATTTTATGTCATCTTTCATAATCATTCCAGTTCATTCATGCTCGTTGTACACTACATCTTCATAATGGTTGATCAAATGTAATATGGTGATTTGACATTGAAAGGAATTTTTTTAAGGGGGGGGGGGGGGGGGGGGGGGAGATTTTTTTTAAAATCAGGAAACAAATAATAGTGGTCCAGATCAATTATGAAGGAAAATCAATATCCTCATTCCCAGAATGGTCCCGGGAGAACAAGTGCACATATTTGGTCTCAGAAACTGGGTAAACCGAGGAACACAAGAAAATGAAAATAGCAACCAAATACAAAGGACAAGGAGAGGATCATCAAAGAGGGAGGGACAACGGGAGGAGCAGCGGGAGGAGCAGCGGGAGGAGCAGCGGGAGGAACACCGGGAGGAGCAGCGGGAGGAGCAGCGGGAGGAGCAGCGGGAGGAGCAGCGGGAGGAGCAGCGGGAGGAGCAGCGGGAGGAACAGCGGGAGGGACAACGAGAGGGACAGCGGGAGGGACAACGGGAGGAACAGCGGGAGGGACAACGGGAGGAGCAGCGGGAGGGACAACGGGAGGGACACCGGGAGGGACAACGGGAGGGACAGCGGGAGGGACACCGGGAGGGACAACGGGAGGAGCAGCGGGAGGGACACCGGGAGGGACAACGGGAGGGACAGCGGGAGGGACAGCGGGAGGGACAACGGGAGGGACAGCGGGAGGGACAGCGGGAGGGACAGCGGGAGGGACAGCGGGAGGGACAGCGGGAGGGACAGCGGGAGGGACAGCGGGAGGGACAGCGGGAGGGACAGCGGGAGGGACACCGGGAGGGACAACGGGAGGAGCAGCGGGAGGGACAACGGGAGGGACAGCGGGAGGGACACCGGGAGGGACAGCGGGAGGGACAGCGGGAGGGACACCGGGAGGGACACCGGGAGGGACAACGGGAGGAACAGCTGCGGGGAGCAACGGGAGGAACAGCGGGAGGGACAACGAGAGGGACAACGGGAGGAACAGCGGGAGGAACAGCGGGAGGAACAGCGGGAGGAACAGCTGTGTGGGATGGAAAACGGCGCTTCTATCGAAATTTTCCAGAAATTTGATGATGGAGGCAAGTTTGCACGCTTTCTGTTTTCTTCTTTTGAAATTGTAAGATATCTAATTCATGTATCGATTGTTTATCCACTTTTCTGTAAGTTTAGTAAATGTTTACCTGACCTGTATAGAGAGGACTTACAACAGGAACATAATTGTAGTTTGTTTGTCCATGCTCTGTCCGCCATTCTTGGTCCTAGACCACCTCTGATTCCTTACTACTCAAGTCAGTTGAGAACTACTAACTCAGAACTTAAGTCATTTGAAACACTATCATACTCACAATCTGTTTATTGATGCTTATCTCTACCATCATCTTCTGTCAATTATTAAATAAATAAATACACAGCTGCTAATATTTATAATTTAAAACTGAAAACATTAGCTGGCAAACATCAAATAAACCGTCATGGATGAGTGTATGTACAGAAGCTTAGAGCTCTTATAATATTGTTGGAGATTGTGTGCTACACAAACCGTATGTACCAATTCTTTATCCATTTATCTGTATGTTTAGTAAATGTGATGGTTATCAGAGCTATATAGAGAGTTAGAATTGAGTTACAAAATAAACACAATTGTATCATGCTGTGTCCACCATCTTTGTCCTTCCCGTCGAGTAACTACTAACTCAGAACTTGAGCCTTCTTGAACACTATCAGAGTCAAATCAGTTTACTGATGCTGATTACTACCAATACCATTATGTTCTGCCAATGACATTTTATATATAGCTGATAGTCTATGTATTATTTTAGTCACTAGCTTCAGGTCAGGTCATCCCGTAACCGGTGAGGTCGTTGGGGCACACATGAAGACATCCTCACAAGCCCACAGCACCCCTCTCTGTCGGATGCCGCTGCCTGTGCCTCTTCTGGTCGGAGATTGGTCCATTCTTTTATGTTGTCCTCCCACCTCTTTTTGGGACGGCATGATCGTCGCCTGCCGTGCACCTTTCCGTGGAGGATTGTATTTACAAGACCATTTGATCTCGATATGTGACCGTACCAAGCGAGTTTCCTTCTTTTGACAGTTGCCAAGAGGTCTTCAACAGGCCCTATTGCTGTTGTAATTCTATCTCGTATTTCCTCATTTGTAACTCGATCTGTGTACGTGACATTTAAAAGTTTTCGGAAACATCTCATCTCCAAGGCCTGTATCCTTCGTTGAAGGTCAGCTGTAACTGTCCATGTCTCACACGCATAGAGGAATATTGACAGGACCAGTGTACGCATTAATCTGATTTTCGTGCATAGTGCTACCCGTTTATCTTGCCAGATTTTGTTAAGCCGTGCAAGCGCCGCTATTGTCTGTGCTATTCTGGCCAACACCTCACATTTTGATCCTTCATCACTGACAATCGAACCTAGATATTTAAAACGGTTGACCACTTCGAGTTTCTGATCGTTAGCTTTTATCCTGCTGTTGAAGCCTGTGGCGTTGTTTGTCATTATTTTTGTCTTTCCAGTGTTTATCTCCATACCATAGTCAATAGCTGTTTCATCGAGCCTTCTGACCCATTCCTGGAGTTCTGCTTTTGAACCCACCAACCCGTCGATATCATCTGCAAAACGAAGGTTGGTAATCGTTCGGCCCCCTATCTTGACAGTACCAACGTGACCTCCAAGTGCCTTACTCATAATTTCTTCAAGAAATATATTGAAAAGAGTTGGAGAGAGTGTACACCCCTGTCTCACACTAACTGATGTGCGAAACCAGTCCCCTCGCCTCCCATTCACAAGAACTGCGCTGGACGCCTTGTCATACAGGTGTTCAAGGACCTTTATAATATTTCCGTTGATATTATACATCCTCATGGTTGCCCAAAGCGCTTTATGCAATACCCTATCAAATGCCTTCTTTTAAAATCCACAAACACATGATACAGTGCTTGTAGCTTGCAATTTTAAAATAAAGTTTAGTTGTTTTTACAAACATCCATGGGTCCGTATGTTTTACTTACTAATATACATTTGTTTAAGTACAGCTATGCCAATTGTATTCTTCAGCCACTTATCTGTACATTTGATGAACAGATTTAATGTTATGTTTCACATAGCTGGCACAATTTTAAACCTGTGGTCAAACTACAAAGGTACCTAGAGAAATGCGGCAAAGGTCCGAGTGAATCCATACTTGCGCATCTGGAGAACCCCAATATCCAGGTTCAGCTTCAAGCACTTGGGTTGTTTTCTAAAATCCTGACTGGATCATGGATGCGAGTGGTGTATCAGAATAAGGCTGGATCATGGATGCGAATGGTGTACCAGAATAAGGCCAACAGATCCAATCTTCAATTGGTAAGTACCACAAGAAACAACCAAGACAGGAAATAAATATATAGGTTCATTAATATATTAAGAGTTCTCGATTTTGTTAGATGCTACAGAAATACAATATTGATGATAATCTGTGGCTTTGTCTCTAACTTTATAACTCATCTCATGCATTTCATTTAATTCTGTACAATCAAACTATGACGACTTCCACAAGTGTCTTGATACCTTGAGGGTGATACAGCAGGATCCATTGAACATCATCTCCACTGCGAAAGATGCCTTCGGCGAACTCATCACTTCAGATCAGGAATTGTTATTTTTTAGAACATGCCCATTTAGATCAATTGAATGTTATAGTGACACCTCTGACTGAAGTCTTCATCCTCAAACTTGAAAGATAACTGGCTCCATATCTGACTGGGGCTCTGTCAAATCCAATCGGAGTGATAACAATAACAACTAAGTGGAGGTAGATCTTCTTCTTCTTCGTACGCTGTCAGACGTCAACTTGAATTTGTTAGAAGAAATCAGCTGTCATCCTGAAGCTGTCGACACTGCCATAGAGCGTGTCTAGTATTGGCACTGCTGATGGCCACATGTGCTTTCTCTTGTCCTTGTATGTCAGGCAATTTTGCAGATGTTCAGGGGTCATTTTTCCAGTACCACAAGTGCATTCGTCAGTAGCACCTATCTTCAGTTTATTGAATAGATGGTACCTCAGTTTCTTGTAGCCTGTGCGGAGTCTGAAGACCACGACCTGCTCTCTTCTGTTCAACTGGTAATAGACATCATTTTTGTGTGTAGCCAGTATGCTCTGTTTCCCACTTGTCCATGTATCTGGCCCTAATAAACCTTTTGGACTCTTCGTAGGTCACACTAGAATCTGGCTGTGGTAACCTTGCACCTTCTTTTGCCAGTCTGTCTGCCTCCTCGTTGCCTTGAATGTTACAGTGGGATGGGACCCACTGTACACTACTCTTTTGGGTGTGGACTGCTGGCATAGTTGACAGAGTACTGCTCTTAAATCATTAAGTTCTGTATTTTTCTGGCTTTTTAGTGCTGTAACCACGGGCAGGTCATCTGTAAACATAACTATCTGGCTTTCATTGCTTTCGCCTGTCAGCATTGCTTCTACTGCAGCCTTCAATGCTTCTGCCTCCGCTCTGAAATTGCTTGAGAATTTTCCAGTTGCCACTGACAGTGTTATCTTTCTACCGTTTGTTAGGCTCAGGATTACCCCTCCCCCTCCATTCTGTGTTGAGTTTGTTGCAGAACCGTCGGTGTACGCATGGGCCCAGTCCATGCTTGGGTAGTTTTCCGCTATGTACCTCAGGGTTATGTCTCTTCTTTCTTTTTCAGTATGGCTGTTCTTGTTTCCAATACCTGGTATATTTTCTACCACCTCTGGAACGATATGCTGCTTCCAGGTGAGTTTGCGTACAGTTGGGATGGGCTTTGGTGTTGTTATGGTGTTTATAGGGTCTTCGCTCATCTTTGCTTTGGCTATTTCTGCAAAGTTTCTCCGCTTTAGTTTGCCTTTTCCAAATCCATTTAGTCTCTGATGCATTGGATGGTTTGTCAGTTTTCTTAATTTTTCTGCTTGCTGCTGGGCTCTGCTGTCTCTTCTGTTGGTCATGGATTGCAGATTTGTAATCTTTTCGAGTTCTACAATTGGCGTTGACTTCATGCCTCCTGTTATAACTCTCGTGGCTTGGTTTAGAAGTTTGCTAATTTTATCAAAGTTCGCCTTTGCTGCTGTTGTCCATGCCGCAATGCCATACTCGAGAACTGGTCTCACTCTTCCAGTGTACAGTTTCTTTAGTATACTTTCGTCTGCTCCCCAGCTTGTGCCAGCAAGTTTCCTCATGATTGCCATTCTTTGTCTTGCTCTCATTCGGTTTCTCTCGATCTGAGTTGTCCATGTCATGCGCCGATCAAATGTGACTCCCAAGTAGTTTGGGTTGTCATTTGGCCGTGATATTTGCCGTTAAAACTTATTTTGGTGTTATGTGGTTTATTTGAAAGGGAAAATATCGTACATGTTGATTTTTCTTCATTTATTTTGACCAGCCATGATTTCACCCACTCCTCTAGCAATGTTAGGGCCTGCTGCATTCGATTGTTTGCTAAGGTGAGATTTTCTTCATAGGTCCACAAAGCCAGATCGTCTGCAAACATGGAGCTGTGGACTCTTGTTGTTTATATTCACAGAAAAAGTGTGGGTGACAGTACTCCCTCTTGGGGTACTCCTTGCTCCAGTGTCACATTTTTGCTCATCTTCTCTTGTACTTGAACTCGGGCTGTTCTGTTTTCGAGGTAGTGGCTGATCCATCTGTACATTTTTCCAGATACTTCACTTCTTCATAGTTTGACTTTAGGTCCCTCTTTCTACACCTTGTCAAATGCCTTCTTTAGATCCACCCAAACCACTACTGTATGATTTTTCTCTTGGTAAGCATCCTCTATTTCCTGCAGTATGAGAGTGATCTGGTCCTCAGTGGATCTGTGTTGTCTAAATCCTGCTTGCTGTGGAATTAATATGTGCTTTGCTTCCAGATGCCACATCAGTCTGGTGTTTATCATATGCGCCATCAGTTTACCTACACAGCTCAGTAGACTGATAGGCCTGTATCCATTTGGATCTGTTCTATCTTTTTCTTTCTTTGGTACTGGTATAAGTATATCATCTTTCCATGCCTGCGGTACAATTCCTCTTTTCCAGCTGTGGTTCAGGACTGACAGTAACTTCCTCTTTGCTGTTTGGCCCTACCTCATTAGCATTTCATTTGTTACCCTATCTTTTCTGGGCGATTTCTTTTTCTTTAAAGTTCTCATGGCCTCATTCATTGTTAGTTTTGCCATCATGTGCTCCTCTGGTGTAATCTTGATGTTGTCGTGGCTCTTTTGTTCTTCACTTATGTCTGTCTGTAGGGACATCAATGTGGTTTGCTCCGGCATAATATTCTATAAAACCGTTTGCTGCTTTTTTTCCGGTAAGCATGTTGTCTCCCTGCTTGACGGTAATTTGTTTATTTGATGGTATTGCATCATTCATGGCTCTGACTAACTTCCATAGTTTGTTCCCTTCTCTATCTAGATTGAAGCTTTCTGTTTGTTTTTTTCCAACTGTCTCTTGTTATTTGGTTCAGTATTCTTTTGTATTTAGCAGTGATGGCCTTGAGGGATATATTTGCTTCAATAGATTGCTCTATCTCTCCGATGTTCCTAGCATTTGAGACTCCATTCTCGACTTTCTGCAGTTCATGATTCCAATATGGCTTATAGTTCTTCCTTGCCCCTCTTAGGATGGTCTCGGTGGCTGCTTGCAGTATTGCTTTGCTCTGCGTTCCACCATAGGTTTCATATTGTTATTTCGTGTGTTGGTAGTTTCACACAGTCCATCTGTCAGCATTGCAAATCTGTCCCAGTCGGCTCGTCTGTAGTTCCAACGTGGCAGAGGTTTTATTTCCTGGGGGTCTACTTCCATATCAATATCTAGCCTAATTGTCCTGTGGTCGCTACCTGCCAATTGGTCGAGCACCTGACAATCTATTTTGTGATGGATATCCCCAGAGGAGAAGGCCAAGTCTGGAGTGGAGGTGGTATGCCATCATCTGGAATAGAAGCCTATTGATAAGATATAGATTTATGTCTATCTTCTACTTCGTCCCCTCTGCTGTCTGTGTCTGAATATCCCCATCTCTCCGAGTGACTGTTAAAGTCTCCAACCACTAAGCAGCTGGAGTCCTTGATTTCCATACTCGAGAGCGACAGGTCTTTGTTGGGTGGGCCATACAGGTTGAAGATATGGATTTTTGTTTCTTGTGTCATTATGTCGACTTCTACAATTTCTGCTTGTCCGATGCGATTTACAGATACTGCGTTACTCGGTGTGCATTTTCTTGTCAGTATCAGAACACCTCCTTTGTGACCTTCTCTATCAAGTCGGAAGGTCTGGTATCTTCTGATTGAAAATCTGTGGTTGTTATTATTGAGGTGCGTCTCTTGGATGCATGCCACGTCTATCTTATCTTCGTACAGGCGATTTGTTAGGGAAACCTTTTTGTTAAGGACTCCCTCCGCATTCCACTGTAGTATTTTAAGGGTCTTGGGTTTTCGGTCAAAAGCTGTTGCCCCATCTCCTTGTGCCTTGACTCCACAGCACATGGATGGGTGACCACCAGTAGCATCAGGTGGGCCCCTTCGAGGCGTGGGGCCCGACACTCTCTCTGCCTGGTGGGACTCCACATGATGAGCACCATACTTTCTTCTGTTAGGTTGTGACGTCATCATACAATGATTTACGTTACACCGTTTCATTAGGCCTGTGGCCCAGTGCATCCAATTTTAACAGGCGTTTCTGTAGGGTTGCCCTCATTAGCCCTTGGCTGTCCCCAGCCCATCTGCACGGCAGCAGTTGTTTGAGGTCAGAGTTGTCTCTCTTAGGAAAATTGTCTTGCAGGACTATCCAGTCTTCCCCACCTGGGTTTCTTTCAGGTTTTCCATCAGTTAGGTGTGCTGTTAATCTCCTCCTGTCAGGTGTTCCATCATTCAGGTATGCTATCCACCAGTACTGTCCAGCTCCTCCTTCCAGGATTTGCTCCCTGGTTTTTCTACCGCGTTTGCTCACATAGTTTAGCTAGCCAGTCGAAGTGATTTGCCAGGGGGTGGCGCTTGAAGCCATACATGAGTTAGGCAGGAGTGGGGGAACCAAATAGGGTCCAGGGCATCCTATGCTGCTAGGAAGTGACTGCCTCTCACCGTGAGGTACTATCCCTTACACACTTCTGCCCTACCCCCGGAAGGTAGATCCAAACTAGGTGATGGCTGAGTCAGACAACCCACAGAAGCCAATTGTACATCCCTGATACTGCTTGAGACTATATAATACTAGGCAAAGTTTAACTCAAGCAGACTGGCCATGGTGAAAGAGAGAGAGACTGAGAATTTAGCTAGGAGATTGTTTTGCTCACCGACTTTCTAGAAGAGCGATTGTTAGCCTGCTACTAGTTGAGCACGCTGTTTTACGAATGTGTGAGAGATGGAATGAGTTGCAGGGTGACTGAACCAGCATACGCCTTTGAGTCTTGGCCAGTGGCTCTATAGGGTGTGTGTTGGGCACGGCACCCCGTGACTAGAAGAGATTTGGATGTGTGTGTGGTGTGTGCGGGACACCTAGGGAACGATTTCTGTTCCGGAGTGTGTGTATACGCAGATCGATTGAGTGTGTGTGATCACATGTGAGTATACGTTGAATAGATTGAATGTGAAATGTCAACATCACCTGCCTGAAGAGATCTGAATGTCTAATGTAAAGATCGCCCGCCTGAGGAGATCTGAATGTCTAATGTAAAGATCACCTGCCTGAGGAGATCTGAGTGTCTAATGTAAAGATCGCCCGCCTGAAGAGATCTGAGTGTCTAATGTAAAGATCGCCTGCCTGAGGAGATCTGAGCGTGACTGAATGCACAGAATACGATTGTGAAGATGAGTGTGCAGAAAAGGGGAGGAGAGAGTGATGGCTAGAACTGGGTTGGATTAGTTGGGGGCAACATTCAAAAGCTAATGCTTACAACCTCCGTAATGAATAATAATAATATTAATAATTAAATTATAATTATTTAGTTAAGATGTATTTCTTGTGTTGTTTGTAATCTCATTTCACTCACTTCAACAATTTTGCATGAATGTGATATTAATAAATATGCCACCTGCTGTTTGCTATGTTATTGGCTGTGTGTGGTCATGAATGATGTAGATGCATGTGGCAACATTACAGATAGAAAAACCCCAGTGAAAACTTTGGCTCTGCCACACATAACTGAGTTCTGAAAGAACTCTTGGCATGATGGATGCTTTATGGCGGAGAGCTCCCAACGCAACCCTCGGTTTCGTAGACGGAAAGGTAAAATAGATACAGAACAGAGCCATTGAGTAGTTGGAAACATTCTCAGACTCCGTGCAGAAGGATCTGGTCCAGTTTCCTATTAGTCTTGGAGCCACTATGAGGTTGCAGAGAGTAGAGGCTACAGATGAAGTTTGTGTTGAAAGACAGAGGCTAGTAGCACAGAAAAGAGATGATTAATAGGGCTAAGCTAGGATTAGCTGAGTGTGTCAGCTATACACAGGGGGAGCAGACACCCTCTCTGACATCACTAGGGGACACATACACACCTCCCAGGGTTAGCTGAGTGTGTCAGCTATACACAGGGGGAGCAGACACCCTCTCTGACATCACTAGGGGACACATACACACCTCCCAGGGTTAGCTGAGTGTGTCAGCTATACACAGGGGAAGCAGACACCCTCTCTGACATCACTAGAAGGGAGAAGGAGTTGGCTGACACATGACAAAACTGTCTTACCACAGGCAGGCTGGCTCACAAATGATCAACAGAGGCAAGTCAACATCAAGATCATTATTATTATGGCACAGAGTCAGGGATCCCCTCCAGCTAGGTAGCCAGCTATGTGGCACCAATGTACAATATTCACAAGCAGAACAGGCAGCTACAACACGGAGAGCGGGGCGTGTCAGTAAAAACAGCCTTGCCATTCTCCCCATGACTCCACAAAATGATGGACATCAACACCATGGGACACCAACATCACATGTCACCAACACTACGGGACACCAACACCACGGAACACCAACACCACATGACACCAACACCACAGGACACCAACACCACATGACACCAACACCACAGGACACCAACACCACAGGACACCAACACCACGGGACACCAACACCACGGAACACCAACACCACGGGACACCAACATCACATCAGACCCACAACACATCCGAACCACAACACATCCGACCCACAACACATCCCACAACACATCAGACCCACAACACATCCGAACCACAACATATCCGACCCACAACACATCCCACAACACATCCGACCTACAACACATCCGACTAGACATGTGGACCTCTATTTTATATTGACTCATCACTTTGAACTCCCCCTATTACACAGCCCTTTGACAATTACACTTGAGCAACACCTTTGTCTGTCTGACATCCCCTACTAACACCTTTATTTATCTGACATCCCCACTAACACCTTTGTCTGTTGACATCCCCCACTAACATCCTTGTCTGACATCCCCCACTAACATCTCTGTCTGTTGACATCCCCCACTAACACCTTTGTTTGTCTGACATCCCCCCACTAACACCTTTGTTTGTCTGAAATCCCCCACTAACATCTTTGTCTGACATCCCCCACTAACACCTTTGTCTGTTGACATCCCCCACTAACATCTTTGTCTGACATCCCCCACTAACATCTTTGTCTGACATCACCCACTAACATCTTTGTCTGACATCACCCACTAACATCTCTGTCTGTGTGGAGATCTCGATATAGGGCGATCTGTGCCGTGTCTCTCCTTCCTGGCGTTACACGACTGGAGTGTCCACTGAGTAGAAGAACTCTTGTCTATGCTTACATTACCTGGCACAGTCGGACCCATCCAAACCTGAAACAAGAAAGTCTTGCTGTCGCTGGCAGGCTTCACTGACCAGACACCATTGTCTGCCAACTGTACACCAGCTACAAATTCCAAGTGGTTTCAAAGCTCATGCGGCCACTGGCCAGACTTCCGCGGCTGCCATGGTAGCTGAACTGTTCGAAGTACGGAAGGGTTTCCATTTCTTCAGCTATGGGCACCAGAGGTTGAGGCTGGACACCACCCACGGGCGGCGTGATGTTGACAGTCTCCCCGGTGAAGACTTCATCAAAGTAGCGGGTGTCTGTCTCTGACGTCACTTGAGGCTTGAAAGGTGGGGTGATCTGTGGTCACAGGAAAAACATGTTAGAGATAGAAAGTAGGGTGGGTGGGTGGTCACAGGAAAAACATGTTAGAGATAGAAAGTGGGGTGGGTGGGTGGTCACAGGAGAAACATGTTAGAGATAGAAAGTAGGGTGGGTGGGTGGTCACAGGAAAAACATGTTAGAGATAGAAAGTGGGGTGGGTGGGTGGTCACAGGAGAAACATGTTAGAGATAGAAAGATTTCACAGGAGAAACATGGTAGAGATAGAAAGTGGGGTGGGTGGGTGGTCACAGGAGAAACATGTTAGAGATAGAAAGTAGGGTGGGTGGGTGGTCACAGGAGAAACATGGTAGAGATAGAAAGTAGGGTGGGTGGGTGGTCACAGGAGAAACATGGTAGAGATAGAAAGTGGGGTGGGTGGGTGGTCACAGGAGAAACATGGTAGAGATAGAAAGTAGGGTGGGTGGGTGGTCACAGGAGAAACATGGTAGAGATAGAAAGTGGGGTGGGTGGGTGGTCACAGGAGAAACATGGTAGAGATAGAAAGTGGGGTGGGTGGTTTGGTAGGTAGGTGGGTGGGTGGTTTGGTAGGTGGGTGGGTGGTTTGGTAGGTAGGTGGGTGGGTGGTTTGGTAGGTGGGTGGGTGATTTGGTAGGTAGGTGGGTGGGTGATTTGGTAGGTAGGTGGGTGGGTGGTTTGGTAGGTGGGTGGGTGATTTGGTAGGTAGGTGGGTGGGTGGTTTGGTAGGTGGGTGCGTGGGTGGTTTGGTAGGTAGATGGGTGGGTGGGTGGTTTGGTAGGTGGGCGGGTGGTCTGGTAGGTAGATGGATGGGTGGATGGTTTGGTAGGTGGGTGGGTGAGTGGTTTGGTAGGTAGATGGGTGGGTGGGTGGTTTAGGTAGGTGGTTTGGTAGGTAGGTGGGTGGGTGGTTTGGTAATTGAGAGGTGGGGTGGTTTGGTAGGTGGGTTGGTGGGTGATTTGGTTGGTAGGTGGGTGGGTGGTTTGGTAGGTGAGTGGGTGGGTGGTTTGGTTGGTAGGTGGGTGGGCGGTTTGGTAGGTGAGTGGTTTTGTTGGTAGGTGGGTGGGCGGTTTGGTAGGTGGGTGGGTGGGTGGTTTGGTTGGTAGGTGGGTGGTTGGTTTGGTAAGTGAGTGGTGGGGTGGTTTGGTAGGTGGGTGAGAGGGAAGACCGATAGATATATTCCACCACCACCTATAGGTCACTTACAGACAGGATACACCCCATGTAGGTCACTCACAGACAGGATACACCCCATGTAGGTCACTCACAGACAGGATACACCCCATGTAGGTCACTCACAGACAGGATAAACCCCATGTAGGTCACTCACAGACAGGATACACCCCCTGTAGGTCACTCACAGACAGGATACACCCCATGTAGGTCACTCACAGACAGGATACACCCCGTGTAGGTCACTCACAGACAGGATACACCCCATGTAGGTCACTCACAGACAGGATACACCCCCTGTAGGTCACTCACAGACAGGATACACCCCCTGTAGGTCACTCACAGACAGGATACACCCCATGTAGGTCACTCACAGACAGGATACACCCCATGTAGGTCACTCACAGACAGGATACACCCCCTTTAGGTCACTCACAAACATGTTGGAATGCTGGCCTTGATTTAATGATTATAAATTTTCTTGGGTCTATGGCTACAACTCCAAGACAAAAGCCCAATCACCTATTTGGACAACGCCAGAGTCTCCATGGCTAAATGTCAAGGTGCTTTTTCCTGCCATCAGCGCATATATCATTGTGAGTATGCTCACCTGGAACACAGGGGCTACTGTCGCAGGCTTACCTGGAACCCAAGGGCTACTGTCCAAGGCTCACCTGGAACACAAGGGCTACTGTCGCAGGCTTACCTGGAACCCAAGGGCTACTGTCCAAGGTTCATCTGGAACACAAGGGCTACTGTCGCAGGCTTACCTGGAACACAAGGGCTACTGTCACAGGCTCACCTGGAACACACAAGGGCTACTGTCCAAGGTTCATCTGGAACCCAAGGGCTACTGTCGCAGGCTTACCTGGAACACAAGGGCTACTGTCCAAGGCTCACCTGGAACACAAGGGCTACTGTCGCAGGCTTACCTGGAACACAAGGGCTACTGTCCAAGGTTCATCTGGAACCCAAGGGCTACTGTCGCAGGCTTACCTGAAACACAAGGGCTACTGTCGCAGGCTCACCTGGAACACACAAGGGCTACTGTCCAAGGTTCATCTGGAACCCAAGGGCTACTGTCGCAGGCTTACCTGGAACACAAGGGCTACTGTCCAAGGCTCACCTGGAACACAAGGGCTACTGTCGCAGGCTTACCTGGAACACAAGGGCTACTGTCCAAGGTTCATCTGGAACCCAAGGGCTACTGTCGCAGGCTTACCTGAAACACAAGGGCTACTGTCGCAGGCTCACCTGGAACACAAGGGCTACTGTCCCAGGCTCCCCTAGAACACAAGGGCTACCGTCCCAGGCTTACCTGGAACACAAGGGCTACTGTCCCAGGCTTACCTGGAACCAAAGGGATACTGCCCCAGGCTCATTAGGTACATAAGGGCTACTGTCCCAGGCTTACCTGGAACACACAAGAGCTACTGTCCCAGGCTTACCTAAAACACAATGGCTACTGTCCCAGGCTCACCTGGAACACAAGGGCTACTGTCCCAGGCTCCCCTAGAACACAAGGGCTACCGTCCCAGGCTCATCTGGAACACAAGGGCTACTTCCCCAGGCTCACCTGGAACACACAAGGGCTACTGTCCCAGGCTCATCTGGAACACAAGGGCTACTTCCCCAGGCTCACCTGGAACACAAGGGCTACTGCCCGAGGCTCACCAGGAACACAAGGGTTACTGTCCCAGGCTCACCAGGAACACAAGGGCTACTGCCCCAGGCTCACCAGGAACACAAGGGCTACTGCCCCAGGCTCACCAGGAACACAATGGCTACTGCCCCAAGCTCACCAGGGACACAAGGGCTACTGCCCCAGGCTCACCAGGAACACAAGGGCTACTGTCCCAGGCTCACCAGGAACACAAGGGCTACTGCCCCAGGCTCACCAGGGACACAAGGGCTACTGTCCCAGGCTCACCAGGAACACAAGGGCTACTGTCCCAGGCTCACCAGGGACACAAGGGCTACTGTCCCAGGCTCACCAGGGACACAAGGGCTACTGCCCCAGGGTTATGTGTCCCATCAGAGACGCAGGAGACCACAACTATGGGTGAGTGACAACTGCTGGATCTACGACAACCAAACTCTGGCTCACTTATCGGACCTGTGCATGGCACTCTCCCTGTTCCCAAGACATGGCATTGGACCGGTTTGGCACTCCCTGCTCCCCAGACATGGCTCTTTCCTAGACTCAAGACACACTCTAAGTGCATGACACAGATCTCTACAAATATTTCTAACAGTGTCTTCCCTCAGGAGGGACCAATTTTTAAATGGGAGAAGTGTCTTCCCTCAGGAGGGACCAATTTCTAACAGTGAGAGAAGTGTCTTCCCTCAGGAGGGACCAATTTCTAACAGTGGGAGAAGTGTCTTCCCTCAGGAGGGACCAATTTCTAACATCTATCCAACATTGACAGATCTGTCTCCAACAGCCTACCCTCAGAGTGTGCAGACGTCAGTTTGATCTAATCAAACAGACAGAGCAGAAGATACAATCTTGGGGAGCAGACAGACAGACAGGCAGGCAGACAGGCAGGCAGACAGACAGGCAGACAGACATACAGACAGGCAGACAGACAGGCAGACAGACAGGCAGACAGACAGGCAGGCAGCAGGCAGACAGGCAGGCAGCAGGCAGACAGGCAAACAGACCGACAGGCAGACAGACAGACAGACAGGCAGGCAGATAGACAGACAGGCAGGCAGACATACAGACAGAAAGACAGGCAAACAGACAGACAGGCAGGCAGGCATACAGACAGGCAGATAGACAGGCAGGCAGACAGACAGGCAGACAGACAGGCAGGCAGATAGACATACAGACAGACAGGCAGGTAGGTAGACAGACATACAGGCAGACAGACATACAGACAGACAGGCAGACAGACAGACATATAGACATACAGACAGGCAGGCAGGCAGACAGAAGGGCAGGCAGACAGACAGACAGACAAGCAGCAAACAGACAGGCAGACAGACAGACAAGCAGACAGACAGACCGGCAGAATGCAGGCAGATAGACAGTATGTTACAGCACAGAGGATGTGAAAAATAAACGAGACTACATAAAGAAAGTACTGATGAAATGAGATGTCACATTGAATGAACTGACATGAGATGTGACATCAATGAACTGACATGAGATGTGACATCAATGAACTGACATGAGATGTGACATCAATGAACTGACATGAGATGTGACATCAATGAACTGACATGAGATGTGACATCAATGAACAGACATGAGATGTGACATCAATGAACTGACATGAGATGTGACATCAATGAACTGACATGAGATGTGACATCAATGAACAGACATGAGATGTGACATCAATGAACTGACATGAGATGTGACATCAATGAACAGACATGAGATGTGACATCAATGAACTGACATGAGATGTGACATCAATGAACAGACATGAGATGTGACATCAATGAACTGACATGAGATGTGACATCAATGAACAGACATGAGATGTGACATCAATGAACTGACATGAGATGTGACATCAATGAACTGACATGAGTTGTGACATCAATGAACAGACATGAGATGTGACATCAATGAACTGACATGAGATGTGACATCAATGAACTGACATGAGTTGTGACATCAATGAACTGAGATGAGATGTGACATCAATGAACTGACATGAGATGTGACATCAATGAACTGACATGAGATGTGACATCAATGAACTGAGATGAGATGTCACATCAATGAACTGACATGAGATGTGACATCAATGAACTGACATGAGATGTGACATCAATGAACTGACATGAGATGTGACATCAATGAACTGACATGAGATTTGTAAATTGACCTTTTTGGCCAGCAGGTCGTCCCAGTTGATGGAAGCAAAAAATGGATGACTCTTGATATCCGCCACATCCGCTTCCCCACCTCCAAGCCTGAGGAGAGCATCAATGTTGAATGGCAAGCAATGGCTGGCCAAACACAAACTGCACCCGACAAACTCACCATGGAATGTTTGTGCAGTTTTAGACAATAGCAAACTGTGTGTGTTGTGTATTTGTTGTGTGGTGTGGTGTGGTTGTGTGTATGTGTGGTGTGGTGTAAATGTGTGTGGTGTGGTTGTGTGTATGTGTGGTGTGGTGTGGTTGTGTGTATGTGTGGTTGTGTGTATGTGTGTGTGGTGTGGTTGTGTGTATGTGTGTGTGGTGTGGTTGTGTGTATGTGTGGTTGTGTGTAAATTTGTGTGGTGTGGTTGTGTGTATGTGTGGTTGTGTGTATGTGTGTGTGGTGTGGTTGTGTGTATGTGTGGTTGTGTGTATGTGTGTGTGGTGTGGTTGTGTATGTGTGTGTGGTGTGGTTGTGTGTATGTGTGGTTGTGTGTATGTGTGTGTGGTGTGGTTGTGTGTATGTGTGGTGTGGTGTGGTTTTGTGTATGTGTGGTTGTGTGTATGTGTGGTTGTGTGTATGTGTGGTTGTGTGTATGTGTGGTTGTGTGTATGTGTGTGGTGTGTATGTGTGTGGTGTGGTTGTGTGTATGTGTGTGTGGTGTGGTTGTGTGTATGTGTGGTTGTGTGTATGTGTGTATGTGTGGTTGTGTGTATGTGTGTGTGGTGTGGTTGTGTGTATGTATGTGGTGTGGTTGTGTGTATGTGTGGTTGTGTGTATGTGTGTGGTGTGGTTGTGTGGTTGTGTGTGGTGTGGTTGTGTGTATGTGTGGTTGTGTGTATGTGTGTATGTGTGGTTGTGTGTATGTGTGGTTGCGTGTATGTGTGTATGTGTGGTTGTGTGTTTGTGTATGTGTTGTGGTTGTGTGTATGTGTGTGGTGTGGTTGTGTGTATGTGTGTGGTGTGGTTGTGTGTATGTGTGGTTGTGTGTATGTGTGGTTGTGTGTATGTGTGGTTGTGTGTATGTGTGGTTGTGTGGTTGTGTGTATGTGTGGTTGTGTGTATGTGTGGTTGTGTGGTTGTGTGTATGTGTGGTTGTGTGGTTGTGTGTATGTGTGGTTGTGTGTATGTGTGTATGTGTGGTTGTGTGTATGTGTGGTTGTGTGTATGTGTGGTTGTGTGGTTGTGTGTATGTGTGGTTGTGTGTATGTGTGGTTGTATGTATGTGTTGTGTGTGGTGTGGTGTGGCAGTGCTCCCTATGCATTCAGACTGGGTAAACTATTGATTGCCCTGTGAAAGGGTATAGTGATCTGGTCTTGTTTGCTGCACAGCCACTTCTGGGCTGCCTGCATCCTTTCTCTCCCATCTACCTTCCCTTACACTCTATCACTAAATTCTCTCTCATCTCTTCCCTTACACTCTATCACTAAATTCTCTCTCATCTCTTCCCTTACACTCTATCACTAAATTCTCTCTCATCTCTTCCCTTACACTCTATCACTAAATTCTCTCTCATCTCTTCCCTTACACTCTATCACTAAATTCTCTCTCATCTCTTCCCTTACACTCTATCACTAAATTCTCTCTCATCTCTTCCCTTACACTCTATCACTAAATTCTCTCTCATCTCTTCCCTTAAACTCTATCACTAAATTCTCTCTCATCTCTTCCCTTACACTCTATCACTAAATTCTCTCTCATCTCTTCCCTTAAACTCTATCACTAAATTCTCTCTCATCTACCTTCCCTTACACTCTATCACTAAATTCTTATGATGCACATGATGACGCCACTTCTTGTGTAAACAGTACATTCCAACCATTAAATTTTGTAAATTTTCAATATCCTTCGACTCATAGTTTCCTCAGCAGACGTTGAAAACATGGCGGGCGTGATGCGGAATCCATCCAGAGTTGATCAGCAAGCAGTGATCTCTAACAGCTAAAGATCGTTGACTCATGTCCTTCTTTAAACCATTGTCCAGTTCTTCACTGTTGACTTCGACGCACTTTTGTCACCATACACTGCCTGCATTCTGCGAAGAATGTCAACTGGTTGACTCCCTTCAGCTGTTAGAAACTGAATCACCGCTCGCTGATCAACTCTGGATGGATTCTGTATCACCCCTGCTATGTTTTCAACATCTGCTGAGGAAAATATGAGTCAAAGGATAATGAAAATTTGCAAACTTTACGGTTGGTATGTACTGTTTACACCAGAAGTGACGTCATCATGCGCATCCTATGTATGTTCGCTTGTTGCAGTTCGGTCCGGTTTGATTTGAGCACACCTCGTCGATTTGGCTTCCCTGCTCTACTGTATTTGCCCCTTCAAGTTAGAGTTCACTTTTGCTTTCTTTCTTCTCTATTGATGATTTCTACGAATAACTTCTAGCAGTAACACAAACGTACCTTGTAACTTGGCTGATGTTTCACTAATCATCCATCAGTCTGTCCAAAATTTATGGCGATAATCTCTTCGAGACGGTTTGACCGTTCCCTCTCCATGACAATTACTAAGTGACTGCCCTCTGCTGATTAGCACCTGACCTGAGCTAATCCCATGGGGGAAAACACACGTTGTGATGTCATCGTTTTATTGTTCCTTTCTGTGACTCATCGCCGAATCAGCAATTTTCTCCAGGCAAAACCCTAATCCAGTTAGTACTGGACCTAACTACTATGTACCTAATGCTAAGTGACAGTTTGTAACCAGAGTCTGGGCTTTAACGTAACAGACAGTTCTAACCCTGTATCTTAATGATATAAGTTAGATACCCCTAGTCTACAAGAAGTTCTCACGCTGTGGTAGAGTAGGTCTAGTACAGAAGAATGTCTGTTTACGGAGAAAGAAGAATGTCTGTCTACAGAGAAAGAGGAATGTCTGTCTACAGAGAAAGAGGAATGTCTGTCTACAGAGAAAGAGGAATGTCTGTACAGAGAAAGAAGAATGTCTGTTCAGAGAAAGAGTAATGTCTGTCTACAGAGAAAGAGGAATGTCTGTCTACAGAGAAAGAAGAATGTCTGTCTACAGAGAAAGAAGAATGTCTGTCTACAGAGAAAGAGGAATGTCTGTCTACAGAGAAAGAAGAATGTCTGTCTACGGAGAAAGAACCAAGTGACAGCACTAACCTTTGTCTGGGTTTCTTGGCCAACAGGCCGCTGAGTAGACTTTTGGCTTCCTCTGAGAGGTTTCTGGGAAACTTGACATTCTGCAGGAGAATCAGCTCAAACAGGACGTCATGATCCTTATTGTAGAACGGTAGTCGGCCACACATCATCTCGTACATCACAACTCCTGTACCCCACCAGTCAACAGCTCGTCCGTAATCATTGTCTTCCAGAACCTAATGTCAATGACAAAAAAGTAAATCAAAAGTCAGACAAACATTTCAGACAGACAGATGTCTGCAACAGCTAACTGACAGCCAGATAGACAGACTCAAACACCCCTACAAAATCCAAGAACACACACACATCCCTACCAGATCCAAGAACACACACACACACATCCCTAAAAGATCCAAGAACACACACACTTCCCCACAAGATCCAAGAACACACACACACATCCCCACCAGAACCAAGATCATACACATAACCCCACCATATCCAAGATCACACACACACACACACATCACCACAGATCCAAGATCACACACACCTCCACCAGATCCAAGATCACACACACACACATCCCCACCAGATCCAAGATCTCTCACACACACACACACTTCCCCACCAGATCCAAGATCACACACACACTTCCCCACCAGATCCAACATCACACACACACTTCCCCACCAGATCCAAGATCACACACACACTTCCCCATCAGATCCAAGATCACACACACACACTTCCCCACCAGATCCAAGATCACACACACACTTCCCCACCAGATTCAAGATCATACACACACTTCCCCACCAGATTCAAGATCACACACACACTTCCCCACCAGATCCAAGATCACACACACACAGACACACATCATCATCACCAGATCCAAGATCACACACACACTTCCCCACCAGATCCAAGATCGCACACACACACATACTTCCCCACCAGATCCAAGATCGATCTATCTCTTTCTCTCTCCCTCCCTATCCCTCCCCCCACCCACCCACCCCCATGCACGCACGCAGTCACACACACACAGACACACTTCCTCACCAGATCCAAGATCACACACACACTTCCCCACCAGATCAAAGATCACACACACACTCTTCTCCACCAGATCCAAGATCACACAAACACTTCCCCACCAGATCCAAGATCACACACACACACACTCTTCCCCACCAGATCCAAGATCACACACATACATCTTCACCAGATCCAAGATCACACACACACAAATCATCACCAGATCCAAGATCACACACATATCATCACCAGATCCAAGATCACACACACATCATCACCAGATCCAAGATCACACACACATCATCACCAGATCCAAGATCACACACATCATCACCAGATCCAAGATCACACACACACACACACACATCATCACCAGATCCAAGATCACACATACACACACTCTTCCCCACCAGATCCAAGATCACACACATACATCTTCACCAGATCCAAGATCACACAAATCATCACCAGATCCAAGATCACACACACACATATCATCACCAGATCCAAGATCACACACACACATCATCATCATCAGATCCAAGATCACACACACACATCATCACCAGATCCAAGATCACACACACACACACTCTTCCCCACCAGATCCAAGATCACACGCACACTCTTCCCCACCAGATCCAAGATCACACACACACTTCCCCACCAGATCTAAGATCACACACACACATCATCAACAGATCCAAGATCACACACACACGCCCGCCCGCCCCCCCCCCCCCAGATCCAAGATCACACACACACTTCCCCACCAGATCCAAGATCACACACACACTTCCCCATTAGATCCAAGATCTCACACACACACACTTCCCCACCAGATCCAACATCACACACACACTTCCCCACCAGATCCAAGATCACACACACACTTCCCCATCAGATCCAAGATCACACACACACACTTCCCCACCAGATCCAAGATCACACACACACTTCCCCACCAGATTCAAGATCATACACACACTTCCCCACCAGATTCAAGATCACACACACACTTCCCCACCAGATCCAAGATCACACACACACAGACACACATCATCATCACCAGATCCAAGATCACACACACACTTCCCCACCAGATCCAAGATCGCACACACACACATACTTCCCCACCAGATCCAAGATCGATCTATCTCTCTCTCTCTCTCTCCCTCCCTCCCTATCCCTCCCCCCACCCACCCACCCCCATGCACGCACGCAGTCACACACACACAGACACACTTCCTCACCAGATCCAAGATCACACACACACTTCCCCACCAGATCAAAGATCACACACACACTCTTCTCCACCAGATCCAAGATCACACACACACTTCCCCACCAGATCCAAGATCACACACACACACACTCTTCCCCACCAGATCCAAGATCACACACATACATCTTCACCAGATCCAAGATCACACACACACAAATCATCACCAGATCCAAGATCACACACATATCATCACCAGATCCAAGATCACACACACATCATCACCAGATCCAAGATCACACACACATCATCACCAGATCCAAGATCACACACATCATCACCAGATCCAAGATCACACACACACACACACACACACACATCATCACCAGATCCAAGATCACACATACACACACTCTTCCCCACCAGATCCAAGATCACACACATACATCTTCACCAGATCCAAGATCACACACACACAAATCATCACCAGATCCAAGATCACACACACACACACTCTTCCCCACCAGATCCAAGATCACACACATACTTTCCCACCAGATTCAAGATCACACACATACTTCCCCACCAGATCCAAGATCACACATACACACACTCTTCCCCACCAGATCCAAGATCACACACATACATCTTCACCAGATCCAAGATCACACACACACAAATCATCACCAGATCCAAGATCACACACACACACACTCTTCCCCACCAGATCCAAGATCACACACACACTTCCCCACCAGATCCAAGATCACACACACACATTATCAACAGATCCAAGATCACACACACACACGCCCGCCCGCCCGCCCCCCCCCCTCCCCCAGATCCAAGATCACACACACACTTCCCCACCAGATCCAAGATCACACACACACTTCCCCATTAGATCCAAGATCTCACACACACACACTTCCCCACCAGATCCAACATCACACACACACTTCCCCATCAGATCCAAGATCACACACACACACTTCCCCACCAGATCCAAGATCACACACACACACTTCCCCACCAGATCCAAGATCACACACACACTTCCCCACCAGATTCAAGATCATACACACACTTCCCCACCAGATCCAAGATCACACACACACTTCCCCACCAGATCCAAGATCGCACACACACACATACTTCCCCACCAGATCCAAGATCGATCTATCTCTCTCTCTCTCTCTCTCTCTCCCTCCCTCCCTATCCCTCCCCCCACCCACCCACCCCCATGCACGCACACAGTCACACACACACAGACACACTTCCTCACCAGATCCAAGATCACACACACACTTCCCCACCAGATCAAAGATCACACACACACTCTTCTCCACCAGATCCAAGATCACACACACACTTCCCCACCAGATCCAAGATCACACACACACACACTCTTCCCCACCAGATCCAAGATCACACACATACATCTTCACCAGATCCAAGATCACACACACACAAATCATCACCAGATCCAAGATCACACACACATCATCACCAGATCCAAGATCACACACACATCATCACCAGATCCAAGATCACACACACATCATCACCAGATCCAAGATCACACACATCATCACCAGATCCAAGATCACACACACACACACACACATCATCACCAGATCCAAGATCACACATACACACACTCTTCCCCACCAGATCCAAGATCACACACATACATCTTCACCAGATCCAAGATCACACACACACAAATCATCACCAGATCCAAGATCACACACACACACATCATCACCAGATCCAAGATCACACACACATCATCATCAGATCCAAGATCACACACACACATCATCACCAGATCCAAGATCACACACACTCTTCCCCACCAGATCCAAGATCACACACACACATCATCACCAGATCCAAGATCACACACACACACATCATCACCAGATCCAAGATCCCACACACACACACATGCCCCCTGCCCAGATCCAAGATCACACACACATCACCACCAGATCCAAAATCACACACACACATCATCACCAGATCCAAGATCACACACACACATCATCACCAGATCCAAAATCACACACACACATCATCATCAGATCCAAGAATACACACACACTTCCCCACCAGATCCAAGATAACACACACACACATATCCCCCCCTCCACCAGATCCAAGATCATACACACACACAGATCCCACCAGATCCAAGATCACACACACACACAGATCCCCAACAGAACAGAACAAGACGAACTGCTACCCCTCACCTCCGGTGCCAGGTACTCTGGCGTGCCACAGAAAGTGTTGGTGCTAGCCCCAAAGAACATCTCCTCCTTACACAATCCAAAGTCTGCGATCTTCATGTGTCCGTCCTTGTCCAGCAACAGGTTCTCCAGCTGAGGGAAGTCACACTCTGACTTGTAGGCTTTATGGCACATACAACTTCATCATACAACAAACAACTTCAACATCTGACACAACTTCAACACACAACTTCAACATTCAACACACAACTTCAACACACAACTTCAACACACAACTTCAACACACAACTTCAACATCTGACACAACTTCAACACACAACTTCAACATCTAACACAACTTCAATATACAAATTCAACATCTGACACAACTTCAACACACAACTTCAACATACAACACGCACCTTGAACATACAATACACAACTTCAACATACAACACACAACTTCAACATACAACACAACTTCAACATACAACACACAACTTCAACATCTGACAAAACTTCAACATACAACTTCAACATCTGACACAACTTCAACATACAACACGCAACTTCAACATTCAACACACAACTTCAACATCTGACACAACTTCAACATACAATACACAACTTCAACATCTGACACAACTTCAACACACAACTTCAACATCTGACACAACTTCAACACACAACTTCAACATCTAACACAACTTCAATATACAAATTCAACATCTGACACAACTTCAACACACAACTTCAACATACAACACGCACCTTGAACATACAATACACAACATACAACACACAACTTCAACATACAACTTCAATATACTGTAACATATCTTAGTTGTGTAGGTTTATCAGGGATAGGATTTTCGACATGTTTTATTAAAGTTAGACGGGTTGGGAGCAGAGCATTGATAGTCACCGAAGTAACCGAACCAGTACAGATGTACTAAAATCCTGCCATAGGTATGTCTGGAATGCGTGGCGTCATTTTCAAAGCTACACAGGTGTTGACCTACGTAGGATGAGGTGTTTTTGTGTAACGCCCTAGACGACTGTTACCATGTGATCAGTAGTGAAGATGAAAACTGGACATGCCAATAACAGGCGTTTCTGAAATCTTGGGGAGAATAATCCGAGGAACGAGATCAGAATACCCGTGTTGTTAGCAGACCACATGATCTGGGACAAGCTCCGAATATAGGGACCTAGGAGATCCCGAAACAATGAGTCTTGAGTTAACAGTCAAGAGAAGAGGAGAGTTATAAGATAAGTGGGAGATCTCCAGGACGAAAAGCGGAAGCCAGCATTAGGCTCCAGCAGCAAGAAGTAGGCCAGCATTAGGCTCCAGCAGCAAGAAGTAGTGCAGCGTTAAGCTCCAGCAAGAAGAAGTAGGCCAGCATTAGGCTCCAGCAGCAAGAAGTAGACCAGCATTAGGCTCCAGCAGCAAGAAGTAGGCCAGCATTAGGCTCCAGCAAGAAGAAGTAGGCCAGCATTAGGCTCCAGCAGCAAGAAGTAGGCCAGCATTAGGCTTCAGCAGCAAGAAGTAGACCAGCATTAGGCCCCAGCAGCAAGAAGTAGACCAGCATTAGGCCCCAGCAGCAAGAAGTAGGCCAGCATTAGGCTCCAGCAGTAAGAAGTAGGCCAGCATTAGGCTCCAGCAGCAAAAAAGTAGGTTAATGTTAGGTTCCAGCAGCAAGAAGTAGGCCAGCATTAGGCTCCAGCAGCAAGAAGTAGGCCAACATTAGTCTTCAGCAGCAAGAAGTAGGCCAGCGTTAGGCACCAGCAGCAAGAAATAGGCCAGCATTAGTCTCCAGCAGCAAGAAGTAGGCCAGCATTAGGCACAGCAGCAAGAAGTAGGCCAGCGTTTGGCACCAGCAGCAAGAAGTAGGCCAGCATTAGGCTCCAGCAGCAAGAAGTAGGCCAGCGATAGTCAACATACAAAACACAACTACAACAATTTACAACTTTAACATACAACTTCAGCACACAACATAGTGGTGTAACAGATGTTAGCTGTTGGGACAATACATAGGAGCTTTGACATGTTTTAACATTAATTAGGCCTAACAGTGCTCAGACTGGCCCACAAACTGAAACCACCAGTGTTCTGATTAGACCACATAAGCTTTGACTGGCCCACCTCTGCTCTAACTGCCCAACAAACTACAAGCTAGGACCTCTACAGCTCTAACTGGCCCACAAACTAGGACTTCTGTTGCCACTGGTCCACAAACTAGGACTTCTGTTGCCACTGGCCCACAAACTAGGACTTCTGTTGCCACTGGCCCACAAACTAGGACTTCTGTTGCCACTGGTCCACAAACTAGGACTTCTGTTGCTACTGGCCCACAAACTGAAAACATTTAATAGAAAGAGCCTTACCTTGAGATCCCTGTAGACAATGTTATTCTCGTGCAAGTAGCCTAGAGCTGAGACAATTTCAGCCCCGTAAAACTTGGTTCTCTCCTCTGAGAAGACCCTCTCCCTAGATAGATGAAAGAACAGCTCTCCACCATTGACATACTCCATGACAAAGCACAATCTGTCCGCTGTCTGGAATGAATACTTGAGTTGCTGCCAGATCAAGGTAGAAGTCGTCAATATTTTACATCATGATGAAGTGCTAACATCATCTACACGACTACTGTCTAAACACATTCAACAGAAAGTCAGTTCATTGGTGTGTGTTCACATATATACTCTAGGACACTCAAAGTTTCATCACATATAGTTACCGGAATGTCCTAATTTCCGATGGTACGACATTACAGGCCGCTAGGATACTCAAAGTTTCACATGCATGCAAACAGAGAAGGTACACAGGTCATGGGGCCAAGACAGCATGCCAGACCACACTGGCAATTAGGCCTACGGCCCCAGTTTGCCAATAAGGCCTACATCAGCAACGATGGCGGATATCTTGTACCAGAGAATCCAGACACCAACGATGGCGGATAACTTGTACCAGAGAATCCAGACACCAACGATGGCGGATATCTTGTACCAGAGAATCCAGACACCAACGATGGCGGATATCTTGTACCAGAGAATCCAGACACCAGTGAGTGATGAAACTGTTTAGTGGGAAAACCTCAAATGGCCAAGGCACACTATTTCAGTGGTATCAGCTGACAGAGCCGTCTACATGCACCAACCCTCTCACATCACCTTCAGGTGTCTAGGCCACCAATCAACCCTCTCACATCACCTTGAGGTGTCTAGACCACCAACCAACCCTCTCACATCACCTTGAGATGTCTAGGCCACCAACCAACCCTCTCACATCACCTTGAGATGTCTAGACCACCAACCAACCCTCTGATATCACCTTGAGATGTCTAGACCACCAACCAACCCTCTCACATCACCTTGAGATGTCTAGACCACCAACCAACCCTCTCACATGTAGCCACAACCATGAAACAAATGCCACAAACCTGAGCACTGTATGCACTAAAGCCATGTAACAGACCTACTTGACTGTATATTAAACATTTCATACTTTGACATGAAGACTCCACATAGGAGACTCTAAGATTCAAGACTCCACATAGGAGACTAAGAATCAATACAACAGAAACAGCAATTCATTTATTACAAAAGTTATTGTTACAAGAATATCAAAAATAAACTAACTAATCTAAACATGACAAACTCTATCTAACCCAGCGGATGTAAGCGTAACCCAGGGGATGTAAGTGTAACCTATTGATGGAACCCCTGAAACTAACTAATCTAAACAAACTCTATCTAACACAGGGAATGTAAGCGTAAGCTATTGATGGAACCCCTGAAACTGATTGACCCAGATTCTTAGTCTACTATCTGAACTAACACAATCTACTCAACTTGATCGATACAAATCTTGTATTATAAGTTAGTGGCTAACTAGCTAACTCATTGTCTCTGACGGTCGTCCAGGCCGTTGCTGCTGTGATGAATCTGCCGCTCTCTGGTTGGCTGAACTAAGCTGTCAAACAAAATCTTGTCACATGTGTTAGAATGAGCTTCCGGATGAGGCTTGGATACAACTCAGTCTTGGACCAAAAAAATTTCCAAACGTTGGAGAGGTGTCCCACTGGTACCCGAGTTACACCCATCCTGAGAGATTATTTTCCCTGAGGATTCTTAGGTTTCCCCCTCTCTTTTACCGACCAGAATGGGGGATTGTATCCCATAGTTCTCCAGACCCTAATTCGACCAAGACAAAACGTTCTCACTCAAAGTGATCAGATTTCCTTCTTGTCTCGCCATTACAGGGAGTTCACCATTCACACCAATGGCTCGTAATGCAGTTGCCCCTGATGCATAGTGGAATAACTCCCTGCTAAGCTCTGAGTTCTTTGTCTTTAGTTCCCAACTTTTAGTGCCTCTTTAGCTCCGCCTAAACAAAGATGGCAGTGGTCATGAGGTACTCTGCTCCTTCCCCGTTGACTGGTCAGCAGTCAATCTTATCCAGCTACTTCTCCTTAGAATCCTATTGACTGCCATGGCTACTTGTCACCCTGTCATTCTAAATGTGACAGCCTGACAACAGATTATATGTCTCCTACACCCTCTATCCCGATTCTGGACACAAGATAATACAATTAAAAAAGGGCTGGTCTAGAGCCCCCACCATTTTTAGTTCAGCATTCTCCCAGACATGCTGGTCTCACTAACCATGAGACAATGAGCAGGTGAACTCTAACTGAACTGTTCCCGTCTGAAGTAAATATTCGATCCCCGTCGGAACGCATTTTTATTTCCAGAAAATAAGCTGTTGTGTCTAATCCCTCTGTTCCTGACGGTTGAGAGTTAGCTCGTTGTGTTGGGGTCATTGACGGATGTCCACAACTGCTAGCAGGACCTAAACACTGTCCACAAAAGGATGTCCGGCATTCAGTTACACGTTCAGGCTCTATTAGGCGGGTTTTTCCCTTCTTGAGTCAAATGCACATAAGTAAACAGATGAAAGTCAACAAATAAAAGTAACCATTGATATTAAACAAACAAAAGTAAACACTGAGTCAAAAAACAAAAGTAAACATTGAGTAAACAAACAGAAGTAAACATTTTTAAAAAAAAGTAAACATGGAGTAAACAAACAGAAGTAAACAAACAGAAGTAAACATTGAATAAACAAACAGAAGTAAACAAACATAAGTAAACATTGAATAAACAAACAAAAATAGTCATTAAATAAACAAACAGAAGTAAACATTGAATAAACAAACAGAAGTAAACATTGAATAAACAAACAGAAGTAAACAAACAGAAGTAAACATTGAATAAACAAACAGAAGTAAACATTGAATAAACAAACAGAAGTAAACATTGAATAAACAAACAGAAGTTAACATTGAATAAACAAACAGAAGTAAACATTGAATAAACAAACAGAAGTAAACAAACAGAAGTAAACATTGAATAAACAAACAGAAGTAAACATTGAATAAACAAACAGAAGTAAACAAACAGAAGTAAACATTGAATAAACAAACAGAAGTAAACATTGAATAAACAAACAGAAGTAAACATTGAATAAACAAACAGAAGTAAACATTGAATAAACAAACAGAAGTAAACAAACAGAAGTAAACATTGAATAAACAAACAGAAGTAAACATTGAATAAACAAACAGAAGTAAACAAACAGAAGTAAACATTGAATAAACAAACAGAAGTAAACATTGAATAAACAAACAGAAGTAAACAAACAGAAGTAAACATTGAATAAACAAACAGAAGTAAACAAACAGAAGTAAACATTGAATAAACAAACAGAAGTAAACATTGAATAAACAAAAAGAAGTAAACAAACAGAAGTAAACATTGAATAAACAAACAGAAGTAAACATTGAATAAACAAACAGACGTAAACAAACAGAAGTAAACATTGAATAAACAAACAGAAGTAAACATTGAATAAACAAACAGAAGTAAACAAACAGAAGTAAACATTGAATAAACAAACAGAAGTAAACATTGAATAAACAAACAGAAGTAAACAAACAGAAGTAAACATTGAATAAACAAACAGAAGTAAACATTGAATAAACAAACAGAAGTAAACATTGAATAAACAAACAGAAGTAAACAAACAGAAGTAAACATTGAATAAACAAACAGAAGTAAACATTGAATAAACAAACAAAAGTAAACAAACAGAAGTAAACATTGAATAAACAAACAGAAGTAAACATTGAATAAACAAACAGAAGTAAACATTGAATAAACAAACAAAAGTTAACATTGAATAAACAAACAGAAGTAAACAAACAGAAGTAAACATTGAATAAACAAACAGAAGTAAACATTGAATAAACAAACAGAAGTAAACATGGAGTAGAATGATAGCATTTGTCTGGGACGGGAGCATGAGAGTCAGGTGTGAGCTGTAGAGACAGGACCATGAGAGTCAGGTGTGAGCTGTAGAGACAGTACCATGAGAGTCAGGTGTGAGCTGTAGAGACAGGACCATGAGAGTCAGGTGTGAGCTATAGAGACAGTACCATGAGAGTCAGGTGTGAGCTGTAGAGATAGGACCATGAGAGTCAGGTGTGAGCTGTAGAGATAGGACCATGAGAGTCAGGTGTGAGCTGTAGAGATAGGACCATGAGAGTCAGGTGTGAGCTGTAGAGACAGTACCATGAGAGTCAGGTGTGAGCTGTAGAGATAGGACCATGAGAGTCAGGTGTGAGCTGTAGAGACAGTACCATGAGAGTCAGGTGTGAGCTGTAGAGATAGGACCATGAGAGTCAGGTGTGAGCTGTAGAGATAGGACCATGAGAGTCAGGTGTGAGCTGTAGAGATAGGACCATGAGAGTCAGGTGTGAGCTGTAGAGACAGTACCATGAGAGTCAGGTGTGAGCTGTAGAGACAGTACCATGAGAGTCAGGTGTGAGCTGTAGAAACAGGACCATGAGAGTCAGGTGTGAGCTGTAGAGATAGGACCATGAGAGTCAGGTGTGAGCTGTAGAGACAGTACCATGAGAGTCAGGTGTGAGCTGTAGAGACAGTACCATGAGAGTCAGGTGTGAGCTGTAGAGACAGTACCATGAGAGTCAGGTGTGAGCTGTAGAGACAGTACCATGAGAGTCAGGTGTGAGCTATAGAGACAGGACTTACTGTGAGAAATGGATGATTTGTGGTCTGTAGAACTCTGTTTTCTGTGAGGGTGTGTGCAACTTCATCCTGTCAACAATCAAGGACATCCACATTCAGTTTACTTGTGCAACAAATCACAGTCAACCTCTCTCACACACACACAGATGACTTACACTAGCTCACCTGGTCACACCTGGCCTACAGTCAGACCTCATCTGGTCACACCTGGCCTACAGTCAGACCTCACCTGGTCACACCTGGCCTACAGTCAGACCTCACCTGGTCTACATTCATACCTCACCTGGTCACACCTGGCCTAGTCAGACCTCATCTGGTCACACCTGGCCTACAGTCAGACCTCACCTGGTCACACCTGGCCTACAGTCAGACCTCACCTTTTATCACTAGCTAGGTGTGTGTTGGTCAACAGACTGAAACCTTCCTGACCACAAACAAGGCTGTGTGTTGGTCAACAGACTGAAACCTTCCTGGCCACAAACAAGGCTGTGTGCTGGTCCAAACTCTCTTTAGTCTGGCATTTGCTGCATGCTCTCTGCTGCCACACAAGGCTGTGCCACTGGCGTACACATCAAATACAGGACAGGTGGGCAGCTGTTCAACCTGAGGAGTCTCACACAAAGGTGATAGAAGCTTCCATCTTAGATCTCCTCTTCACTGATGCAGGTGGACAACCTGACCACTGTGGATGAGTTTTCAGTGGCATGCACCGACTTTGGCCTAGTCATCAACATAAAGAAAACAGAAGTAATGTTCCTGCCTGCTCCTGGGAAGTCAAACCTCGAACCAAACATTACTGTACCGGGTCAGCATCTGCAAGCAGTTGACAGGTTGACCTGCTTCGGGAGGATCCCTCACTGCAAATACTGATTCTGGGGTACAAAACAGGATTGTCGAGACAAGCGCTTCTTTTGGGAGACAACGAGCAAATGTTTGGGACCAGCAGGAAATCAGTGTTGCCACCAGGATTAGAGTCTATTGTGCTGTAGTGCTAACCATCCTTCTATACCCCTGTGAAGCATGGACAATTTATAGCAGACATGTCAGGAAAGTAAACCATTTCCATGTGAGCTGTCTCGATACGCTGCTCAAGATTGGCTGGCAGAATAGAGTACCAAACTCTGAAGTCCGTATTCATACACTGCTCAGAGGGACTGGACATGTTGCTTGTAAGCATGATGAACGCCTCCCCTAAGCAGCTGTTGTACTGGGAGCTCAAGACAGGCAAGCTCTCGATGAGAAGACAGAAGAAACGATACAGTTTGAAAGTATCTCTGAGCAGTTTCCTCATTGATGTCACCTCCTGGGAGCTGCTTGCTCTGAACTGCTCTGCCTGGCACGCTGCTATCACAAATGGTGCTCTCATTGACGAGGAGAGAGCAATAAATGTGGCGTTGAAAAAGAGAGCTGCATGTGAGGATGAAATGGAAAACATGACCCAATTCCTGATGCTGTCCACGTGTGCCCCTCACATGGGCTGAGTTTGTCACATTCGTATCGGACAGTACGGTCATATGCTGTCACATCTAGATAAACATGTTTGTCACCATCGTCCATTGAAATGGGCAATTATTAAAGGACCAACTGTCTTGTATCTTGTACCAACTGTCTTGTATCTTGTACCAACTGTCTTGTATCTTGTACCAACTGTCTTGTATCTTGTACCAACTGTCTTGTTTCTTGTACCAACTATCTTGTATCTTGTACCAACTGTCTTGTATCTTGTACCAACTATCTTGTACCAACTGTCTTGTATCTTGTACCAACTGTCTTGTATCTTGTACCAACTATCTTTAACCAACTGTCTTATATCTTGTACCAACTGTCTTGTATCTTGTACCAACTGTCTTGTTTCTTGTACCAACTGTCTTGTATCTTGTACCAACTATCTTGTACCAACTGTCTTGTATCTTGTACCAACTGTCTTGTATCTTGTACCAACTGTCTTGTTTCTTGTACCAACTATCTTGTACCAACTGTCTTGTTTCTTGTACCAACTGTCTTGTATCTTGTACCAACTATCTTGTATCTTGTACCAACTGTCTTGTATCTTGTACCAACTGTCTTGTATCTTGTACCAACTGTCTTGTATCTTGTACCAACTGTCTTGTATCTTGTACCAACTGTCTTGTATCTTGTACCAACTGTCTTGTTTCTTGTACCAACTGTCTTGTATCTTGTACCAACTATCTTGTACCAACTGTCTTGTATCTTGTACCAACTGTCTTGTATCTTGTACCAACTGTCTTGTTTCTTGTACCAACTGTCTTGTACCAACTGTCTTGTTTCTTGTACCAAATATCTTGTATCGTGTACCAACTGTCTTGTACCAAATGTCTTGTGTCTTACATCAACTGTCTTGTTTCAACTGTTTTGTACCAACTATCTTGTACCAACTGTCTTGTATCTTGTACCAACTGTCTTGTATTGTGTACCAACTGTCTTGTACCAAATATCTTGTGTCTTACATCAACTGTCTTGTTTCAACTGTTTTGTACCAACTATCTTGTACCAACTGTCTTGTATCTTGTACCAACTGTCTTGTATCTTGTACCAACTGTCTTGTATCTTGTACCAACTGTCTTGTATCTTGTACCAACTGTCTTGTATCTTGTACCAACTGTCTTGTATTGTGTACCAACTGTCTTGTACCAACTGTCTTGTATTGTGTACCAACTGTCTTGTATCTTGTACCAACTGTCTTGTATCTTGTACCAACTGTCTTATATCTTGTACCAACTGTCTTGCATCTTGTACCAACTGTCTTGTATCTTGTACCAACTGTCTTGTATCTTGTACCAACTGTCTTGTATCTTGTACCAACTGTCTTATATCTTGTACCAACTGTCTTGTATCTTGTACCAACTATCTTGTACCAACTGTCTTGTATCTTGTACCAACTGTCTTATATCTTGTACCAACTGTCTTGTATCTTGTACCAACTGTCTTGTATCTTGTACCAACTATCTTGTACCAACTGTCTTGTATCTTGTACCAACTGTCTTATATCTTGTACCAACTGTCTTGTATCTTGTACCAACTGTCTTGTATCTTGTACCAACTGTCTTGTATCTTGTACCAACTGTCTTATATCTTGTACCAACTGTCTTATATCTTGTACCAACTGTCTTGTATCTTGTACCAACTGTCTTATATCTTGTACCAACTGTCTTGTATCTTGTACCAACTATCTTGTACCAACTGTCTTGTATCTTGTACCAACTGTCTTATATCTTGTACCAACTGTCTTGTTTCTTGTACCAACTGTCTTGTATCTTGTACCAACTGTCTTGTATCTTGTACCAACTGTCTTGTATCTTGTACCAACTGTCTTGTATCTTGTACCAACTATCTTGTACCAACTGTCTTATATCTTGTACCAACTGTCTTGTATCTTGTACCAACTGTCTTATATCTTGTACCAACTGTCTTGTATCTTGTACCAACTGTCTTGTATCTTGTACCAACTGTCTTGTATCTTGTACCAACTGTCTTGTATCTTGTACCAACTGTCTTGTATCTTGTACCAACTGTCTTATATCTTGTACCAACTGTCTTGTTTCTTGTACCAACTGTCTTGTATCTTGTACCAACTGTCTTATATCTTGTACCAACTGTCTTGTATCTTGTACCAACTGTCTTGTATCTTGTACCAACTATCTTGTACCAACTGTCTTATATCTTGTACCAACTGTCTTGTATCTTGTACCAACTGTCTTGTATCTTGTACCAACTGTCTTGTATCTTGTACCAACTGTCTTATATCTTGTACCAACTGTCTTGTATCTTGTACCAACTATCTTGTACCAACTGTCTTGTATCTTGTACCAACTGTCTTGTATCTTGTACCAACTGTCTTGTATCTTGTACCAACTGTCTTGTATCTTGTACCAACTGTCTTGTATCTTGTACCAACTGTCTTGTATCTTGTACCAACTGTCTTGTATCTTGTACCAACTATCTTGTACCAACTGTCTTGTATCTTGTACCAACTGTCTTGTATCTTGTACCAACTGTCTTGTATCTTGTACCAACTATCTTGTACCAACTGTCTTGTATCTTGTACCAACTGTCTTGTATCTTGTACCAACTGTCTTGTATTGTGTACCAACTGTCTTGTACCAACTGTCTTGTATTGTGTACCAACTGTCTTGTACCAAATATCTTGTGTCTTACATCAACTGTCTTGTTTCAACTGTTTTGTACCAACTATCTTGTACCAACTGTCTTGTATCTGTATCATCTGCCCTGTATGATAATGATGGCATCCTATAACAAGTCAACAGTGGCCCTGACCTTGGCATCCTATAACAAGTCAACAGTGGCCCTGACCTTGGCATCCTATAACAAGTCAACAGTGACCCTGACCTTGGCGCCCTATAACAAGTCAACAGTGACCCTGACCTTGGCGGCCTATAACAAGTCAACAGTGGCCCTGACCTTGGCGCCCTATAACAAGTCAACAGTGACCCTGACCTTGGCGTCCGATAACAAGTCAACAGTGACCCTGACCGTGGCGTCCTATAACAAGTCAACAGTGACCCTGACCTTGGCGTCCTATAACAAGTCAACAGTGACCCTGACCTTGGCGTCCGATAACAAGTCAACAGTGACCCTGACCGTGGCGTCCTATAACAAGTCAACAGTGACCCTGACCTTGGCGTCCTATAACAAGTCAACAGTGGCCCTGACCTTGTGTTAAAGAGTAAAACAAATGACACATATGTAGTGTAAGACAGCGACACTGACCTTGGCAATAATGACAGCCTTCTTCAGTATCTTGATGGCATACAGCTGGCTCGTTGTTTTCTCTTTACACAAAATTACTTTACCAAATGTCCCCTTGCCCAGAACTTTGAGAAAGTCAAAATCATCCAGCGACTGCAGAGGACAATATGGTTGAGGAATAGACAAGAGGATAATATGGTTGAGGAATAGACAAGAGGACAATATGGTTGAGGAATAGACAAGAGGATAATATGGACATGACACAACAGTTAAATATAAATAAGATGAAACCCCCAGGTCACATCAAACAGTTATAGGTCCTCCCCCCAAAAACCACTTTGATATAATCTAGATAACAGTTTCCTTTTACATCAGTGGATTTCATGGAAGTTGTCAAACAACAAATTCAAGAAACAAAACACCATGAATCGACGGCATAACAATGTAATCTGTGCAAGCATGTGCTATTTTAGGTGGTTGACAAGAATATTCAATGTGGTATGGACAGAAATAAAAGTTCCTAAAGATTGGCAAACAAAAATGAAATAATCACAGGACAGATGTGGCTGATGAAGGTGAGGAGAAGAGAGAGTTATAGTTGGGCCTAGAGGACAGCCTCTCCGACAAAATGCTGCCATGGCATGCTTCTGCTATAGCCTGTAACAGCAATGTCCACCTGAATGTAAAAATGTAAAACATCACTAGAGTGTGTGTACATGTGGGTGTGTAAGTGATTACGAGTGTGTATAAGCGTGCATATGAGTGAGCATGCGAGAGTGTGAGCGTGCGATAGTGTGAGCGTGCATGTGAGTGAGCATGCGAGAGTGTGACCGTGCGTGTGCAAGAGTGTGAGCGTGCGTGTGCGAGAGCGTGCATGTGAGTGAGCGTGCGATAGTGTGAGCGTGCGATAGTGTGAGCGTGCATATGAGTGAGCATGCGAGAGTGAGCGTGCGATAGTGTGAGCGTGCATATGAGTGAGCATGCGAGAGTGAGCGTGCGATAGTGTGAGCGTGCATGTGAGTGAGCATGCGAGAGTGAGCGTGCGATAGTGTGAGCGTGCATATGAGTGAGCGTGCGATAGTGTAAGCGTGCATATCAGTGAGCGTGCGAGAGTGTGACCGTGCGTGTGCAAGAGTGTGAGCGTGCGTGTGCGAGAGCGTGCATGTGAGTGAGCGTGCGATAGTGTGAGTGTGCGTGAGTTAGAGCATGCATGTGAGTGTGCGTGAGTTAGAGCATGCATGTGAGCGTGCGAGAGTGTGAGCGTGCGAGCATGCATGTGAGCGTGCGAGAGTGTGACAGATTTAGTCTTACAGGACAAATTGTGTCTGAGATTAGTCGATGTCCTAGTCTTACCAGATTTAACACAGAAGTATAATTAGGTTTTTAAAACTATAACGAGAAGGAGGACGTCATTCTCCGTAGAACCTGACCACACACGATGCCATCGAACTACGCCAACTGTTTGTTGAATAATCTAGGATGTACCAAATCGGAAGACAGGAAACACGAAGGAAGTACGGAGGCACCTATCGGAACAAGGGAAAAAACGCCATCTTGAAAATAGGGCAGACGCAAGAAAATTAGTTTAAAAGACTGAAGCGAACCGGGAAGACGGTCAGTTAGCACTGATAGAGAGAGCCAGTGAGCAGAAGGCTAGAGAGTGACCAGTGAACAGTAGGCTAGAGAGGGACCAGTGAACAGTAGTCTAGAGAGAGGGACCAGTGAACAGTAGTCTAGAGAGAGGGACCAGTGAACAGTAGTGTAGAGAGAGGGAGCAGTGAACAGTAGTGTAGAGAGAGGGAGCAGTGAACAGTAGTCTAGAGAGAGGGACCAGTGAACAGTAGTCTAGAGAGAGAGACCAGTGAACAGTAGTCTAGAGAGAGGAACCAGTGAACAGTAGTGTAGAGAGAGGGAGCAGTGAACAGTAGTCTAGAGAGAGGAACCAGTGAACAGTTGTCTAGAGAGAGGGACCAGTGAACAGTAGTCCAGAGAGAGGGACCAGTGAACAGTAGTCTAGAGAGAGGGACCAGTGAACAGTAGTCTAGAGAGAGGGACCAGTGAACAGTAGTCTAGAGAGAGAGAGACCAGTGTAGGCTAGAGAGGGACCAGTGAACAGTAGGCTAGAGAGAGGGACCAGTGAACAGTAGTCTAAAGAGGGACCAGTGAACAGTAGGCTAGAGAGAGAGAGACCAGTGTAGGCTAGAGAGGGACCAGTGAACAGTAGGCTAGAGAGAGGGACCAGTGAACAGTAGTCTCGAGAGTGACCAGTGTAGGCTAGAGAGTGACCAGTGAACAGTAGTTTAGAGAGAGGGACCAGTGAACAGTAGTCTAAAGAGGGACCAGTGAACAGTAGGCTAGAGAGGGAGCAGTGAACAGTAGGCTAGAGAGGGACCAGTGAACAGTAGTCTAGAGAGAGGGACCAGTGAACAGTAGTCTAGAGAGAGAGAGACCAGTGTAGGCTAGAGAGGGACCAGTGAACAGTAGGCTAGAGAGAGGGACCAGTGAACAGTAGTCTTGAGAGTGACCAGTGTAGGCTAGAGAGTGACCAGTGAACAGTAGTTTAGAGAGAGGGACCAGTGAACAGTAGTCTAAAGAGGGACCAGTGAACAGTAGGCTAGAGAGGGAGCAGTGAACAGTAGGCTAGAGAGGGACCAGTGAACAGTAGGCTAGAGAGGGACCAGTGAACAGTAGTGTAGAGAGAGGGACCAGTGAACAGTAGTCTAGAGAGAGGGACCAGTGAACAGTAGTCTAGAGAGTGACCAGTGAACAGTAGTCTAGAGAGTGACCAGTGAACAGTAGGCTAGAGAGAGGGACCAGTGAACAGTAGTGTAGAGAGAGGGAGCAGTGAACAGTAGTCTAGAGAGAGGGACCAGTGAACAGTAGTCTAGAGAGAGGGACCAGTGAACAGTAGTCTAGAGAGTGACCAGTGAACAGTAGTCTAGAGAGAGGGAGCAGTGAACAGTAGTCTAGAGAGAGGGACCAGTGAACAGTAGTCTAGAGAGAGGGACCAGTGAACAGTAGTCTAGAGAGAGGGAGCAGTGAACAGTAGTCTAGAGAGAGGGACCAGTGAACAGTAGTCTAGAGAGAGGGACCAGTGAACAGTAGTCTAGAGAGAGGGACCAGTGAACAGTAGTCTAGAGAGAGAGAGACCAGTGTAGGCTAGAGAGGGACCAGTGAACAGTAGGCTAGAGAGAGGGACCAGTGAACAGTAGTCTAAAGAGGGACCAGTGAACAGTAGGCTAGAGAGAGAGAGACCAGTGTAGGCTAGAGAGGGACCAGTGAACAGTAGGCTAGAGAGAGGGACCAGTGAACAGTAGTCTCGAGAGTGACCAGTGTAGGCTAGAGAGTGACCAGTGAACAGTAGTTTAGAGAGAGGGACCAGTGAACAGTAGTCTAAAGAGGGACCAGTGAACAGTAGGCTAGAGAGGGAGCAGTGAACAGTAGGCTAGAGAGGGACCAGTGAACAGTAGGCTAGAGAGGGACCAGTGAACAGTAGTCTAGAGAGAGGGACCAGTGAACAGTAGTCTAGAGAGAGAGAGACCAGTGTAGGCTAGAGAGGGACCAGTGAACAGTAGGCTAGAGAGAGGGACCAGTGAACAGTAGTCTTGAGAGTGACCAGTGTAGGCTAGAGAGTGACCAGTGAACAGTAGTTTAGAGAGAGGGACCAGTGAACAGTAGTCTAAAGAGGGACCAGTGAACAGTAGGCTAGAGAGGGAGCAGTGAACAGTAGGCTAGAGAGGGACCAGTGAACAGTAGGCTAGAGAGGGACCAGTGAACAGTAGTGTAGAGAGAGGGACCAGTGAACAGTAGTCTAGAGAGAGGGACCAGTGAACAGTAGTCTAGAGAGTGACCAGTGAACAGTAGTCTAGAGAGTGACCAGTGAACAGTAGGCTAGAGAGAGGGACCAGTGAACAGTAGTGTAGAGAGAGGGAGCAGTGAACAGTAGTCTAGAGAGAGGGACCAGTGAACAGTTGTCTAGAGAGAGGGAGCAGTGAACAGTAGTCTAGAGAGAGGGACCAGTGAACAGTAGTCTAGAGAGGAGTGTAGTAGTGGAGAGTCAAGGAGAGGCTTCAGTTCAGTGAGTGTTAGTTGAAGTGATAGATTGAGGAGTGTAGTAGTGGAGAGTCAAGGAGAGGCTTCAGTGAGTGAGTTCGATGAGCAGAACCCCATTCCGTCTGCTACATGTGTGCGAGTGCGTGCGTGTGAGCATTTGTGTGTGCATGTGTATTGCATGTGTGCGTGCATGTGAGCATGCAGCCTTGAAATTTTACCACTTTCTTCTTGTGCTCCAGCACGTTAGCAGTTGGAGTGACCACCGTCACTTTCAGGGTGTCAGAAACGGAGCAGATGGCCTGGATCCACTCATCCCTGGCAAGAAATATCAAGGGTCACATTTATACATGCAGGACAATGCAAATATCTACTGTGTACAGACTTCTGTCTACCAGCATGCCATCCACCTGATTCTGTCTACCTGTATGTCATCTACAGACTTCTGTCTACCAGCATGCCATCCACCGGGTTCTGTCTACCTGTATGTCATCTACAGACTTCTGTCTACCTGCATGTCATCAACTGAGTTCTGTCTACCTGCATGTCATCTACAGACTTCTGTCTACCTGCATGTCATCTACAAACTTCTGTCTACCTGCAGGTCATCCACTGAGTTATGTCTACATGTATGTCATCTACAGACTTTTGTCTACCAGCATGTCATCCACTGGGTTCTGTCTACCTGCATGTCATCCAGTGAGTTATGTCTACCCGCATGTCATCTACAGACTTCTGTCTACCTATCAGCTAACTAACTACATTATATAAGTGACCTCAGCTAACTAGCTACATCATATAAGTGACCTCAGCTAACTAACTACATCATATAAGTGACCTCATCTAACTACATCATATAAGTGACCTCAGCTAACTACATCATATAAGTGACCTCAGCTAACTACATCATAAAAGTGACCTCAGCTAACTAACTACATAATATAAGTGACCTCAGCTAATTAACTACATCATATAGGTGACCTCAGCTAACTAACTACATCTTATAAGTGACCTCAACTAACTACATTATAGAAGTAACCTCAGCTAACTAACTACATCATATACTTGACCTGAACTAACTACATCATATAAGTAACCTCAGATAACTATATCATATAAGTGACCTCAACTAACTACATCATATAAGTGACCTCAGCTATCTAACTACATCATATAAGTGACCTCAGCTAACTAACTACATCATATAAGTGACCTCAACTAACTAACTACATCATATAAGTGACCTCAGCTAACTAAATACATCATTTAAGTGACGTCAACTAACTACATCATATCGGTGACCTCAGCTAACTACATCATATAAGTGACCTCAGTTAACTACATCATATTAGTGACCTCAGCTAACTACTTCAAATAAATTACCTCAGCTAACTACATCATATAAGTGACCTCAGCTAACTACATCATATAAGTAGCCTCAGCTAACTAACTACATCATATAAGTGACCTCAGCTAACTACATCATATAAGTACCCTCAGCTAACTAACTACATCATATAAGTGACCTCAGCTAACTTCATCATATAAGTGACCTCAACTAACTACATCATATAAGTGACCTCAGCTAACTACATCATATAAGTACCCTCAGCTAACTAACTACATCATATAAGTGACCTCAGCTAACTTCATCATATAAGTGACCTCAACTAACTACATCATATAAGTGACCTCAGCTATCTAACTACATCATATAAGTGACCTCAGCTAACTACATCATATAAGTGACCTCAGCTAACTACATTATATAAGTGACCTCGGATAACTAACTACATCATATAAGTGACCTCAGCTAACTAACTACATCATATCAGTGACCTCAGCTAACTAACTACATCATATAAGTGACCTCAACTAACTACATCATATAAGTGACCTCAACTAACTACATCATATAAGTGACCTCAGCTAACTAACTACATCATATCAGTGACCTCAGCTAACTAACTACATCATATAAGTGACCTCAACTAACTACATCATATAAGTGACCTCAACTAACTACATCATATAAGTGACCTCAACTAACTACATCATATAAATGACCTCTACTTACTACATCCTATACGTGACTTAAACTAACTACATCATATAAGTGACCTCAACTAACTACATCATATACGTGACCTCAGCTAACTACATCATATAAGTGACCTCAACTAACTACATCATATAAGTGACCTCAGCTAACTTACATCATATAAGTGACCTCAACTAACTACATCATATAAGTGCCCTCAGCTAACTACATCATATAAGTGACCTCAACTAACTACATCATATAAATGACCTCAGCTAACTACATCATATAAGTGACCTGAACTAACTAACTACATCATATAAGTAACCTCACATAACTACATCATATAAGTGACCTCAACTAACTACATCATATAAGTGACATCAGCTAACTAACTACATCATATAATTGACCTCAGCTAACTACATCATATAAGTGACCTCAGCTAACTACATCATATACGTGACCTGAACTAACTAACTACATCATATAAGTAACCTCAGATAACTATATCAAATAAGTGACCTCAACTAACTACATCATATAGGTGACCTCAGCTAACTACATCATATAAGTGACCTCAGCTAACTACATCATATAAGTGACCTCAGGTAACTACATCATATAAGTAACCTCAGATAACTACATCATATTTGTGACCTCAACTAACTACATCATATAAGTGACCTCGGCTAAATACATCATATAAGTGACCTCAGCTAACTACATCATATAAGTGACCTCAGCTAACTACTTCATATAAGTGACCTCAGCTAAATACATCATATAGGTGACCTCAACTACATCATATAAGTGACCTCAGCTAACTACATCATATAAGTGACCTCAACTAACTAAATCATATAAGTGACATCAGCTAACTAACTACATCATATAAGTGACCTCAGTTAACTAACTACATCATATAAGTGACCTCAGCTAACTACATCATATAAGTGACCTCAGCTAACTACATCATATAAGTGACCTCAGCTAACTACATCATATACGTGACCTGAACTAACTAACTACATTATATAAGTAACCTCAGATAACTATATCATATAAGTGACCTCAACTAACTACATCATATAAGTGACCTCAGCTGACTACATCATATACGTGACCTGAACTAACTAACTACATCATATAAGTAACCTCAGATAACTATATCATATAAGTGACCTCAACTAACTACATCATATAAGTGACCTCAGCTGACTACATCATATACGTGACCTGAACTAACTAACTACATCATATAAGTAAACTCACATAACTATATCATATAAGTGACCTCAACTAACTACATCATATAAGTGACATCAGCTAACTAACTACATCATATAAGTGACCTCAGCTAACTACATCATATAAGTGACCTCAGCTAACTACATCATATACGTGACCTGAACTAACTAACTACATCATATAAGTAACCTCAGATAACTATATCATATAAGTGACCTCAATTAACTACATCATATAAGTGACCTCAGCTGACTACATCATATACGTGACCTGAACTAACTAACTACATCATATAAGTAACCTCAGATAACTATATCATATAAGTGACCTCAACTAACTACATCATATAAGTGACCTCAGCTGACTACATCATATACGTGACCTGAACTAACTAACTACATCATATAAGTAACCTCAGATAACTATATCATATAAGTGACCTCAGATAACTACATCATATAAGTGACCTCAGCTAACTACATCATATAAGTGACCTCAACTAACTACATCATATAAGTGACCTCAGCTAACTAACTACATCATATAAGTGACCTCAGCTAACTACATCATATAAGTGACCTCAGCTAACTACATCATAAAAGTGACCTCAGCTAACTACATCATATAAGTAACCTCAGATAACTACATCATATTTGTGACCTCAACTAACTACATCATATAAGTGACCTCGGCTAACTACATCATATAAGTGACCTCAGCTAACTACTTTATATAAGTGACCTCAGCTAAATACATCATATAAGTGACAACTACATCATATAAGTGACCTCAGCTAACTACATCATATAAGTGACCTCAACTAACTAAATCATTTAAGTGACATCAGCTAACTAACTACATCATATAAGTGACCTCAGTTAACTAACTACATCATATAAGTGACCTCAGCTAACTAACTATATCATATAAGTGACCTCAGCTAACTAACTACATCATATAAGTGACCTCAACTAACTAACTATATCATATAAGTGACCTCAACTAACTACATCATATAAGTGACCTCAGCTAACTAACTACATCATATAAGTAACCTCAGATAACTACATCATATTTGTGACCTCAACTAACTACATCATATAAGTGACCTCGGCTAACTACATCATATAAGTGACCTCAGCTAACTACATCATATAAGTGACCTCAGCTAAATACATCATATAAGTGACCTCAACTACATCATATAAGTGACCTCAGCTAACTACATCATATAAGTGACCTCAACTAACTAAATCATATAAGTGACAGCTAACTAACTACATCATATAAGTGACCTCAGTTAACTAACTACATCATATAAGTGACCTCAGCTAACTACATCATATAAGTGACCTCAGCTAACTACATCATATAAGTGACCTCAGCTAACTACATCATATACGTGACCTGAACTAACTATATACATCATATAAGTAACCTCAGATAACTATATCATATAAGTGACCTCAACTAACTACATCATATAAGTGACCTCAGCTAACTAACTACATCATATAAGTGACCTCAGCTAACTACATCATATAAGTGACCTCAGCTAACTACATCATATAAGTGACCTCAGCTAACTACATCATATAAGTGACCTCAGCTAACTACTTCATATAAGTGACCTCAGCTAAATACATCATATAAGTGACCTCAACTACATCATATAAGTGACCTCAGCTAACTACATCATATAAGGGACCTCAACTAACTAAATCATTTAAGTGACATCAGCTAACTAACTACATCATATAAGTGACCTCAGTTAACTAACTACATCATATAAGTGACCTCAGCTAACTAACTATATCATATAAGTGACCTCAGCTAACTAACTACATCATATAAGTGACCTCAACTAACTAACTATATCATATAAGTGACCTCAACTAACTACATCATATAAGTGACCTCAGCTAACTAACTACATCATATAAGTGACCTCAACTAACTAACTACATCATATAAGTGACCTCAGCTAACTAAATACATCATATAAGTGACCTCAGCTAACTAACTACATCATATCAGTGACCTCAGCTAACTACATCATATAAGTGACCTCAGTTAACTACATCATATTAGTGACCTCAACTAACTACTTCAAATAAATTACCTCAGCTAACTACATCATATAAGTGACCTCAACTAACTACATCATATAGGTGACCTAAACTAACTACATCATATAAGTGACCTCAGCTAACTAACTACATCATATAAGTGATCTCAGTTAACTAACTACATCGTATAAGTGACCTCAGCTAACTAACTACATCATATAAGTGACCTCAGCTAACTAACTACATCATATAAGTGACCTCAGCTAATTAACAACATCTTATAAGTGACCTCAACTAACTAACTACATCATATAAGTGACCTCAGCTAACTACATCATATAAGTGACCTCAACTAACTACATCATATAAGTGACCTCAGCTATCTAACTACATCATATAAGTGACCTCAGCTAACTACATCATATAAGTGACCTCAACTAACTACATCATATAAATGACCTCAGCTAATTACATCATATAAGTGACCTCAGCTAACTAACTACATCATATAAGTGACCTCAACTAACTACATCATATAAGTGACCTCAGCTAACTACATCATATAAGTGACCTCAACTAACTACATTATATAAGTGCCCTCAGCTAACTACATCATATAAGTAACCTCAGCTAACTAACTACATCATATAAGTGACCTCAGCTAACTACATCATATAAGTAACCTCAGCTAACTAACTACATCATATAAGTGACCTCAGCTAACTACATCATATAAGTAACCTCAGCTAACTAACTACATCATATTAGTGACCTCAGCTAACTACATCATATAAGTGACCTCAGCTATCTGTAGTGAAACAAACTGATGACCTTTCATGGACTGACTCCACACAGAACATCCTCTCCACCTCAGTGGCCCACTGCCAACATCTGATGATGAACGTGTTAGGTCGAGGTCTGTCCACTTTCATCAACTGACAATCTGGCAACACAAGCATACTACCGATGTCAATCATATGATAAGACATAAACATGACTTTTACCTAACTCCCCTAATGTCACATGACAGAACCTTATCTAACTCTCCAGTCATGTAGTCTTGTGTGCGTCCCGACCCATGTCCAGCCCCAGCCCGGGCATGCTGACGCTGTGGGGGTCTTGGCTGTTGGTTATGGGGTTGGTATTGGCCATTTCTTTCCTGATAAGTGGGTCAGGCTTGAGCTGGTTTGTTGGTTTCACTACTTTTGTCTGGCTGTTGCACTGCTTCCTCTGTCTCCGTTGTGTAAGTTTAGAAAATGTACTAATAAGATAGCCGGAACAGGGTATTCTGCATGTCATCTCCATGACAACGGGCTGCATGTCATCTCCATGACAACTGGCTGCATATACACATTTTTAGTTTAATTGTCGGCTAGATGAGTTTTGTTCATGAGGTCACAGTGACCTACAGCATTCAATAGCCCTAAACTCAGGGAACTATTTACATATTTGAATGTGCAGAAAAGAGTTAGCTCCCAGTCCAAACGGAGCATGTGATGTATTTACTAATATGGGGTTTAGGGTGTCGAGGGTTAACCTACAAGGTCTCACCTTTGACGGAGAACTTGTTAAGTGGGTCTTGTAAGTCATTGTGTTCAGGCTTGGAGCGGAAACCCTCAAAGGAGCCATCTTTTCTCAGAATGAAGTACCGCTTCCTCCAGTTTTTTATGTGCTCTCCTGCAACATTCAAACATGTCAAGTTACAGAGGCTGATCTCACACTGGGACACTCATCAAGTTACAGAGGCTGGTCTCACACTGGGACACTCATCAAGTTACAGAGGCTGGTCTCACACTGGGACACTCATCACGTTACAGCACAAAGGCTGATCTCACAAAGGGACACTCATCAAGTTACAGGGGCTGATCTCACACTGGGACACTCATCAAGTTACAGCACAAAGGCTGATCTCACACTGGGACACTCATCAAGTTACAGAGGCTGATCTCACACTGGGACACTCATCAAGTTACAGCACAAAGGCTGATCTCACAAAGGGATACTCATCAAGTTACAAAGGCTGAACTCACACTGGGACACTCATCAAGTTACAGCACATAGGCTGATCTCACAATGGGACATTCATCAAGTTACAGCACATAGGCTGATCTCACAATGGGACACTCATCAAGTTACAGCACAAAGGCTGATCTCACAATGGGACATTCATCAAGTTACAGCACAAAGGCTGAACTCACTCTGTGACAATCTTTTGGTCAATAATGGATCTAGAATCATTTAAAGGGCAGACATAAAACTAAATCCACAATCCAGCTCTATTACATGTGTCAGCATTTAGAATCTTTGATCTTTTCTGTTTTTCCACCAAAAGAGAGCTGACGCAGTAAGCTCTCAATCTCTAAATCCTGGAATTCAATCAATGTCTCATGCCAGGTAGCCTAATGTTGAGTAAACTCATTTCACTCTTTTGTATTGGTGAACAATGTTGGGCCCAGGCTCTCCTTAAGGCCATCTCTCCACCTCTACCTTTGTGGCCCATGAGGCCATCTCTTCACCTCAACCTGTGGCCCATGAGGCCATCTCTCCACCTCAACCTGTGGCCCACGAGGCTATCTCTCCACCTCTACCTCTGTGGCCCATGAGGCCATCACTTCACCTCAACCTGTGTCACCCATGTCTTCACCTCAACCTGTGGCCCACGAGGCCATCACTTCACCTCAACCTGTGGCCCACGAGGCCATCACTTCATCTCAACCTGTGGCCCATGAGGCCATCACTTCACCTCAACCTGTGTCACCCATCTCTTCACCTCAACCTGTGGCCCACGAGGCCATCACTTCACCTCAACCTGTGGCCCACGAGGCCATCTCTCCACCTCATCCGCGGTCACCCATTGGGCATCCAAAATTGTAGGGCCTCCACTATGTCACTCTACATGTCCCTCAGTTATCCGGCATGCACTCCACCTGGAACAGAAGAGTGCACAACCATCAGCCTCTCCCTTGTAATACCAACATGTAATCATTGGTCAAGTCGTGAAGATCGTCTTCCTGTATCTGGTCCGGGATCACCCGAGCTCACAGTATTTCATACGTGAATTGTGTCAACAGGTCGTCTAGCCTGTCCCACAACTCTAAGGTCAACAGGTCGTCTGGCCTGTCCCACAACTCTAAGGTCAACAGGTCGTCTGGCCTGTCCCACTACTCTAAGGTCAACAGGTCGTCTGGCCTGTCCCACAGCTCTAAGGTCAACAGGTCATCTGGCCTGTCCCACAACTCTAAGGTTAACAGGTCATCTGGCCTGTCCCACAACTCTAAGGTCAACAGGTCGTCTGGCCTGTCCCACAACTCTAAGGTCAACAGGTCGTCTGGCCTGTCCCACAACTCTAAGGTCAACAGGTCGTCTGGCCTGTCCCACAACTCTAAGGTCAACAGGTCGTCTGGCCTGTCCCACAACTCTAAGGTCCACAGGTCATCTGGCCTGTCTCACAATTCAAAGGTCAAAGAGGCACCTAGGTCACTACTGACTCATGAACCGTTCATCTCCACCTCTGTTCGTTCCTCACCATGACCTCTGTATTTATCAAGCTTCTGTCAGCTGACAGTTTGATGGTCAACTTGGGCGTATGACACTCGAGCTTGCCTCGGTTGACCTCCATGTGGTGATCCTGGATAACAGACTGCAACAGGGCAGGCTGGCTATGGAGAAGGAATCGAGGAGGGACGACTGACTTGCTACCCAACAATATCATGCTGAAGTCGGATGTGTCGGACCAAAAGGTGCAAATATTACAGTCAAGCTGTAAACTTTGACACAATGCATTCCGTTCTCTGGACAACATCCTGCTACTTGCAAAGTCATGTTCAGGGCTGGGTTGTGGGGGGTTTGAGAATGTTCAGGGCTGGGTTGTGGGGGGTTTGAGAATGTTCAGGGCTGGGTTGTGGGGGGTTTGAGAATGTTCAGGGCTGGGTTGTGGGGGGTTTGAGAATGTTCAGGGCTGGGTTGTGGGGGGTTTGAGAATGTTCAGGGCTGGGTTGAGTGGGGGGGGTTTGAGAATGTTCAGGGCTGGGTTCTGGGGGGTTTGAGAATGTTCAGGGCTGGGTTGTGGGGGGTTTGAGAATGTTCAGGGCTGGGTTGTGGGGGGTTTGAGAATGTTCAGGGTTTGGTAGAAGCAGGTTTGAGAATGTTCAGGGCTGGGTTGTGGGGGGTTTGAGAATGTTCAGAGTTTGGTAGAAGCAGGCTTGAGAATGTTTAGGGCTGGGTTGTGGGGGGTTTGAGAATGTTAAGGGCTGGGTTGATGGGGGTTTGAGAATGTTCAGGGTTTGGTAGAAGCAGGCTTGAGAATGTTCAGGGCTGGGTTGTGGGGGGTTTGAGAATGTTCAGGGCTGGGTTGAAGGGGGTTTGAGAATGTTCAGGGCTGGGTTGTGGGGGGTTTGAGAATGTTCAGGGCTGGGTTGAGGGGGAGGGGGGGGGGGGCGGGGTTGAGAATGTTCAGGGCTGGGTTAAACGGAGTTGAGAATGTTCAGGGCTGGGTTGAGGGGGGTTTGAGAATGTTCAGGGCTGGGTTGAGGGGGGTTTGAGAATGTTCAGGGTTTGGTAGAAGCAGGTTTGAGAATGTTCAGGGCTGGGTTGTGGGGGGTTTGAGAATGTTCAGGGTTTGGTAGAAGCAGGCTTGAGAATGTTCAGGGCTGGGTTGTGGGGGGTTTGAGAATGTTCAGGGCTGGGTTGAGGGGGGTTTGAGAATGTTCAGGGTTTGGTAGAAGCAGGCTTGAGAATGTTCAGGGCTGGGTTGTGGGGGGTTTGAGAATGTTCAGGGCTGGGTTGAGGGGGGTTTGAGAATGTTCAGGGCTGGGTTGTGGGGGGTTTGAGAATGTTCAGGGCTAGGTTGAGGGGGGTTTGAGAATGTTCAGGGCTGGGTTGAGGGGGGTTTGAGAATGTTCAGGGCTGTGTTGAGGGGGGGGGGGGGGGGGAGAGGTTGATAATGTACAGGGCTGGGTCGAGGGGGGGGGGGGGTTGAGAATGTTCAGGGCTGGGTTTAGGGGGTTTGAGAATGTTCAGGGCTGGGTTGAGGGGGTTTGAGAATGTTAAGGGCTGGGTTGAGGGGAGTTTGAGAATGTTCAGGGCTGGGTTGAGGGGGAGGGGGGGGGGGGGGGTTGAGAATGTTCAGGGCTGGGTTAAACGGAGTTGAGAATGTTCAGGGCTGGGTTGAGGGGGGTTTGAGAATGTTCAGGGCTGGGTTGAGGGGGGTTTGAGAATGTTCAGGGTTTGGTAGAAGCAGGCTTGATAATGTTCAGGGCTGGGTTGTGGGGGGTTTGAGAATGTTCAGGGCTGGGTTGAGGGGGGTTTGAGAATGTTTAGGGTTTGGTAGAAGCAGGCTTGAGAATGTTCAGGGCTGGGTTGTGGGGGGTTTGAGAATGTTCAGGGCTGGGTTGAGGGGGGTTTGAGAATGTTCAGGGCTGGGTTGTGGGGGGTTTGAGAATGTTCAGGGCTAGGTTGAGGGGGGTTTGAGAATGTTCAGGGCTGGGTTGAGGGGGGTTTGAGAATGTTCAGGGCTGTGTTGAGGGGGGGGGGGGTTGATAATGTACAGGGCTGTGTTGAGGAGGGGGGGGGGGGTTGAGAATGTTCAGGGCTGGGTTGAGGGGGGTTTGAGAATGTTCAGGGCTGGGTTGTGGGGGGTTTGAGAATGTTCCGGGCTGGGTTGTGGGGGGTTTGAGAATGTTCAGGGCTGGGTTGAGGGGAGTTTGAGAATGTTCAGGGCTGGGTTGAGGGGGAGGGGGGGCGGGGGTTGAGAATGTTCAGGGCTGGGTTAAACGGTGTTGAGAATGTTCAGGGCTGGGTTGAGGGGGGTTTGAGAATGTTCAGGGCTGGGTTGAGGGGGGGTTTGAGAATGTTCAGGGCTGGGTTGAGGGGGGGGGGGTGATAATGTACAGGGCTGGGTTGAGGAGGGGGGGTTTAGAATGTTCAGGGCTGGGTTTAGGGGGTTTGAGAATGCTCAGGGCTGGGTTGAGGGGGTTTGAGAGTGTTCAGGGCTGGGTTGAGGGGGGTTGAGAATGTTCACGCTGCGTTGAGGGGGGGGGGGGGTTAGAATGTTCAGGGCTGGGTTGAACGGGGTTGAGAATGTTCAGGGCTAGGTTGAGGGGGGTTGCGAATGTTCAGGGCTGGCTTGAGGGGGTTGAAAATGTTCACGTGAGGGGGGGGGGGGGGTTTGAGAATGTTCAGGGCTGGGTTGAGAGGGGTTGAGAATGTTCAGGGCTGGCTTGAGGGGGTTGAAAATGTTCACGGGAGGGGGGGGTTGAGAATGTTCAGGGCTGAGTTGAGGGAGGTTTGAGAATGTTCAGGGCTGGGTTGAGGGGGGGGGGGGGGGGGTTGAGAATGTTCAGGGCTGGGTTAAACGGAGTTGAGAATGTTCAGGGCTGGGTTGAGGGGGGTTTGAGAATGTTCAGGGCTGGGTTGAGGGGGGTTTGAGAATGTTCAGTGTTGGGTTGAGGAGGGGGGGGGGGGGGGTTGAGAATGTTCAGGGCTGGGTTTAGGGGGTTTGAGAATGCTCAGGGCTGGGTTGAGGGGGTTGAGAATGTTTAGGGCTAGGTTGAGGGGGGTTGGGAATGTTCAGGGCTGGCTTGAGGGGGTTGAAAATGTTCACGGGAGGGGGGGGGGTTGAGAATGTTCAGGGCTGGGTTGAGGGGGGTTGAGAATGTTCAGGGCTGGGTTGAGGGGGGTTTCAAATGTTCAGGGCTGGCTTGAGGGGGTTGAAAATGTTCACGGGAGGGGGGGGGGGTTGAGAATGTTCAGGGCTGGGTTGAGGGGGGGGGGGGTTGAGTATGTTCAGGGCTGGGTTGACAGGGGTTTAAGAATGTTCAGGGCTGAGTTGAGGGGGGTTTGAGAATGTTCAGGGCTAGGTTGAGGGGGGTTTGAGAATGTTCAGGGCTGGGTTGAGGGAGGTTTGAGAATGTTCAGGGCTAGGTTGAGGGGGGTTTGAAAATGTTCAGGGCTGGATTGAGGGGGGTTTGAGAATATTCAGGGCTGGGTTGAGGAGGGGGGGGGGGGGGGTTGAGAATGTTCATGGCTGAGTTGAGGGAGGTTTGAGAATGTTCAGGGCTGGGTTGAGGGGGGTTTGAGAATGTTCAGGGCTGGGTTGAGGGGGGTTTGAGAATGTTCAGGGCTGGGTTGAGGGGGGGGGGGGGTGTTGATAATGTACAGGGCTGGGTTGAGGAGGGAAAGGGGGTTGAGAATGTTCAGGGCTGGGTTTAGGGGGTTTGAGAATGCTCAGGGCTGGGTTGAGGGGGGGGGGGGGGGTTGAGAATGTTCAGGGCTGAGTTGAGGGAGGTTTGAGAATGTTCAGGGCTGGGTTGAGGGGGGGGGGGGGTTGAGAATGTTCAGGGCTGGGTTAAACGGAGTTGAGAATGTTCAGGGCTGGGTTGAGGGGGGTTTGAGAATGTTCAGGGCTGGGTTGAGGGGGGGGGGGGGGCTGATAATGTATAGGGCTGGGTTGAGGAGGGGGGGGGGGGTTGAGAATGTTCAGGGCTGGATTTAGGGGGTTTGAGAATGCTCAGGGCTGGGTTGAGGGGGTTTGAGAATGTTCAGGGCTGGGTTGATGGGGGTTGAGAATGTTCACGCTGCGTTGAGGGGGCGGGGCGGGGGGGGGGGTTAGAATGTTCAGGGCTGGGTTGAACGGGGTTGAGAATGTTCAGGGCTAGGTTTGAGGGGGGTTGCGAATGTTCAGGGCTGGCTTGAGGGGGTTGAAAATGTTCATGGGAAGGGGGGGGGGGTTGAGAATGTTCAGGGCTGGGTTGAGGGGGGTTGAGAATGTTCAGGGCTGGGTTGAGGGGGGTTGCAAATGTTCAGGGCTGGCTTGAGGGGGTTGAAAATGTTCACGGGAGGGGGGGGGGAGGTTGAGAATGTTCAGGGCTGGGTTGAGGGGGGTTTGAGAATGAACAACAAAGAAGGTCAGACAGTGTTGCGTGTGCCGACATTTGGGGCACATGCCCTGTAGTTCCAAGGACCCATCGTCTGAATATTTCTCTCCAATACTGCATTTAGTGCTCACATATCACATGCACAGAGAGGAACAGTCTACAACTACACCCACGTAATGGTGTACATGTCGACATGAGGAGGGTGTGTCGACATGAGGAGGGTGTGTCGACATGGGGAGGGTGTGTCGACATGAGGAGGGTGTGTCGACATGAGGAGGGTGTGTCGATTTGAGGAGGGTGTGTGTGTCAACATGAGGAGGGTGTGTCGACATGAGGAGGGTGTGTGTGTCAACGTGAGGAGGGTGTGTGTGTCAACATGAGGAGGGTGTGTGTGTCAACATGAGGAGGGTGTGTCAACATGAGGAGGGTGTGTGTGTCAACATGAGGAGGGTGTGTATGTCAACATGATGAGGGTGTGTGTGTCAACATGACGAGGGTGTACGTATCCATACCTCTCTTCCACAAATAACCCTCCTTCACCACACTCAGCTGGTCCACCTCTGAGTTCATGCTGACCTCTCAACTGAAACAAAAGGTCAATGATGATAGCAAGGTCACCAAACTAGGAGTGGAACTCCCTGGGAACTCAAGGTCACCAAACTAGGAGTGGAACTCCCTGAGAACAACTCAAGGTCACTAAACTAGGAGTGGAACTCCCTGGGAACTCAAGGTCACTAAACTAGGAGTGGAACTTCCTGGGAACTCAAGGTCACCAAACTAGGAGTGGAACTCCCTGGGAACTCAAGGTCACCAAACTAGGAGTGGAACTCCCTGGGAACTCAAGGTCACCAAACTAGGAGTGGAACTCCCTGGGAACAACTAAAGATCACCAAACTAAGAGTGGAACTCCCTGGGAACAACTCAAGGTCACCAAACTAGGAGTGGAACTCCCTGAGAACAACTAAAGGTCACTAAACTAGGAGTGGAACTCCCTGGGAACAACTAAAGGTCACTAAACTAGGAGTGGAACTCCCTGGGAACAACTCAAGGTCACTAAACTAGGAGTGGAACTCCCTGAGAACAACTCAAGGTCACTAAACTAGGAGTGGAACTCCCTGAGAACAACTCAAGGTCACTAAACTAGGAGTGGAACTCCCTGGGAACTCAAGGTCACTAAACTAGGAGTGGAACTTCCTGGGAACTCAAGGTCACCAAACTAGGAGTGGAACTCCCTGGGAACTCAAGGTCACCAAACTAGGAGTGGAACTCCCTGGGAACTCAAGGTCACCAAACTAGGAGTGGAACTCCCTGGGAACAACTAAAGATCACCAAACTAAGAGTGGAACTCCCTGGGAACAACTCAAGGTCACCAAACTAGGAGTGGAACTCCCTGAGAACAACTAAAGGTCACTAAACTAGGAGTGGAACTCCCTGGGAACAACTAAAGGTCCCCAAACTAGGAGTGGAACTCTCTGGAAACAACTTAAGGTCACCAAACTAGGAGTGGAACTCCCTGGGAACAACTAAAGGTCACTAAACTAGGAGTGGAACTCCCTGGGAACAACTAAAGGTCACTAAACTAGGAGTGGAACTCCCTGGGAACAACTCAAGGTCACTAAACTAGGAGTGGAACTCCCTGAGAACAACTAAAGGTCACTAAACTAGGAGTGGAACTCCCTGGGAACAACTAAAGGTCAACAAACTAGGAGTGGAACTCCCTGGGAACAACTAAAGGTCACTAAACTAGGAGTGGAACTCCCTGTGAACAACTAAAGGTCACCAAACTAGGAGTGGAATTCCCTGGGAACAACTAAAGGTCACCAAACTAGGAGTGAAACTCTCTGGGAACAACTAAAGGTCCCCAAACTAGGAGTGGAATTCCCTGGGAACAACTCAAGGTCACCAAACTAGGAGTGGAACTCTCTGGGAACAACTCAAGGTCACCAAACTAGGAGTGGAACTCTCTGGGAACAACTCAAGGTCACCAAACTAGGAGTGGAACTCCCTGAGAACAACTAAAGGTCACCAAACTAGGAGTGGAACTCTCTGGGAACAACTCAAGGTCACCAAACTAGGAGTGGAACTCCCTGAGAACAACTAAAGGTCACTAAACTAGGAGTGGAATTCCCTGGGAACAACTCAAGGTCACTAAACTAGGAGTGGAACTCCCTGGGAACAACTCAAGGTCACTAAACTAGGAGTGGAACTCCCTGAGAACAACTAAAGGTCACTAAACTAGGAGTGGAACTCCCTGAGAACAACTAAAGGTCACTAAACTAGGAGTGGAACTCCCTGGGAACAACTCAAGGTCACTAAACTAGGAGTGGAACTTCCTGGGAACTCAAGGTCACCAAACTAGGAGTGGAACTCCCTGGGAACTCAAGGTCACCAAACTAGGAGTGGATCTCTCTGGGAACAACTAAAGGTCACCAAACTAGGAGTGGAACTCCCTGGGAACAACTAAAGGTCACTAAACTAGGAGTGGAACTCCCTGAGAACAACTCAAGGTCACCAAACTAGGAGTGGAATTCCCTGGGAACAACTCAAGGTCACCAAACTAGGAGTGGAACTCTCTGGGAACAACTCAAGGTCACCAAACTAGGAGTGGAACTCTCTGGGAACAACTCAAGGTCACCAAACTAGGAGTGGAACTCCCTGAGAACAACTAAAGGTCACTAAACTAGGAGTGGAACTCCCTGGGAACAACTCAAGGTCACTAAACTAGGAGTGGAACTCCCTGGGAACAACTCAAGGTCACTAAACTAGGAGTGGAACTCCCTGAGAACAACTAAAGGTCACTAAACTAGGAGTGGAACTCCCTGAGAACAACTAAAGGTCACTAAACTAGGAGTGGAACTCCCTGGGAACAACTCAAGGTCACTAAACTAGGAGTGGAACTTCCTGGGAACTCAAGGTCACCAAACTAGGAGTGGAACTCCCTGGGAACTCAAGGTCACCAAACTAGGAGTGGAACTCCCTGGGAACAACTAAAGGTCACCAAACTAGGAGTGGAACTCCCTGGGAACAACTAAAGGTCACTAAACTAGGAGTGGAACTCCCTGAGAACAACTAAAGGTCACTAAATTAGGAGTGGAACTCCCTGGGAACAACTAAAGGTCAACAAACTAGAAGTGGAACTCCCTGGGAACAACTAAAGGTCACTAAACTAGGAGTGGAACTCCCTGTGAACAACTAAAGGTCACCAAACTAGGAGTGGAATTCCCTGGGAACAACTCAAGGTCACCAAACTAGGAGTGGAACTCTCTGGGAACAACTCAAGGTCACCAAACTAGGAGTGGAACTCTCTGGGAACAACTCAAGGTCACCAAACTAGGAGTGGAACTCTCTGGGAACAACTCAAGGTCACCAAACTAGGAGTGGAACTCTCTGGGAACAACTCAAGGTCACCAAACTAGGAGTGGAACTCCCTGAGAACAACTAAAGGTCACTAAACTAAGAGTGGAACTCCCTGGGAACTCAAGGTCACCAAACTAGGAGTGGATCTCTCTGGGAACAACTAAAGGTCACCAAACTAGGAGTGGAACTCCCTGGGAACAACTAAAGGTCACTAAACTAGGAGTGGAACTCCCTGAGAACAACTCAAGGTCACCAAACTAGGAGTGGAATTCCCTGGGAACAACTCAAGGTCACCAAACTAGGAGTGGAACTCTCTGGGAACAACTCAAGGTCACCAAACTAGGAGTGGAACTCTCTGGGAACAACTCAAGGTCACCAAACTAGGAGTGGAACTCCGTGAGAACAACTAAAGGTCACTAAACTAGGAGTGGAATTCCCTGGGAACAACTCAAGGTCACTAAACTAGGAGTGGAACTCCCTGGGAACAACTCAAGGTCACTAAACTAGGAGTGGAACTCCCTGAGAACAACTAAAGGTCACTAAACTAGGAGTGGAACTCCCTGGGAACAACTAAAGGTCACTAAACTAGGAGTGGAACTCCCTGGGAACAACTCAAGGTCACTAAACTAGGAGTGGAACTTCCTGGGAACTCAAGGTCACCAAACTAGGAGTGGAACTCCCTGGGAACTCAAGGTCACCAAACTAGGAGTGGAACTCCCTGGGAACAACTAAAGGTCACCAAACTAGGAGTGGAACTCCCTGGGAACAACTAAAGGTCACTAAACTAGGAGTGGAACTCCCTGAGAACAACTAAAGGTCACTAAACTAGGAGTGGAACTCCCTGGGAACAACTCAAGGTCACTAAACTAGGAGTGGAACTTCCTGGGAACTCAAGGTCACCAAACTAGGAGTGGAACTCCCTGGGAACTCAAGGTCACCAAACTAGGAGTGGAACTCCCTGGGAACAACTAAAGGTCACCAAACTAGGAGTGGAACTCCCTGGGAACAACTAAAGGTCACTAAACTAGGAGTGGAACTCCCTGAGAACAACTAAAGGTCACTAAACTAGGAGTGGAACTCCCTGGGAACAACTAAAGGTCAACAAACTAGGAGTGGAACTCCCTGGGAACAACTAAAGGTCACTAAACTAGGAGTGGAACTCCCTGTGAACAACTAAAGGTCACCAAACTAGGAGTGGAATTCCCTGGGAACAACTAAAGGTCACCAAACTAGGAGTGAAACTCTCTGGGAACAACTAAAGGTCACCAAACTAGGAGTGGAACTCTCTGGGAACAACTCAAGGTCACCAAACTAGGAGTGGAACTCTCTGGGAACAACTAAAGGTCACCAAACTAGGAGTGGAACTCCCTGGGAACAACTAAAGGTCACTAAACTAGGAGTGGAACTCCCTGAGAACAACTAAAGGTCACTAAACTAGGAGTGGAACTCCCTGGGAACAACTAAAGGTCAACAAACTAGGAGTGGAACTCCCTGGGAACAACTAAAGGTCACTAAACTAGGAGTGGAACTCCCTGTGAACAACTAAAGGTCACCAAACTAGGAGTGGAACTCCCTGGGAACAACTAAAGGTCACCAAACTAGGAGTGGAATTCCCTGGGAACAACTCAAGGTCACCAAACTAGGAGTGGAACTCTCTGGGAACAACTCAAGGTCACCAAACTAGGAGTGGAACTCTCTGGGAACAACTCAAGGTCACCAAACTAGGAGTGGAACTTTCTGGGAACAACTCAAGGTCACCAAACTAGGAGTGGAACTCTCTGGGAACAACTAAAGGTCACCAAACTAGGAGTGGAACTCCCTGGGAACAACTCAAGGTCACTAAACTAGGAGTGAAACTCCCTGAGAACAACTAAAGGTCACTAAACTAGGAGTGGAACTCCCTGAGAACAACTAAAGGTCACTAAACTAGGAGTGGAACTCCCTGGGAACAACTCAAGGTCACTAAACTAGGAGTGGAACTCCCTGGGAACTCAAGGTCACCAAACTAGGAGTGGAACTCCCTGGGAACTCAAGGTCACCAAACTAGGAGTGGAACTCTCTGGGAACAACTAAAGGTCACCAAACTAGGAGTGGAACTCCCTGGGAACAACTAAAGGTCACTAAACTAGGAGTGGAACTCCCTGAGAACAACTAAAGGTCACTAAACTAGGAGTGGAACTCCCTGGGAACAACTAAAGGTCAACAAACTAGGAGTGGAACTCCCTGGGAACAACTCAAGGTCACTAAACTAGGAGTGAAACTCCCTGAGAACAACTAAAGGTCACTAAACTAGGAGTGGAACTCCCTGAGAACAACTAAAGGTCACTAAACTAGGAGTGGAACTCCCTGGGAACAACTCAAGGTCACTAAACTAGGAGTGGAACTCCCTGGGAACTCAAGGTCACCAAACTAGGAGTGGAACTCCCTGGGAACTCAAGGTCACCAAACTAGGAGTGGAACTCTCTGGGAACAACTAAAGGTCACCAAACTAGGAGTGGAACTCCCTGGGAACAACTAAAGGTCACTAAACTAGGAGTGGAACTCCCTGAGAACAACTAAAGGTCACTAAACTAGGAGTGGAACTCCCTGGGAACAACTAAAGGTCAACAAACTAGGAGTGGAACTCCCTGGGAACAACTCAAGGTCACTAAACTAGGAGTGGAACTCCCTGGGAACTCAAGGTCACCAAACTAGGAGTGGAACTCCCTGGGAACTCAAGGTCACCAAACTAGGAGTGGAACTCCCTGGGAACAACTAAAGGTCACCAAACTAGGAGTGGAACTCCCTGGGAACAACTAAAGGTCACTAAACTAGGAGTGGAACTCCCTGAGAACAACTAAAGGTCACTAAACTAGGAGTGGAACTCCCTGGGAACAACTAAAGGTCAACAAACTAGGAGTGGAACTCCCTGGGAACAACTAAAGGTCACTAAACTAGGAGTGGAACTCCCTGTGAACAACTAAAGGTCACCAAACTAGGAGTGGAATTCCCTGGGAACAACTAAAGGTCACCAAACTAGGAGTGAAACTCTCTGGGAACAACTAAAGGTCACCAAACTAGGAGTGGAACTCTCTGGGAACAACTCAAGGTCACCAAACTAGGAGTGGAACTCTCTGGGAACAACTAAAGGTCACCAAACTAGGAGTGGAACTCCCTGGGAACAACTAAAGGTCACTAAACTAGGAGTGGAACTCCCTGAGAACAACTAAAGGTCACTAAACTAGGAGTGGAACTCCCTGGGAACAACTAAAGGTCAACAAACTAGGAGTGGAACTCCCTGGGAACAACTAAAGGTCACTAAACTAGGAGTGGAACTCCCTGTGAACAACTAAAGGTCACCAAACTAGGAGTGGAACTCCCTGGGAACAACTAAAGGTCACCAAACTAGGAGTGGAATTCCCTGGGAACAACTCAAGGTCACCAAACTAGGAGTGGAACTCTCTGGGAACAACTCAAGGTCACCAAACTAGGAGTGGAACTCTCTGGGAACAACTCAAGGTCACCAAACTAGGAGTGGAACTTTCTGGGAACAACTCAAGGTCACCAAACTAGGAGTGGAACTCTCTGGGAACAACTAAAGGTCACCAAACTAGGAGTGGAACTCCCTGGGAACAACTCAAGGTCACTAAACTAGGAGTGAAACTCCCTGAGAACAACTAAAGGTCACTAAACTAGGAGTGGAACTCCCTGAGAACAACTAAAGGTCACTAAACTAGGAGTGGAACTCCCTGGGAACAACTCAAGGTCACTAAACTAGGAGTGGAACTCCCTGGGAACTCAAGGTCACCAAACTAGGAGTGGAACTCCCTGGGAACTCAAGGTCACCAAACTAGGAGTGGAACTCTCTGGGAACAACTAAAGGTCACTAAACTAGGAGTGGAACTCCCTGAGAACAACTAAAGGTCACTAAACTAGGAGTGGAACTCCCTGGGAACAACTCAAGGTCACTAAACTAGGAGTGGAACTTCCTGGGAACTCAAGGTCACCAAACTAGGAGTGGAACTCCCTGGGAACTCAAGGTCACCAAACTAGGAGTGGAACTCCCTGGGAACAACTAAAGGTCACCAAACTAGGAGTGGAACTCCCTGGGAACAACTAAAGGTCACTAAACTAGGAGTGGAACTCCCTGAGAACAACTAAAGGTCACTAAACTAGGAGTGGAACTCCCTGGGAACAACTAAAGGTCAACAAACTAGGAGTGGAACTCCCTGGGAACAACTAAAGGTCACTAAACTAGGAGTGGAACTCCCTGTGAACAACTAAAGGTCACCAAACTAGGAGTGGAATTCCCTGGGAACAACTAAAGGTCACCAAACTAGGAGTGAAACTCTCTGGGAACAACTAAAGGTCACCAAACTAGGAGTGGAACTCTCTGGGAACAACTCAAGGTCACCAAACTAGGAGTGGAACTCTCTGGGAACAACTAAAGGTCACCAAACTAGGAGTGGAACTCCCTGGGAACAACTAAAGGTCACTAAACTAGGAGTGGAACTCCCTGAGAACAACTAAAGGTCACTAAACTAGGAGTGGAACTCCCTGGGAACAACTAAAGGTCAACAAACTAGGAGTGGAACTCCCTGGGAACAACTAAAGGTCACTAAACTAGGAGTGGAACTCCCTGTGAACAACTAAAGGTCACCAAACTAGGAGTGGAACTCCCTGGGAACAACTAAAGGTCACCAAACTAGGAGTGGAATTCCCTGGGAACAACTCAAGGTCACCAAACTAGGAGTGGAACTCTCTGGGAACAACTCAAGGTCACCAAACTAGGAGTGGAACTCTCTGGGAACAACTCAAGGTCACCAAACTAGGAGTGGAACTTTCTGGGAACAACTCAAGGTCACCAAACTAGGAGTGGAACTCTCTGGGAACAACTAAAGGTCACCAAACTAGGAGTGGAACTCCCTGGGAACAACTCAAGGTCACTAAACTAGGAGTGAAACTCCCTGAGAACAACTAAAGGTCACTAAACTAGGAGTGGAACTCCCTGAGAACAACTAAAGGTCACTAAACTAGGAGTGGAACTCCCTGGGAACAACTCAAGGTCACTAAACTAGGAGTGGAACTCCCTGGGAACTCAAGGTCACCAAACTAGGAGTGGAACTCCCTGGGAACTCAAGGTCACCAAACTAGGAGTGGAACTCTCTGGGAACAACTAAAGGTCACCAAACTAGGAGTGGAACTCCCTGGGAACAACTAAAGGTCACTAAACTAGGAGTGGAACTCCCTGAGAACAACTAAAGGTCACTAAACTAGGAGTGGAACTCCCTGGGAACAACTAAAGGTCAACAAACTAGGAGTGGAACTCCCTGGGAACAACTAAAGGTCACTAAACTAGGAGTGGAACTCCCTGTGAACAACTAAAGGTCACCAAACTAGGAGTGGAACTCCCTGGGAACAACTAAAGGTCACCAAACTAGGAGTGGAATTCCCTGGGAACAACTCAAGGTCACCAAACTAGGAGTGGAACTCTCTGGGAACAACTCAAGGTCACCAAACTAGGAGTGGAACTCTCTGGGAACAACTCAAGGTCACCAAACTAGGAGTGGAACTTTCTGGGAACAACTCAAGGTCACCAAACTAGGAGTGGAACTCTCTGGGAACAACTAAAGGTCACCAAACTAGGAGTGGAACTCGTATATTATTTTAGATTGTAAACCGTTTCATGACTTTATTTTTTACTGTAAGCTGTTTCGTGACTTTATTTATGACCGTAAGCTGTTTCATGACTTTATTTATGACTGTATGCTTTTTCATGATTTTATTTATGATTGTAAGCTGTTTCATGACTTTATTTATGACTGTAAGCTGTTTCATGACTTTATTTAGGACTGTAAGCTGTTTCATGACTTTATTTATGACTGTAAGCTGTTTCATGACTTTATTTATGACTTAAGCTGTTTCATGACTTTATTTATGACTGTAAGCAGTTCCATGACTTAATTTATGACCGTAAGCTGTTTCATGACTTTATTTATGACCATAAGCTGTTACATGACTTTATTTATGACTTAAGCTGTTTCATGACTTTATTTATGATTGTAAGCTGTTTCATGACTGTATTTATGATTGTAAGCTGTTTTGTGACTTTATTTATGACTGTAAGCTGTTTCATGACTTTATTTATGACTGTAAGCTGTTTCGCAACCCTAACTGAGCTGGATCTCCTCCTCCTCCTCCCCCCCCCCCCCCCCCCCCACATTACTGTGAATCATTCGTTTTCACTCATTCATTGCAAGATTGATTTGTTATTTTTTTTTAATCACTTACCAATTAAATGTAGTACGATCCCTTCGTGTGACACGGCTAACTGAACAATAACCGGTTAGTGTGATCCCTGCGCTTCGTGTGACACGGCTAACTGAACAATAACCAGTTAGTGTGATCCATGCCCTTCGTGTCACACGGCTAACTGAACAATAACTGGTTATTGTTATCTCTGCCCTTCGTGTGACACAGCTAACTGAACAATAACTGGTTAGTGTGATCCCTGCGCTTCGTGTGACATGGCTAACTGAACAATAACTGGTTATTGTTATCTCTGCCCTTCGTGTGACACAGCTAACTGAACAATAACTGGTTAGTGTGATCCCTGCGCTTCGTGTGACACGGCTAACTGAACAATAACCGGTTCTATATTTGATTCAAGTCTCAAGTCTTCTTTGTCACATATGTACAATCGATTGGGTTGTTTTTGGCAGCAGCATCACTACAGAACTAATACCTTTCTCTACTAAATACGATGTTGGAAATCATGTAATAAGCAATGATAAGTAATAAGTTGAATTTGTTGCCAAAGAAGAGGATGAGACATCCTAAACTGGATCCAACATTTTTCGTAATGAACGTTACTAAACCATGTTTTTGCCTCAAAGTCATTTTGTATGTTGCTCTTCTCGGAGATGTTCCCTGACAAGTTCCATGTCTGTCTCAAACGGATCAATCAGCCAATCTGGTATGTTGAGTTCCTGCAAATCTTTAAATCTGGTCATCAGATCATCCTCCAAATGGCAGCAATACATTTCCAAATCTGCATCTTTCAACCTCGTCTAACTACTGCACAACATGGAAAATGATGTAGTTCACGACAACCAAAGTTATTTTTAAACAATCCCAATTTGCTGATGAACCATATAATAACTCCTGTCACTTTGAACAGTTCCCCTACAACTGAAGAAGGACATCCTTTCACTTTGTTAAGACTGAAGTCCTCCCCTGTAGGACATCCTTTCACTTTGATAAGACTGATGTCTCTCCCCTGTAGGACATCCTTTCACCTTGATAAGGCTGATGTCGTTCCCCTGTAGGACATCCTTTCACATTGATAAGGCTGATGTCGTTCCCCTGTAGGACATCCTTTCACCTTGATAAGACCGATGTCGTTCCCCTGTAGGACATCCTTTCACCTTGATAAGACTGATGTCGTTCCTCTGTTGGAGGACATTCTTTTATGTTCCCCTGTAGGACATCCTTTCACTTTGATGTTGTTCCCTTGTAGGACATCCTTTCACCTTGATAAGACTGATGTCGTTCCCCTGTTGGAGGACATCCTTTCACCTTGATAAGACTGATGTCTCTCCCCTGTAGGACATCCTTTCACCTTGATAAGACTGATGTCTCTCCCCTGTTGGAGGACATCCTTTCACCTTGATAAGGCTGATGTCTCTCCCCTGTAGGACATCCTTTCACCTTGATAAGGCTGATGTCTCTCCCCTGTAGGACATCCTTTCACCTTGATAAGACTGATGTCGTTCCTCTGTAGCTTCAGAAGGACACCATTAAACTTATCAAATTTATCTGAAAGATGAGCCACATCTTTACGCAGTAATTCAGTTTCAATGCTTAACTGTTCTTTCATTGAATTAAGAAACTCCATAATGGTATCAAATAATGCCCAACATCTGTTCTAACAATTGCCGTTGGACAGCCATCTTACTTCCGTGTGTAGGAGAAGATGTTCAAACAATTGCCGTTGGACAGCCATCTTACTTCCGTGTGTAGGAGAAGATGTTCAAACTTATCATCATCATTGTCCTTACACAATTGAGGAAATAATCGATCGTTCAAGGGTTGGGACTTGGTTTGATTAGTACCCCTGATAACTACACTGATTGATTTGTTGTCTGTCGCCAAGTTGTTTGACTTGTTGTCTGTCGCCAAGTTGTTTGAATTGTTGTCTGTCGCCAAGTTGTTTGACTTGTTGTCTGTCGCCAAGTTGTTTGACTTGTTTGTTGTCTGTCGCCAAGTTGTTTGACTTGTTGTCTGTCGCCAAGTTGTTTGACTACTAAGTGCTGCCTGTGAATAACACAATGAACTGTTCAGACATTTGGTGCCACCTCTTTTAAGAGCGACAGAAACCCACGATAGCGACCAACCATTGCAAGAGCTCTATGTGTCGCACATGCTATAACATTAGAAAAAGGCATGCGTTTTGTAATGAAATATTTGTCAATGATTTCAAAGATCGACCAGCCCTTGGAATCTGTTGTCAGTCATTTTGAGAACGTTTCTTCCACAACTTTTTCATTCTTCACAAATCTAACATGCGAGGAGGAAGGTGTCATGGCCGCGTACTGTGCTTTCATTAAGCTGTCATGACAATTTGGTTGATTACAAATCCTGGCACAGTTGATTTTTAACATTAGTTGCCATCTCATCAATTCTTCTAGACACGCTATCATTGCTCAGTGGAATAGAGGTAACTATTTCCCTGGATTTCTTTCTGTCATGGTACTAATCACCTCTCGTACAGCTAATATTACATTTTCTCCAATACTGTGAGGCTTACAACATTTTGCAATGATTTGTGCTATCCTGTGTGCTATCCTGTAAGATACGATGAGACCTTTATTCTTCTGACTAGAAACTTGTTAAAGCACACCAACAGCTGTGTCACGGCTTTCAAACTTTTGCTTTCATTCCTGGAAGTCAGAATTGTTCTTTGCCAACCTTATCTCATGTTTCTTTATAAAAATGTCCATTAAGTCTTGGTGGCTTCATTGGTTCGTTAAGTCTTGGTGGTCATTGGTTCATTAAGTCTGGATGGCTTCATTGGTTTGTTAAGTCTTGGTGGTCATTGGTTCATTAAGTCTTGGTGGCTTCATTGGTTTGTTAAGTCTTGGTGGCTTCATTGGTTCATTAAGTCTTGGTGGCTTCATTGGTTCATTAAGTCTTGGTGGCTTCATTGGTTCATTAAGTCTGGATGGCTTCATTGGTTCATTAAGTCTTGGTGGCTTCATTGGTTCATTAAGACTTGGTGCCTTATTCCTCTAATCCCCAAGGCGGTGTGCGTTGCACTGTGGTTTTTATTTTGCGCCTGTAGGCCCAGTGCATCCGACTTCAGCATTCCTTTTTCTATAAGGGTCTGCTTCCTCCTGCATTTTCTAAGGGTTTGCTTCCCCGGGGTAACGGCCGGTGCTGTGATGGGGATCGAACCCAGCACCTTCTGGTTGTGAGCCGTGTCACTTAACCACTAGGCCACGCCGTCCCCTTACGTTTGAGTATTAATCATTGAGAATAAATGTCAGAAACTAATTATTTTGCGGCCAATATTAATCATTCACAAATACAGTCACCCTTGTTGAGAAACACTGTTTTAGATTGTAAGCTGTTTCATCAGATATTATTTTAGAGTGTAAGCTGTTTCATCTGATATTATTTTAGAGTGTAAGCTGTTTCATCTGATATTATTTTACATTGTAAGCTGTTTCATCTGATATTTTTTTAGAGTGTAAGCTGTTTCATCTGATATTATTTCAGATTGTAAGTTGTTTCATCTGAGTTGGTTCTCTGCTGCCTTGGTTAGAGACCAGGTTTCGCTACCATAGCAGAGTACTGGCAGTACACAGTGCACTATGTGCAGAAGACTTAGTGATATGGGCATCCGATAAGTGAATACCTGTAGCTAAAACCAAATGCAGGAGGCCCTAAATAAAATAGAGACATGGACAAAGAAATGGCAAATCGCTATAAATGAAACATAAACCACATACACAATCTTCTCTCTATCTCCCAAGCCTCAAGAAGTGATCATAAAAGTAAATGGCCAGACTCTCCCCCTTGACATAAGTCCAACTTATCTGGGAATAACAATGGACCCACGGTTGACATGGAAAAACCAGATTAAAAAAGTCACCAACAAAGCTAAGAACAGAATTGTCGTAAAGAGAAAGATAGCAGGCTCAGCATGGGGAGCTGACACGGGCACCTTAAAGAAACTGTACACAGGTTATGTGTAACAGTCCCATCAGAGTCGCCAGGAAAGAGGGTTGGGGGAAAGAATGTGTCTAGGACAGGTAGAGGCTAGGTGCTGACCACTGGCGTTCCGATTTGGGTGGTGGGAGATTAGTGACAGACAGAGGCCAGCAGAGCTTGATGCGACATTTTGAGTGACAGGAGTTCAGAGTGATTCGTTCCAATAACAACTAAATGGAGGTAGATCCAAACTAGGTGATGGCTGGAGCAGACATCCCCCAGAGGACGATTGGACAGCTCTGATACTGCTTGAGACTATATAATACTAGACAAAGTTTAACTCAAGCAGACTGGTCATGGAGAGAGAGAGAGAGAGAGAGAGAGAGAGAGAGAGAGAAAAAGACAGAATTTAGCTAGGAGTCTGTTTAGCTAGCCGACTTTATAGAAGAGTGATTGATAGTCTGTTTTATGAATGTTAGTGAGATAGAATGGAATACAGGGTGGCTGAACCAGCATACACATTTGAGTCTTAGCCAGTTGCTCTATAAGGTGTGTGTTGGGTGCCCTGTGACTAGAAGAGATCTGAATGTGTGTTGTACGTGCAGCACACCTTGTGAACAATCTATGTTCTGAATGGTTACACGAGTGTACAGATTGCCTAGGAGAGGTCTGGATGTGTGTGAAGGACACCTTGTGAACGATGTATGTTCCAGAGTGTGTGTATTCGCAGATCGATTGAGTGTGCAATCACATGTGAGTATAGGTTGAATAAATTGAATATATAATGTCCAGATCACCCACCTGAGGGGATTTTAGTGCGAGGGAATGAACAAAATACGAACGTGAAGACGAGTTTTTGAGAGTGTGTTGAGGGTGCAGATAAGGGGAGGGGAGTGTCCGGCTAGAACTGGGTTGGGGTAGTCTGGAGCAACATTCAATAGCTTGTGCTTATAAACTCCATGTATCTATTTAGAAAACTTGTGTTGTTTGTAATCTCATTGCACTCACTTGAATAATTGTTGTATGAGTATGATGTAATAAATCTGCCACCTGCTGCATGCTACGTTATTTGCTGTGTGTGGTCGAGTGAATGATGTGGATGAGTGTGGTAACATTATAGATAGAATAACCCCAGTGAAACCTGGACTCTGCTACATCTCTGCTAGAATACAGGATGGCAGCATGGTCCACAGCAACAAAAAATAACTCAAAATCAAATTAATGCAGCCCAAAACAATACGTATCATAACTGAAGCTGAGGGAGGGGGGGGGGGGGTGGGGGGGGGGGGGGGGGCAGCGTGAGCTAGTGGTTAAATGACACAGCTCACAAGCCGAAGGTGCTTGGTTCGGTCCTCATCACACCCGAGGGAAGCAAACCCTTAGAAAATGCAGGAGAAAGCAGACCCTTACATAAAATGCACGCCGAAGTCGAATGCACTGGGACGATAGGCGCAAAATAAAAACCGTAGTGCAACGTACATTGCCATGGGAATAGAGAAATAAGACAATGCAAAATAACAAACAAAAATCACTGGAGCTATGAGAACAACATCCACCAACAAATGCATTAGAGAATATCTGCCAAATCGTGATTATGGCGAGGCGCAGAGACGAAAAAACACTCCAGCAGCGGGAAAAGTTCAAACGAATGCCTGATCACCCAATATATGACAGGATAAATCGCATGGGAAGAGGGAGATTAAAGAGAAACCACTTCATATCAAAAACAAAAGAACTTGCAAGCGCAGACCTAATCATAAACCAGGCAGCGGTTAGAGATCTAAAACAAACATTCAAAATCCCAGGGGGAGGGGAGACCAGCCTTATTGGCTGTAAGAAAAGTTGTGCGTGCTAATGACTACCTCCAAGCTACCAATTGACCTGATTCCTATGCTGTGTTTGGCTGAATGCAATCAGCTTTGCTGCTTCCAACACTTGCTAGCATGTCACTACGCTTAAACAAAAATGACCATTATGATTTCAATTTATTTCAGATCTGTTTTATGCAAAGGCTGTCTTCTCAAAGTTTTCAAAACCTTTTGGGATAGCGTAGCCTATCCTGTCCATTTTAATGCATCACTACTGCGCATCATCAGTTTTTGCAGCGCTAAAACAACACAAAGATGAAGATCTCGAGCAATGTATGTTCTCCCTGACACAGCTCTCAGCAGAACACCCAAGGTTGGTCTTACATGCAATATTAAAGGCAATGAAGCTGCAGACAAACTAACAAAGTGTGGAGGAACATCCCCACAAAGAGACATGAGCCCACGTATAATGAGATCAAGACCATAAAGCAAACTTGAGGGGAAAATCCAGAGTAGAGATAATGGCCAGCCCGGCCCACATAGACATACAAAGTCAAACTTGGGCAGAGGCGGCTGAGACAGAAGTTATGGCAGGCCAGTCAGTGAGGGCATGATGCTGTTGCCCAGACCTGGAAAATACTCAACGTTTTCTTGGTGACGGAACTGCAGAACGTGCATGAACAAATACCTGAACGAGGAAGACAGGTTGGTGTGGCTGCCAGGTCTAGCTATGTTGTTTGTGTGTGCTACAAGTTCTATGTGATGACTGAATCACTGGCTGGACGACTGTGACTGGACGGCTGCCACGCTGGCTGGACGGCTACCTCACTGGCTGGACGGCTACCTCACTGGCTGGACGGCTACCACACTGGCTGGACGGCTAACACACTAACTGGACGGCTACCACACTAACTGGACGGCTACCTCACTGGCTGGACGGCTACCTCACTGGCTGGACGGCTACCTCACTGGCTGGACGGCTACCACACTGGCTGGACGGCTACCACACTGGCTGGACGGCTACCTCACTGGCTGGACGGCTACCTCACTGGCTGGACGGCTACCACACTGGCTGGACGGCTAACACACTAACTGGACGGCTACCACACTAACTGGACGGCTACCTCACTGGCTGGACGGCTACCTCACTGGCTGGACGGCTACCTCACTGGCTGGACGGCTACCACACTGGCTGGACGGCTACCACACTGGCTGGACGGCTACCACACTGGCTGGACGGCTACCACACTAACTGGACGGCTACCACACTAACTGGACGGCTACCTCACTGGCTGGACGGCTGCCACACTGGCTGGACGGCTGCCACACTGGCTGGACGGGTACCACACTGGCTGGACGGCTACCACACTGGCTGGACGGCTACCACACTGGCTGGACGGCTACCACACTGGCTGGACGACTGCCACACTGGCTGGACGGCTGTGACTGGACGGCTTCCACACTGGCTGGGCTGCCACACTGGCTGGACGGCTGTAGACTAGTGTAATGTCGTCAGTTGTATTGTAAACAATCTTCTTAGACGGTCAGTTCCTTCTTCGCTGCCTCCATCTCATGTTCTATATTATTATAAGACAAGACTTTCATCTAGACTGTCATAACGGCACAACCACTGTGCCACGTACAACATGATTACTAACCAGCCTTCTGTCTCTTGTAAGAATCTCCAATTTGTATCTCAGAAAGTATTCCGTCTCAAACAACAACAACAGGAGCCTAGGTGAGGTCTCGTCAAACCACGTCAGCATCCGCCACAGCTCGAGACTTCAGGCTTGCCAGACTCAAACTAGCTAAGCCAGCCAAAACTGGAGACAAAAGGTTTGCCAGACTCAGGTTAGCTAAACCAGCCAAAACTGGAGACTAAGGTTTGCCAGACTCAAGCTAACTAAACCAGCCAAAACTGGAGACAAAAGTTTGCCAGACTCAAGCTAACTAAACCAGCCAAAACTGGAGATTAAGGTTTGCCAGACTCAAGATAGCTAAACCAACCAAACAATTTCTTAATTTAACTTTATTATAACTGGTTTAGAAGACTCTGCAGTCTGTATACAGCGAGTTTATTCCACTCCGCCGATACTAAAAATGACTGATCATCCAATCCATTTTTGAAAGCATTGACCCTGCCTTTACCACATCTCGTGACAATGCATTTCAAGCATTCACCACTCTCTGACTAAATAGATATTTATGAATATCTAATCTGGACCTCTCTTTAAATAATTTGAAGCTGTGTCCTCTAATTCTTGTAGCCGGTTCAACTTTGAAAAACTTGGTGTAGTCTAATTTATCTTTTCCGTTGACTCATTAATTGGTGAGCCAACATCTGCATCTGACCTGGAGGAGTCGATCCCCCAGGCGAGCCATTCCCTTTTCTATATGTCTATTGTTCCCTCCCATCATGTTATGTTCCATATGTCTATTGTTCCCTCCCATCATGTTATGTTCCATATGTCTATTGTTCCCTCCCATTATGTTATGTTCCATATGTCTATTGTTCCCTCCCATCATGTTATGTTCCATATGTCTATTGTTCCCTCCCATCATGTTATGTTCCATATGTCTATTGTTCCCTCTTATCATGTTATGTTCCATATTGGAGCTACACAAGTGGATGACTGTATCATTTGTCGACATTAAACTCTCTGCCATATCTCAGACCATTTATGAATTCTAGCTAAATCCCACCTCAATAAATCCACCTCTGCCGGAGACGAGTTCCCTGCTACATAGTTTTGTGCCATCCGTGAATTTTGCAATCATGGATCCTATATCAATGTCCAAATCATTTATATATATCAAGAACAAAATTGGTCCCAAAACTGAGCCCTGTGGCACTCCACTTTTCACTTCACACCACTCAGAGTACTCCTTATTTATGCCCACCCTCTGCCTTCTTCCCGTTAACCAATTTTCAATCCAATTTGGCAACTCTTCCATGTGATTAAACTACCTAGACGTTCTTTGATGAGGTTCTGTCTAGTTATTAGTTCTTCTTAGTGGACCTAAACTTCTACAGGGGCGGATGTCAGGTCCCAGCTCCGGCTTGAGCTGGATGTAGCCGGGAGAAGGATTTCTTGCTTAGAAGGCTAGGCTCGAGCAGCTTATTACTCCTCGTTGGGACAAGTGCCGCGGAGGGGGGGATCAACCAATGTGCGAGTCCTTCTTAGCAGGCTAGGCTCGAGCAAAATAGATCCGCAGTTGTTTCTTGCTCTTATCCTTGCTCTTATAATTCTGTCCAGTGTTCATTGAAAAACAAAAAGGAGGGCAAAATGCTAAAACAAAAGTTAAACGAGTATTCTGACTTCAATCAAATTTAGAGATCTAAATATTTGGAGTTCGGCTTTAAAAATAATAATTGTGGCTCGGGATGTATGCCCCATATCAGAATTGATTGTTTTCTGGACAATTAAAAGACTTCTTTATGTCGGCCTCTAAATGGCTCACATCAAATATATAAGCACTATCGAGTCTACTTTTATAAACAAATGAATGAAGTGTGGACAAATAACACTCATATAAGTGTATTCTAGACGGTATGACAGTTACAGTGAACAAGATATTTCATCATTCTTCGACTAATGCATCATCAACATCATCTGGTTGATCAGCCCTGAGACTGGTTGTAAAGAGAATGTCTCTCCATTTGACCCTATCCTCAGGAACACTTCATTTCGGCATTGGTTCGTACTTTGTCACTCTCTGCATGTCTGAGATGTAGTCTCCCTGTCTTCTTTCCTCTCAATCTTGCCGTCTAGTATCTTCTGTAGAAGACTTTCATGTCTCATATTGGGGACCCAGCCAACTCAATCTTTCCCTCTAGTACCTTTTGTAGAATACTTTCATGTCTCATATTGTGACCCAGCCAACTCAATCTTGCCCTCTAGTATCTTCTGTAGAAGACTTTCATGTCTCATATTGTGACCCAGCCAACTCAATCTTGCCCTCTAGTATCTTCTGAAGAAGACTTTCATGTCTCGTATTGTGACCCAGCCAATCTTGCCCTCTAGTACCTTCTGTAGAAGACTTTCATGTCTCATATTGTGACCCAGCCAACTGGGATTGCCTCCAATCTTGCGATTATTCTTGTCCTCAGCTCTATCCTGACATCCTCTGACAAATCAAGTTATGCCAGACAAATCGTGTCTCAGATTAGTTTTACCAGAATTACGCCGCAATCGTAATTAGAGTTTTCTAAATAGCGAATATAATTAGGGATGGGAGGTTCACCTAAACCTAACCACACACAACATCAGCAAATACCGCAACAGTGCGCAGAATAATCTAGGATGCACCAAAGTGGAAGACAGGAAACACTCAGGAAACGACGCCATCTTGAAATTAGGTCCGGCGTTGGAAAATTAGTCCGAGGGTTATAAAAAAAAACAAAGATAAACTGGGGGCAGACTGATCCGACAAGATTTCGACATACAGTACTTGACAATAGAGTTGCGATCCTCAGTTCACAGAAGAAAGGTAATACAGCTTTTTGTCAAAGTAATTAGAATTGTGTCAAAGCCAACGTAGATTTGACAGAATCATTATAGATTTTGACAGCTACTACGCTATAGAGGAGTGCAGCTCTTCTTCCAGATTTAGATTGGCTAAGAGATCAAATTTCGCCAGATTATTTGTAACTATCAACAGACACGCGGCAAATCAGCTTAGATTTCTACATCCACCACGGAGATCGACAGTTGTCGTAGAGAAACAGAGCTAATGACGATTACATGGGGCCAAACAACGAATTTATCATATGTATTTATACATGTAAAGAGTAGTCACAATTACAGCAGGCCCAAGTTCGGGGAGTAGACTTATGACAAGTTATAGGTTTGGCTGTAGCTAGTTTTAAGTCATTGATAACCATTAGATTGGAGCATGTAGGAAGTTGTGTATGATAGAAGAGAAGTTGTGTATGATAGAAGAGAAGTTGTGTATGATAGAAGAGAAGTTGTGTATGATAGAAGAGTGGAAGCGAAGTTGTAAAGTGTAGAAATAAAAAAAAATGTTGTTATTGTTTTGAAATAGTGTCTTTAATTTATTGAAGTAAGTGTTAGTTGAAGTGACAGTTTGAGGAGAAGTGGAGAGTCAATGAGAGGCTTCAGGGAGTGTTAGTTGAAGGGACAGTTTGAGGAGAAGTGGAGAGTCAATGAGAGGCTTCAGGGAGTGTTAGTTGAAGTGACAGTTTGAGGAGAAGTGGAGAGTCAATGAGAGGCTTCAGTGAGTGTTAGTTGAAGTGATAGTTTGAGGAGAAGTGGAGAGTCAATGAGAGGCTTCAGGGAGTGTTTGTTGAAGTGACAGTTTGAGGAGAAGTGGAGAGTCAATGAGAGGCTTCAGTGAGTGTTAGTTGAAGTGATAGTTTGAGGAGAAGTGGAGAGTCAATGAGAGGCTTCAGGGAGTGTTTGTTGAAGTGACAGTTTGAGGAGAAGTGGAGAGTCAATGAGAGGCTTTAGGCAGTGTTAGTTGAAGTGATAGTTTGAGGAGAAGTAGAGAGTCAATGAGAGGCTTCAGTGAGTGTTAGTTAAAGTGATAGTTTGAGGAGTGTAGAAGTGGAGAGTCAATGAAAGGCTTTAGGGAGTGTTAGTTGAAGTGACAGTTTGAGGAGAAGTGGAGAGTTAAGGAGAGGCTTCAGTGAGTGTTAGTTGAAGTGATAGTTTGAGGAGAAGTGGAGAGTCAATGAGAGGCTTCAGTTCAGTGAGTGTTAGTTGAAGTGATAGTTTGAGGAGAAGTGGAGAGTTAAGGAGAGGCTTCAATGAGTGTTAGTTGAAGTGATAGATTGAGGAGTGTAGTAGTGGAGAGTCAAGGAGAGGCTTCAGTGAGACAGATGGGGAGAGCCCCATTCCGTCTGCTAAAATTCTTGGAGGTTGACAATTTCAGTTGTTCTCTGACGGCCTTTTCTGCAACCCCTATTTTAGTTGCTGCCCCATTGCTGGCGTCTTAGATTGGGACTAGCCCTAAATATGTAAACTTTTGTCCTTGTTCGATTATTTCTCAATTGATGATTATATTTATTTGCTGACTGGATATCAACAAATCATTCGACACAATAAACAGCAAGCCAAAGAGATGAACTTCTTTAAAGGCCGAGCGAGAGAGAAGATGAACAGGAGGCCTGAGCCAACTGAGCGACAATAGAGTCAAATACTGGTCTTAGCCGTGCTGAGAACATGAACTTAGAATCATGAACTAATGAGAACTATCAAACGTCACAGACTGACTCAAACAATGGAACTATCAAGCGTCACAGACTGACTCGAACAATGGAACTATCAAGCATCACAGACTGACTCGAACAATGGAACTATCAAGCGTCACAGACTTACTCGAACAAAGGAACTATCAAGCGTCACAGACTGACTCGAACAAAGGAACTATCAAGCGTCACAGACTGACTCGAACAAAGGTAACCACTATGAATAGGAAAATAATACATTGACTCTAAATACAGAGAGGGACCACCAATCACGAGAGACTACGATCACCAATCACGAGAGACTACGATCACCAATCACGAGAGACTACGATCACCAATCACGAGAGACTACGACCACCAATCACGAGAGAGGGACCACCAATCACGAGAGACTACGATCACCAATCACGAGAGACTACGACCACCAATCACGAGAGACTACGATCACCAATCACGAGAGACTACGACCACCAATCACGAGAGAGGGACCACCAATCACGAGAGAGGGACCACTAATCACGAGAGAGGGACCACCAATCACAAGAGAAGGGCCACCAATCACGAGAGAGGGCCCACCAATCACGAGATAGGGACCACCAATCAAGAGAGAGAAGGACTACTAATCATGATAGACTAGGACCCCCAATCACGAGAGAGGGCCCACCAATCACGAGATAGTGACCACCAATCACAAGAGAGGCGCCACCAAACACGAGAGAGGGACCACTAATCAAGAGAGAGAAGGACTACAAATCACGAGAGACTAGGACCACCAATTACATCATTGGATGTCAAGGAATTCATCAAAACAAGGCATCAAGACTTGACAGCTGAGCAATAGAACAAGGCATCAAGACTTGATAGCTGAGCAATAGAACAAGGTATCAAGACTTGACAGCTGAGCAATAGAACAAGGCATCAAGACTTGATAGCTGAGCAATAGAACAAGGTATCAAGACTTGATAGCTGAGCAATAGAAACTGAACAAGCTAGAGAGAAGATGGTGGCTTCCGGTGCGATTACATTAGCAGTCAGTTGCACAGATACACCAAGTCTATCAGATATATCTATCAGCCAAGTCTATCAGACATATCTATCAGCCAAGTCTATCAGACAAATTCATCAGTCAAGTCTATCAGAGATATCTATCAGCCAAGTCTATCAGACATATCTATCAGCCAAGTCTATCAGACATATCTATCAGCCAAGTTTATCAGACATATATATCGGCCAAGTCTATCAGACTTATCTATCAGCCAAGTCTATCAGACATATATCAGCCAAGTCTATCAGACTTATCTATCAGACTTATCTATCAGCCAAGTCTATCAGACTTATCTATCAGCCAAGTCTATCAGACATATTTATCAGCTAAGTCTATCAGACATATATCAGCCAAGTCTATCAGACTTATCTATCAGACTTATCTATCAGCCAAGTCTATCAGACATATCTATCAGCCAAGTTTATCAACCAAGTCCATCAGCCAAGTCTATCAGCCAAGTCTATCAGATACCTTTTTCTCGAGCGCACGGAGGTTGAGAATGCTGGTCTGATGTTATGTCCTGTGTCTGCGCTATGGTTTGTTAAGGTGCCACGACGTGCAGTGTTTGAAGGTCAGCCAGCCATGACCGATTCATTCATTGGTGCTGAGTGTCTTGATGATTCTTCGTTCAGTATGTTGGATCATGGATGTGGATCATGGATGTGAATCATGGACGTGGATCATGGATGTGGATCATGGATGTGAATCATGGACGTGGATCATTGATGTGGATTATGGACGTGGATCATGGACATGGATCATGGATGTGGATCATAGAAGTGGATCATGGAAGTGGATCATGGATGTGGATCATGGAAGTGGATCATGGATGTGGATCATGGAAGGGGATCATAGTTGGATGTACTGTTTTTTGTACTGGATGCAGCAATGTGCTTACACGACGTCTACTATTTGAGTATAGAACGGCTACAAACGTTTTTTAATCAATTGCTGAGTACCTCAGATCTATCGATCCCTCGACCCTAGAGTTGTTGGCCACGTGTTTCACGTGACGTTCTCACAACGACCAACGGGTTGACAGAGTCCTTGACAACAACTTGTCTTATACAACTTTGCTGTGAATACTTGACATTTGACTAAAATACTTACCAGGTTAAGCTTCTGTCACTTTGTGTGGGGTTGTCACTTACCTCGGTGACAACACTTCAGAACATTACTTGAACATAAATGTGCGTCTTATTTTTACATATAATGATGTGTTGTATATTGGTGTGTCTACATGATTGTAATACTAGCATAATAAGTATGACTAAGACCAGGGGAACATAATAGCGATAACAATAACAAGGTGTGCCAGTTTGAGTGGAAGTATTGTTAGTCTAGGGATAGATACAACGTTGGAAGATGAAGGAATATTATTTGTGGGTTGTGCAGAGTAGAAGAGAGGCAGGCTAAAATGGAATAGAAGAGAGGCAGGCTCGAATGGAATAGAAGAGAGGCAGGCTTGAATGGAATAGAAGAGCGGCAGGCTCGAATGGAATAGAAGAGAGGCAGGCTTGAATGGAATAGAAGAGAGGCAGGCTCGAATGGAATAGAAGAGAGGCAGGCTTGAATGGAATAGAAGAGCGGCAGGCTCGAATGGAATAGAAGAGAGGCAGGCTTGAATGGAATAGAAGAGCGGCAGGCTCGAATGGAATAGAAGAGAGGCAGGCTTGAATGGAATAGAAGAGAGGCAGGCTCGAATGGAATAGAAGAGAGGCAGGCTCGAATGGAGTAGAAGAGAGGCAGGCTCGAATGGAGTAGAAGAGATTCATGCTCGAATGGAGTGCGAAATAATGACAAATGAGAAGAGATGGGAGGAGACAGAAAAGAGGCAGATCGAAATAGAAGAGAAACAACAACAAAAGAATTGAGAAAGTTTTAAAGAAGCTACAGTTGAGTAGTCGAATTGACAAGGTAGAGACTTTGCAGATAAATATGCAACTATAAAGGGTGGTTCAGTGTTGATAGTAGGCCAGTGAAAGAGCTGACATCTTGGCTTCACAAACTATCATCATGAGCACATTGATGATGGGTAGGAGTGACATTTTGAAATCAATCAATGCCCGCCTGTTGGATGAATCAGCAATCACCAGACTGCACAGTTTTATCATTGTACGAGGTTCGAGCGGAGTAGGGCGCATGAGAGGACGGAGCAGTACAACCAGCGAGCTACAGAGACCATCAGTATCCATACCCTGCACCATTTGCTGAGAGAGACTGGGCACCTAGGGCATGCCGGGAGTGCAGTGACGTCGTTTCTTAAATAAACAAAGTTGACAACCGTATTATTGTCTTTGTGCTCTTATTTCTGTGTTAGACATGTTCTATCTGTACATATTCTATCTGTACATGTTCTATCTGTACATGCTCTATCTGTACGTGTTCTATCTGTACATGTTCTATCGGTACATGTTCTATCTGTACATGTTCTATCTGTACATGTTCTATCTGTACATGTTCTATCGGTACATGTTCTATCTGTACATATTCTATCTGTACATGTTCTATCTGTACATGTTCTATCTGTACATGTTCTATCTGTACATGTTCTATCTGTACATGTTCTATCTGTACATGCTCTATCTGTACGTGTTCTATCTGTACATGTTCTATCGGTACATGTTCTATCTGTACATATTCTATCTGTACATGTTCTATCTGTACATGTTCTATCTGTACGTGTTCTATCTGTACATATTCTATCTGTACATGTTCTATCTGTACATGTTCTATCTGTACATGTTCTATCTGTACATGTTCTATCTGTACATGTTCTATCTGTACATGTTCTATCTGTACGTGTTCTATCTGTACATATTCTATCTGTACATGTTCTATCTGTACATGCTCTATCTGTACGTGTTCTATCTGTACATGTTCTATCGGTACATGTTCTATCTGTACATGTTCTATCTGTACATGTTCTATCTGTACATGTTCTATCGGTACATGTTCTATCTGTACATATTCTATCTGTACATGTTCTATCTGTACATGTTCTATCTGTACATGTTCTATCTGTACATGTTCTATCTGTACATGTTCTATCTGTACATGCTCTATCTGTACGTGTTCTATCTGTACATGTTCTATCGGTACATGTTCTATCTGTACATATTCTATCTGTACATGTTCTATCTGTACATGTTCTATCTGTACGTGTTCTATCTGTACATATTCTATCTGTACATGTTCTATCTGTACATGTTCTATCTGTACATGTTCTATCTGTACATGTTCTATCTGTACATGTTCTATCTGTACATGTTCTATCTGTACATGTTCTATCTGTACGTGTTCTATCTGTACATGTTCTATCTGTACATGTTCTATCTGTACATGCTCTATCTGTACATGTTCTATCTGTACATGTTCTATCTGTACATGTTCTATCTGTACATGCTCTATCTGTACATGTTCTATCTGTACATGCTCTATCTGTACATGTTCTATCTGTACATATTCTATCTGTACATGTTCTATCTGTACATGTTCTATCTGTACATGTTCTATCTGTACATGTTCTATCTGTACATGTTCTATCTGTACATGTTCTATCTGTACATGCTCTATCTGTACGTGTTCTATCTGTACATGTTCTATCGGTACATGTTCTATCTGTACATATTCTATCTGTACATGTTCTATCTGTACATGTTCTATCTGTACATATTCTATCTGTACATGTTCTATCTGTACATGTTCTATCTGTACATGTTCTATCTGTACATATTCTATCTGTACATGTTCTATCTGTACATGTTCTATCTGTACATGTTCTATCTGTACGTGTTCTATCTGTACATGTTCTATCTGTACATGTTCTATCTGTACACGTTCTATCTGTACATGTTCTATCTGTACATGCTCTATCTGTACATGTTCTATCTGTACATGTTCTATCTGTACATGCTCTATCTGTACATATTCTATCTGTACATGTTCTATCTGTACATGTTCTATCTGTACATGCTCTATCTGTACATGTTCTATCTGTACATGTTCTATCTGTACATGCTCTATCTGTACATATTCTATCTGTACATGTTCTATCTGTACATGTTCTATCTGTACATGCTCTATCTGTACATGTTCTATCTGTACATGCTCTATCTGTACATGTTCTATCTGTACATATTCTATCTGTACATGTTCTATCTGTACATGTTCTATCTGTACATGTTTTATCTGTACATGTTCTATCTGTACATATTCTATCTGTACATATTCTATCTGTACATGTTCTATCTGTACATGTTCTATATGTACATGTTCTATCTGTACATATTCTATCTGTACATGTTCTATCTGTACATGTTCTATCTGTACATGTTCTATCTGTACATGTTCTATCTGTACATGTTCTATCTGTACATGTTCTATCTGTACATGTTCTATCTGTACATGTTCTATCTGTACATGTTCTATCTGTACATGTTCTATCTGTACATGTTCTATCTGTACATGTTCTATCTGTACATGTTCTATCTGTACATGTTCTATCTGTACATGTTCTATCTGTACATGTTCTATCTGTACATGTTCTATCTGTACGTGTTCTATCTGTACGTGTTCTATCTGTACATGTTCTATCTGTACATGTTCTATCTGTACATGTTCTATCTGTACATGTTCTATCTGTACATGTTCTATCTGTACATGTTCTATCTGTACATGTTCTATCTGTACGTGTTCTATCTGTACATGTTCTATCTGTACATGTTCTACCTGTACATGCTCTATCTGTACATGTTCTATCTGTACATGTTCTATCTGTACATGTTCTATCTGTACATGCTCTATCTGTACATGTTCTATCTGTACATGCTCTATCTGTACATGTTCTATCTGTACATATTCTATCTGTACATGTTCTATCTGTACATGTTCTATCTGTACATGTTCTATCTGTACATGTTCTATCTGTACATATTCTATCTGTACATATTCTATCTGTACATGTTCTATCTGTACATGTTCTATCTGTACATGTTCTATCTGTACGTATTCTATCTGTACATATTCTATCTGTACATGTTCTATCTGTACATGTTCTATCTGTACATGTTCTATCTGTACATGTTCTATCTGTACATGTTCTATCTGTACATGTTCTATCTGTACATGTTCTATCTGTACATGTTCTATCTGTACATGTTCTATCTGTACATGTTCTATCTGTACGTGTTCTATCTGTACATATTCTATCTGTACATGTTCTATCTGTACATGTTCTATCTGTACATGTTCTATCTGTACGTGTTCTATCTGTACATGTTCTATCTGTACATGCTCTATCTGTACATGTTCTATCTGTACATGTTCTATCTGTACATGTTCTATCTGTACATGCTCTATCTGTACATGTTCTATCTGTACATGTTCTATCTGTACATGTTCTATCTGTACGTGTTCTATCTGTACATGTTCTATCGGTACATGTTCTATCTGTACATGCTCTATCTGTACATGTTCTATCTGTACATGTTCTATCTGTACGTGTTCTATCTGTACATGTTCTATCTGTACGTGTTCTATCTGTACGTGTTCTATCTGTACATGTTCTATCGGTACATGTTCTATCTGTACATGCTCTATCTGTACATGTTCTATCTGTACATGCTCTATCTGTACATGTTCTATCTGTACATGTTCTATCTGTACATGTTCTCTTGGCCTTTCCATTTGTTTTAAAAAGCTACAAATGAGCTAACACATTTTTCCGACATCAACAATCATCACAGAAAACAACACACAAAAAAAGCCAAATAAATTGAAAACAAAACCTCAGATTTAAGGAATTTTGGCTTCAACAAATGGCAAGTTGGCAACCCAGGCTGCCCTGTTCCAGAACGGGACAAATCTCCATGATGAGGATCAGTAGCGGCGAACAAACCAATGGTGGCTACTTAGACGCTACAGCTAGAGACGTTCACACTGGACGCTACAGCTAGAGACGTTCACACTGGACGCTACAGTTAGAGACGTTCCCACTGGACGCTACAGCTAGAGACGTCCACACTGGACCCTACAGCTAGAGACGTTCACACTGGACGCTATAGCTAGAGACGTTCACACTGGTCGCTACAGCTAGAGACGTTCACACTGGACCCTACAGCTAGAGACGTTCACACTGGACGCTACAGCTAGAGACGTTCCCACTGGACGCTACAGCTAGAGACGTTCACACTGGACGCTACAGCTAGAGACGTTCACACTGTACGCTACAGCTAGAGACGTTCACACTGGACCACAGGTATGTACTGTAAAAGGCAAGCAAAAACTAATAATAAACATGTACGTGGCTAGATGATGTGGTACCTGTACATTGATCAGTACACAATCAATTGATGCACCGAAAGAGGTAGTGGTAGTAGAGGAGTCGTACACTGTACTCAAGTACTGTACTCGTGCGTACTCGCTGTAGCCTGTAAACTGCACGGTAGTCATTGTAATGTGCTAAGCACACAAGTGGCACGGCTACAGGCTGACAGTGGGCTGTAAAGACCACATTTAGAGGTGGTGATATTAGTAGTGGAGGACACATAGATGGTTGATTGGTTGACTGGCTTTCTGCTTGGTTGGCTGGTTTTCTGGTTGGTTGGCTGACTTTCTGGTTGGTTGGTTGGCTGGCTTTCTGATTTGTTGGCTGGCTTTCTGGTTGGTTGGTTGACTGGCTTTCTGGTTAGTTGGTTGACTGGCTTTCTGATTGGTTGGCTGGCTTTCTGGTTGGTTGGCTGGCTTTGTGGTTGGTTGGTTGGTTGACTGGCTTTCTGGTTGGTTGGTTGACTGGCTTTCTGATTGGTTGACTGGCTTTCTGATTGGTTGGCTGGCTTTCTGGTTGGTTGGCTGGTTTTCTGGTTGGTTGGCTGACTTTCTGGTTGGTTTGTTGGCTGGCTTTCTGATTGGTTGGCTGGCTTTCTGGTTGGTTGTTTGACTGGCTTTCTGGTTGGTTGGTTGACTGGCTTTCTGATTGGTTGGCTGGCTTTCTGGTTGGTTGGCTGGCTTTCTGGTTGGTTGGCTGGCTTTCTGGTCAGTTGGCTGGCTTTGTGGTTGGTTGGTTGACTGGCTTTCTGGTTGATTGGTTGACTGGTTGTCTGCTTGGCTGGTTGACTGGTTTTCTGGTTGGTTGGCTGGCTTTCTGCTTGGTTGGTTGACTGTCTTTCTGCTTGGTTGGTTGACTGGTTTTCTGGTTGGTTGGTTGGCTGGCTTTCTGCTTGGTTGGTTGATTGGCTTTCTGCTTGGTTGGTTGGCTGGCTTTCTGCTTGGTTGGTTGGCTGGCATTCTGCTTGGTTGGTTGATTAGCTTTCTGCTTGGTTGGTTGGCTGGCTTTCTGGTTGGTTGACTGGCTTTCTGGCTGGTTGATTTTTCTTTCACTTGTGCCATTGAACCCGGTGGGGAACTTGAGCCATTTGTTCTATATCAAATGTGTCGCTATGAGCCCACATTGTTGCAGATATTGACAAAAGACTGTTTACAATTTTAGGTACAGAAAATGGTTTTTAAACAATTATAAAGGTTGAAAGTGGATACATGTCCTGGTCATGACGGTATCCATCCACAATTACTATTTGACCTCAGAGACCATTGGCTACATTTTATTATCAAACTCTTGAGAAAGTGATTATTCCAGGGGACTAGAAAGATGCAGGTGAGATCCCCTTGTTCAAAAAGGGCAAGAAATCAAATCCAGACAATTACAGACCAATGAGTTTGCATACTCTGCACAATGTTAGAGTCTATTATCAAAGACAACATAGTTATGCATTTGGACAATTCTTATCAAGAACAGTCAGCATGTGTTTACTAAGGGGAGATCGTACTCAAACAATCTTTTAGAATTCATGGAGGAGGTTACCAGAATATTGGATGTTGGAGAGCCTGTGGATGTTATTTATCTGAATTTTGCAAGGCCTTAGAAAGTACCTTATCAAAGATTGTTTAAGAAATTGCAATCACATGGTCTAGATGGAGGAGTTGCCAATTGGATAGAAAATTGGTTAACAGGCAGAAGGCAGAGAGTAAGCATAAAAAAGAAGTACTCTGACTAGTGTGATGTTATAAGTGGAGGGCCTCAGGGATCGGTATTGGGACCAATTTTGTTCTTGATATATATCAATGAATTGGACAATTATATCGCATCCATGATTGCAAAATTTGCTGAGGACACAAAATTATCCCACAGTGTCTCTTCTTCGGCAGAGGTGGATCTATAGAGATCAGATTTAGCTGCGATTCATAAATGGTCTGTGAGCTGGCAGATGGAGTTTAATATAGAAAAATATAGTCATAAACATGGTAATATCCAATATGAAACATAATTAATTACTTGATGGGAGAGAACAATATTCAGATCAGGTCATCCCGTAATCAGTGAAGTCGTTGGGGCACACATGAAGACATCCTCACAACCCCACGCCACCCTTCTCTGTCAGCGGCCACTGCCTGTGCCTCTTCTGTACCAAGCAAGTTTCCTTCTTTTGACAGTTGCCAAGAGGTCTTCAAAAGGCCCTATTGCTGTTGTAATTCTATCTCGTATTTCCTCGTTTGTAACTTGATCTTTGTACGTGATGTTTAAAAGTCTCCGGAAACATCTCATCTCCAATGCCTGTATCCTTCGCTGAAGGTCAGCTGTAACTGTCCATGTCTCACAAGCATAGAGGAATATTGACAGGACCAGTGTACGCATTAATCTGATTGTCGTGCATAGTGCTAACCGTTTATCTTGCCAGATTTTGTTAACCCGTGCTAGCGCCGCTATTGTCTGTGCTATTCTGGCCAACACCTCACATTTTGATCCTTCATCACTGACAATCGAACTCAGATATTTAAAACGGTCAACCACTTCGAGTTCCTGACCGTTAGCTTTTATCCTGCTGTTGAAGTCCTCTGCATTGTTGGTCATCAATTTTGTCTTTCCAGCGTTTATCTCCATACCATAGTCAAGAGCTGTTTCATCAAGCCTTCTAACCCATTCCTGGAGTTCTGCTTCTGAACCCACCAACCCGTCGATGTCATCTGCAAAACGAAGGTTGGTAATCGTTCAGCCCCCTATCTTGACAGTACCAACGTGACCTCCAAGTGCCTCACTCATAATTCCCTCAAGGAATATATTGAAAAGAGTTGGAGAGAGTGTACAACCCTGTCTCACACCAACTGATGTGCGAAACCAGTCCCCTCGCCTCCCATTCACAAGAACTGCGCTGGACGCTGTGTCATACAGGTGTTCAAGGACCGTTATAATATTTCCGTTGATTTTATACATCCTCATGGTTGCCCAAAGCGCTTTATGCCATACCCTATCAAACACCTTCTTAAAATCCACAAACACATGATACAGTGTTTGCTGCTGTTCTAGATATTTCTTGCTTAGCAGTCTTAAATTAAATATCTGTTCTATAGTGCTTCTTCCCTGTCTGAACCCTGTTTGCTCCTCGGCAATGATGTTCTCTGCTTGGGGTTTCAATCGGTCGAGGATTAATCTAAGCATTACCTTGCTAGGGTGGCCGATGAGGCTTATTGTTCTGTAATTTTGGCACAGCTTTAGGTTTCCAGACTTATGTAATGGTATAACCATTAATTTTGTCCATAAGTCCGGCCAGTTTCCTGTCACCCATATTTTGTTGCAGATGTGTGTCAGGCCTTCCACCACTACCTCTCCACCAGCTCTGCTGGTATATAGTTCACGCCACCCGCCTTCCCTCTTCTCAATTTCTTTACCGCTGTAGTTACCTCTTCCTTCATTATCAGTTGGTTATCCTCTATAGTTGTTGGTGTTGAACAATATTAGACAGATAAAAAAGGAAAGGTACCTAGATGTTATAATAGATCATTCAGGCAAAGTGCGGAAGCAAGTCCTGGTGACTGAGAAAAAGGCTAATTTAATGCTGGGTATGATTAAAAGAAACATTACACATCAAAACAAGGAAGTGATAGTCAAACTATATAAATCATTGGTGAGACCTAAATTGGAGTACTGTATTCAGGTGTGGAGTCCTTATCATAGGGTGGATACAGACATGCTAGAAAGGACACCAAGAAGAGCTACAAAAATGATTGTGGGATTCCAGAATTAAAGTTATGAGGAGAGACTGACAAACTGGTCTGCAGTGTCTAGAAAAGAGAAGAATTCGAGGTGACTTAATAAAAGAGAAGAATTCGAGGTGACAATAAAAGAGAAGAATTCGAGGTGACTTAATAAAAGAGAAGAATTCGAGGTGACTTAATAAAAGAGAAGAATTCGAGGTGACTTAATAAAAGAGAAGAATTCGAGGTGACTTAATAAAAGAGAAGAATTCGAGGTGACAATAAAAGAGAAGAATTCGAGGTGACTTAATAAAAGAGAAGAATTCGAGGTGACTTAATAAAAGAGAAGAATTCGAGGTGACTTAATAAAAGAGAAGAATTCGAGGTGACTTAATAAAAGAGAAGAATTCGAGGTGACTTAATACAAGAGAAGAATTCGAGGTGACAATAAAAGAGAAGAATTCTAGGTGACTTAATAAAAGAGAAGAATTCGAGGTGACTTAATAAAAGAGAAGAATTCGAGGTGACTTAATACAAGAGAAGAATTCGAGGTGACAATAAAAGAGAAGAATTCTAGGTGACTTAATAAAAGAGAAGAATTCGAGGTGACTTAATAAAAGAGAAGAATTCGAGGTGACAATAAAAGAGAAGAATTCGAGGTGACTTAATAAAAGAGAAGAATTCGAGGTGACTTAATAAAAGAGAAGAATTCGAGGTGACTTAATAAAAGAGAAAAATTCGAGGTGACAATAAAAGAGAAGAATTCTAGGTGACTTAATAAAAGAGAAGAATTCGAGGTGACTTAATAAAAGAGAAGAATTCTAGGTGACTTAATAAAAGAGAAGAATTCGAGGTGACTTAATAAAAGAGAAGAATTCGAGGTGACTTAATACAAGAGAAGAATTCGAGGTGACTTAAAACAGGTTTTTAAATGAATCAATGGAAAGGATCAATTCGACTATAAGAAGTTTGTCAAAAGTTCAACCGACTGCAACATCAAGAGGGCACAGCTACAACCGACTGCAACATCAAGAGGGCACAGCTTCTAATTTTTTTTAAACAGGTCCAGATTATATATTGAGAAATATTTTTTAAATTCTGAGAGTGGTCAATGCTTGGAATGCATTGCGCCAAGATGTAATGGAAGCAGGGTTAGTTAATGCATTCAAAAATAGATTGCATGATCAGTCATTTTTAGTATTGGTGTTGTGGAATAAGTTGGTTGCATACAGACTCTGTAGAACCTTCTAGACCAGTATAATAAAGTTCAGTTAGAGAGCAGATACTCATGAGAAGAGAGAAGAGGTGAGATAGACATGACAAGAGGGGAGATAGACATGAGAAGAGGGGAGATAGACATGAGAAGAGGGGAAACAGTCATGAGAAGAGGGGAGATAGACATGAGAAGAGGGGAAACAGTCATGAGAAGAGGGGAGATAGATATGAGAAGGTGAAATGACATGAGAAGAGGGGAGATAGACATGAGAAGAGGGGAGATAGACATGAGAAGAGGGGAGATAGACATGAGAAGAGGGGAGATAGACATGAGAAGAGGGGAGATAGACATGAGAAGAGGGGAGATAGACATGAGAAGAGGGGAGATAGACATGAGAAGAGGGGAGATAGACATGAGAAGAGGGGAGATAGACATGAGAAGAGGGGAGATAGACATGAGAAGAGGGGAGATAGACATGAGAAGAGGGGAGATAGACATGAGAAGAGGGGAGATAGACATGAGAAGAGGGGAGATAGACATGAGAAGAGGGGAAACAGTCATGAGAAGAGGGGAGATAGATATGAGAAGGTGAAATGACATGAGAAGAGGGGAGATAGATATGAGAAGAGGGGAGATAGACATGAGAAGAGGGGAGATAGATATGAGAAGAGGGGAGATAGAAATGAGAAGAGGGGAGATATGAGAAGAGGGGAGATAGACATGAGAAGAGGGGAGATAGATATGAGAAGAGGGGAAATATGAGAAGAGGGGAGATATATATGAGAAGAGGGGAGATATGAGAAGAGGGGAGATAGATATGAGAAGAGGGGAGATAGATATGAGAAGAGGGGAGATAGACATGAGAAGAGGGGAGATAGATATGAGAAGAGGGGAGATATGAGAAGAGGGGAGATAGATATGAGAAGAGGGGAGATAGACATGAGAAGAGGGGAGATAGATATGAGAAGAGGGGAGATAGACATGAGAAGAGGTGAGATAGATATGAGATGAGGGGGGATAGATATCAGAAGAGGGGAGATAGACATGAGAAGGGGGGAGATAGATATCAGAAGAGGGGAGATAGACATGAGAAGAGGGGAGATATGAGAAGAGGGGAGATAGACATGAGAAGAGGGGAGATAGATATCAGAAGAGGGGGGATAGATATCAGAAGAGAGGAGATAGACATGAGAAGAGGGGAGATAGATATGAGATGGAAGAGATTAGAAGGGAGAAACATGAGAAGAGGGTAGATAGACATGAGAAGAGGGGAGATAGACATGACATGGAAGATAGACATGAGAACCCGCCGAAGACGGATGTATCGGACCGAAAGTTGCAAATATCGCAGTCAAGCTGTAAACTAGCTACACAACGCATTTCATTCTCTGGACTACATCCTGCTACTTGCGAAACCCTGTTCAGGGCTTGGTAGCAGGAAATTGAGAACAAACGCAGAAGAAGAAGAAGAAGACATGAGAAGAGGGGAGATAGATATGAGAAGAGGGGAGATAGACATGACAAGGGAGATAGACATGAAAAGAGGGGAGATAGATATGAGAAGAGGGGAGATAGACATGACAAAGGAGATAGACATGAAAAGAGGGGAGATAGATATGAGAAGAGGGGAGATAGACATGAAAAGAGGGGAGATAGATATGAGAAGAGGGGAGATAGAGATGAGAAGGGAGAGATTAGAAGGGAGAGACATGAGAAGATGCGAGATCGACATGAGAAGGGAGGAAATAGATTCTTGAGCGAACAAAAGCTGACTTCTAGTGTCAGGGGCAGTGACCCAGAGCTGACTGCTAGCATCAGGGGCAGCGAACCAGAGCTGACTGCTAGCATCAGGGGCAGCGGCCCAGAGCTGACTGCTAGCATCAGGGGCAGCGGCCCAGAGCTGACTGCTAGCATCAGGGGCAGCGGCCCAGAGCTGACTGCTAGCATCAGGGGCAGCGAACCAGAGCTGACTGCTAGCATCAGGGGCAGAGAACCAGAGCTGACTGCTAGCATCAGGGGCAGCGGCCCAGAGCTGACTGCTAGTGTCAGGGGCAGCGAACCAGAGCTTCAATGGTCCTTCTCCACCTCATGCGGTGATCCTGGATAACAGGCTGCAACAGGGCAGACTGGCTACGGAGAAGGGATCGAAGAGGGAAGGCTAACCTGATACCCACAAAATTCCATGCTAAAGTCGAATGTGTTGTACTGAAAGGTACAAACATTGCAGGCAAGCTGTGAACTATGACAACACATTCCGTTCTCTGGACTTCATCCTGCTGCTTGTAAAGCCAATTTTCAGGGCTTGGTTGCGGGAGATTGAGAACGTTCAGGGCTTTGTAGATGGAGATTGAGAACGAACGAGGAAGAAGAAAATGACTGACTAAAGGAGAGGGTGACAGAAAGAGAAGGTACCGAACAGCTCAGCATCATGCTATGAAAGAGAATCAGCAACACAATTGGTACACGCGACTGCGGACATGCAGTTATGGAGGGACAAGGTTGGCTGTACCAATCCACCTGGCACATATCCAAAAAGAGGACGATTAGATGTCTGATTAAAAAGTATCAGACTGACACCATCATTTCATAACACTGGGATGCAGCCGTCAGTTGCTAGGCACAGGTTAACCTCCAAATCTAATGTGCATGTCACTCAAGTCATGTCTACCCTGCTCATCTGGTTTGTTTGCATTCATGATTTGCCCTTATGTGTAAATAGTATTCGTTGCAACGCCATGGCAGAATAAATTAATCAGCAAATTGTGCATCACATTCTGGCCCACATGTAAAGATACATACTTATACAGACAACCAATGAGGAGGATTATACGAGTCGTACACATGTTTACGAGCTGTACATATGTTTGAGTTGTACACAAGTTTATGAGTTGTATACAAGTTTATGGCTGGTACACATATTTTAAAGGTGGGGAGAAAAGTTGATTGATGACGTGTGATCTGGATGGATAGTTTCTTATGTTGTAATAGGACCTGGACTATGAATGTGCTGTAAGTCATGAATATGCTGTAAGTCATGAATGTGCTGTAAGTCATGAATGTGCTGTAATTGAAATCAGACATGAGCAATTGGATATAGGTCTAGTAGGTGTAAGTCAGGTGAGGTCTAGTAGGTGTAAGTCAGGTGTAAGTCAGGTGAGGTCTAGTAGGTGTAAGTCAGGTGAGGTCTAGTAGGTGTAAGTCAGGTGAGGTCTAGTAGGTGTACGTCTTCTGGGTGTAAGTCTTGTGGGTGTAAGTCTAGTGGCTGTAAGTCAGGTGAGGTCTAGTAGGTGTAAGTCAGGTGAGGTCTAGTAGGTGTACATCTTCTGGGTGTAAGTCTTGTGGGTGTAAGTCTAGTGGGTGTAAGTCAGGTGAGGTCTAGTAGGTGTATGTCTTCTGGGTGTAAGTCTTGTGGGTGTAAGTCTAGTGGGTGTAAGTCAGGTGTAAGTCTTGTGGGTGTAAGTCAGGTGTAAAGTGGGTGTAAGTCAGGTGTAAGACTAGTTTGTGCAAATCAGGTGTAAGTCTAGTGGGTGTAAGTCAAGTGTAAGTCTAGTGGCTGTAAGTCAGGTGTAAGTCTAGTGGCTGTGTCAGGTGTAAGTCTAGTGGCTGTAAGTCAGGTGGGTGTAAGTCGGGTGTAAGTCTAGTGGCTGTAAGTCAGGTGTAAGTCTAGTGGCTGTAAGTCAGGTGGGTGTAAGTCAGGTGTAAGTCTAGTGGGTGTAAGTCAGGTGGGTGTAACTCAGGTGTAAGTCTAGTGGGTGTAAGACTAGTGGGTGTAAGTCTAGTCAGTGTAATTCAGGTGTAAGACTAGTGGGTGTAAGTCAGGTGGGCGTAAGTCAGGTGAAAGTCTAGTGGGTGTAAGTCAGGTGAAAGTCTAGTGGGTGTAAGTCAGGTGTAAGTCAGGTGGGTGTAAGTCAGGTGGGTGTAAGTCAGGTGTAAGTCTAGTGAGTGTAACTCAGGTGTAAGACTAGTGGGTGTAAGTCTTGTGGGTGTAAGTGTAGTCAGTGTAATTCAGGTGTAAGTATAGTGGGTGTAAGTGTAGTGGGTGTAACTCAGGTCTAAGTCTAGTGGGTGTAAGTCTAGTCAGTGTAATTCAGGTGTAAGTCTAGTGGCTGTAAGTGAGGTGTAAGTCTAATGGCTGTAAGTGAGGTGGGTGTAAGTGAGGTGTAAGTCTAGTGGGTGTAACTCAGGTGTAAGACTAGTGGGTGTAAGTCTAGTGGGTGTAAGTCTAGTCAGTGTAATTCAGGTGTAAGTCTAGTGGGTATAAGTGTAGTGGGTATAAGTCTGATGTAATTCAGGTGTAAGTCTGGTGTAAGGTGTAATTCAGGTGTAAGGTATAATTCAGGTGTAATGTGTAAGTCAGGTGTAACTCAGGTATAACCCATAGATTTGTTGTCTTCAGATTGAGATAGGAAGCGGACCTGGCCAACAACCTTGACATTGTGAGACAAACTGGTCTGAATATGGCAGACACAATATCTGGTCAGGATGCTTCAGCAGACAAGAGTGATGTCCCTTGGGCTCGACCAAACGCAGTTACCTCTGTCTGCCCACACGTCCTCGGCCGTCTGTCGGAGGTTATGGTGTTGGACAGCCAGTGTGCAGTTCTTGTACACAAAAGGTGTCATCTACTCCCAGGTTAGTGTCACCTTGGCTGTTGGTGTCATTGTAGCAGATCCCACTGTTTACACTAGGTTTATTCTAACTAAAATGTTACCCCACTCAACCACAACATTCATGACCTCACACAACAAATGACATAGCACACAGCAGGTGGCATATTTATTATATCATAATCTTACACTATTAAAGTGAGTGCAATGAAATTACAACACAAAACAAGAAATATCTTAACTAAATATTCTTAAGTATGTATATGTTAATATAAATATTAACTAAAGCGGAAATTTTAAACATTAGCTATTGATGGAATTCCCAACTATCAAAACCCAGTTCTATTGCCGTACACACATCACACACCCCTCTCAGATCCCCTCAGGCGGGTGATCTGGACATAATACATTCAATATATCCCACGTATACTCACATATGATCTCTCAACTCAGTCGATCTGCGTATACACACGCTCTGAAACATACATCGTTCCCTCTGTGTCTACACACACCACACACACATCTAGATCTCTCCTAGACACAGCTGTACACTTGCACAACTCTAGAACATACCTCGTTCCCTCGGTGTCTACACACACCACACACACATCTAGATCTCATCTAGTTGATCTACACACTCGCTTAACTCGTCAGGACATAGCTCGTTCATAGGTGTCCTGCGTACAACACACATTCAGATTACCTCTAGATACAAAACGCCCACACACACCTATTTGAGCGACTGGCCCCGACTCAATGGCGTATGCTGTTTTATCGATCCTGTTCTATCTCTAACATTCGTACAACAGTCTATCAATCGCTTCTCTATCAAATCGGTGAGCTAAACAGACTCCTATCTAAATTCTATCTCTCGCTCTCATCCCCCTCTCCATGGCCAGCCTGCTTGAGCTAAACTTTGTCTAGTATTTTATAGTCTCAAGCAGTATCAGAGTTGACCAATGGATCTCTGGGGGATGGCCCTATTCAGTTGTTATTGGAACAAATTACTCTGAACACCTGTCACTCAAATATCGCAGCAAGCTCTCTGCTGCCCACCTGTCTGTCACTCATCCCCCACTACCCAAATCGGAATGCCAGTGGTCAGCGTCTACCTGGACTAAATATTCTTTCCCCCACCCCGTTTTCCTTTGTTGGGACGGTGAGTGACCTTGGCATAGTGTCCTTCTTCTTCTTTTCATTTGAGTTCGGTTTTGTATGCTCGTTTTATGCCACCAGATGGGCTGCCTCCATGAAGTGACACGTCAGTCGCAGGTCCTCAATGGTTCCCCACAGTTTGTCTTGTATGTTTCTTTCCTCGGGCCAGGTCTTCTCACGGGAGTCTTGGTGCAGTGGACATGTTTGCAGGATGTGTTCTGGAGTCTTGGGTCCTCTCTGACATGTTCATTGTGCCGTCTGTGCTGCGTTCATTTTATGCATGTGTGCATTTAGTCTGCAATGACCTGTTCTGAGGCGAAAAATTGTGGTATACTGTTTCCTATTTAGTCTATTGATTGGGTCCTGTGGGTATTTACTGTTTGTTCTCTCTAGCTACTGTTGTTTATATTTTTTTTTGATGTTTGCCTTGACTTCTGGCAGTGACACTGGGTGGGTGAATTGTTCTCTCTGTCTTCCCTCCCTGGCCAGCCTGTCCACCCATTCATTCCCAGGTATGCCGCAGTGAGTTGGGATCCACTGGAGGGTGATTTTATTGTTTAGCTGGCATATCAGTTCCCTTTCCATACTATTTCGTGGTTCTCTTTGTGTGGCCTGCAACATTTGATGCAGTCGTACAAAAACATTATTCTGTTATCCTTTAACCCCTTTTCATCCAATAGTTTGACTGCTTCAATTATTGCCTGTTGCTCTGTTCTTAGATTTGTCGAGGGCTTCCCGGCAGCACTTGCTTTTTCTATAACGGTTCCATCCTGTAGAAGTATGACGAGTCCCGCCCCTCCTTTCCTCAATGCTTCCTCTGATGATCCATCTGTGTAGACGTGCGGCCACGTGGGTTGAGGATAGGCGTCTCCAATATGCTTTAGGATTTTCTCTCTCAATGCATGGTCTGATTCTTCCCCCTTTCTATCGATACCTGGTATTTTCGCTTCCACAGTGAAGTTGGGCTGTTGGTCTGTATTTTCATATACTTGTATCATTTCCCATGTCGTTGGACATTTTGATATGATGTCACTGTTCCTGGCTGTAAGGGCTTTTGGTAGATGATTGAAGCTTGTTCTTTTTATGCGGTTTTTTGTTAATTCATTGACTTTTCCCTGCATTGGATGTTTATTCATACGCTTGTATTTTTCTGTCAGGTTTAGTATTTTTCCTTCTCTGCTCTCACCGAGGCTCTGGAGGCCTGCTACCACTTCCAGTTGTCTAATTGGGGTGCTTCGTAGACCTCCGGTAATAATTCTGAGTCCGGTATTCTGTGCCTTGTCTATTTTCTGTAGGTTGGTCTTTGCCGCTGTTGCAAAGGCCCCCATGCCATATCCCAGTGTTGGCCGTACGTATCCAGTGTAGACCTGTCTGACTGTGTTTGCATCTGCGCCCCAGTTTGTCCCTGCCAGTTTTTTCATCAGCCTTAGTCTGAGTGTGGCCTTCTTTTGAGTATCCTCTGTGTGTGGGCCCCATGTTAATCTTTTGTCAAATCTCATTCCTAGGTATGTAGGATTGTTTTCTCTAGGAAGTAGGCTATTTTCTAAATATAGGTCGACCTGCTCTGACTTTGTAGAGAGCGAGAAGAGTGTTGAGAGGGTCTTGCTTTTGTTTATTGTGACACCCCATGAGTCTGCCCATTTCTTTACTGCATTAATTGCTTCCTGCATTCTTGCTTTTGCGGTTCCAATGTTTTCTGCCTGGGTCCATATGGCCAGGTCGTCCGCGTGGAGTGCCTTGTGGATGTGTGGTCTGAACTGTTTTGGCAGATCATTAATGAAGAGGATAAACAAGGTAGGGATAGTGATTCTCCCTGGGGAACCCCCTCATGCAGTTTGACCATTTTGCTCCTGTGTCCTTCCAACCTGACTCTCGCACATCGTGAGTGGAGGCAGTCTTTGATCCAGTCTGACTCTCGCACATCGTTAGTGGAGGTAGTCTTTGATCCAGTCAAGCATTTTCCCCCTTATTCCGCAGCCCGCTAATTTTAGCATAAGTCCTTTCTTCCAGACTTTGTCAAAACCTTTAGTCAGGTCAAAGAAGGTGGCCAATAGTTTGCATTTCCTCTGAAAAGCATCTTCGATTTCCTGGGTCAGATAAGCGGTCTGGTCGTCGGTACTCCTGTATTTTCTTTAGCCAGACTGGCACTCGTCCAGGATTTTGTTTTTCTCAAGGAAAGTTAGCATCCAATTGTTCACTAACCTTTCCATTGTCTTTCCCAGACAGCTAAGGAGGCTGATTGGACGGTAGCTTGTTTTGTTTTCTTTTGGTTTTCCCTTTTTGGGGATTGGGATTATTTCTGCCTCCTTCCATTCTTTTGGGAACAATCCTTAAGTCCACGATTGGTTTATCAGGTCCAGGAATCGCTGTCTGCCTATTGGTCCCAAGTGTGAAATCATTTCATTTGTTATTGTGTCGGGCCCAGGTGCCTTTTTCATCTTAAGTTTTCCTATTGCCCAATTCAATTCTTGGATACTGAAAAGCTTGTTTATTTCATCCTCATTGTTTTCTTTCCTTTTTCTTCTCTTTTTTAGTTCATTTTCCACCTCTCTAACTCTTACCTTGGGCATGTTTATTTTGGTGTCTTCTGCAAAACCCGCGGCAAGGAGATTGGCTGCTTGTTTTCCTGTATATGTCTCGCCACTCTCTTCAAGTTTTCCTGTATATGTCTCGCCACTCTCTTCAAGTTTTCCTGTATATGTCTCGTCACTCTCTTCAAGTTTTCCTGTATATGTCTCGCCACTCTCTTCAAGTTTTCCTGTATATGTCTCGCCACTCTCTTCAAGTTTTCCTGTATATGTCTCGTCACTCTCTTCAAGTTTTCCTGTATATGTCTCGCCACTCTCTTCAAGTTTTCCTGTATATGTCTCGCCACGCTCTTCAAGTTTTCCTGTATATGTCTCGCCACTCTCTTCAACTTTTCCTGTATATGTCTCGCCACTCTCTTGAAGTACCGTTTTTGCATGGCTGATGGTGTTCTCCTCATTTAGGCTCCTCACCAGACTCCAAAGTTTTGTGGTGTCTTTCTCCATGTTGAGGGATGTGGTGTCTTTCTCCATATTGAGGGATGTGGTGTCTTTCTCCATGTTGAGGGATGTGGTGTCTTTCTCCATGTTGAGGGATGTGGTGTCTTTCTCCATGTTGAGGGATGTGGTGTCTTTCTCCATATTGAGGGATGTGGTGTCTTTCTCCATGTTGAGGGATGTGGTGTCTTTCTCCATGTTGAGGGATGTGGTGTCTTTCTCCATGTTGAGGGATGTGGTGTCTTTCTCCATGTTGAGGGATGTGGTGTCTTTCTCCATGTTGAGGGATTCAATTTTGTTCTGCCAACCTTTCCTGACACACGCAAGTTTTTCCTTCTTGTATATAGCTTGCTTTTTGTTGTGTTCTGTGATGTTAAAGTCTGATGGATCTTGCTCCATAGTGGTTCTTGCTTTGGTAGCCCTGTCATGCAGTTCTTGTAGCTCCCTGGTCCAGAAAGGTTTATAATTCTGTCTTCTGCCTTGTGGTATTGATTTTTCCGCTGCCTCTGTGAGGATGTTTGTAAGTGATGCAGCGTTTCGTCTTACACTGATTGATGTGAAGGGTGTTTTTAATTTGTCTTCAGTTAAGTGCTTGTAGAGGTTTCAGTCTGCTCTTTTATAATTCCTGCTGGCTGTCTTCTTTCTAAATCCTCTATTGTGATCATGACTGGTTTGTGATCACTTCCTCCAAGCTGCCTCATTACCTCTCTTCTTGTGCGCCTCTGGATGTTCTCAGTTGCCATTGCCAGGTCAGGCGTGTTCTGTGTTCTCCAGGTCAGGCGTGCTCTGTGTTCTCCAGGTCAGGCGTGCTCTGTGTTCTCCAGGTCAGGCGTGCTCTGTGTTCTCAAGGTCAGGCGTGCCCTGTGTTCTCCAGCATCTTGAGTAAAAGGTTGGCTCAGAGGTGTCTGGTTCATTTATTAGAATAAGAAGATTTTCTACCATCCAATCCTCCACCTCCTCTCCTCTTGTATCCATGGTGTTGTAGCCCCAACTTGGAGAGTGGCTGTTGAAGTCCCCGAGAACTATATGATTTTTATCGGCTAGTGGAATTCTATCTAGTTCCAGGTTTTTGCTATTGCGACAGTAATAAGTGGTTTGTAATTTGTAGTGGTTCTGGGTGGATATGTATTTTGTAGTGGTTCTGGGTGGATATGTATTTTGTAGTGGTTCTGGGTGGATATGTATTTTGTAGTGGTTCTGGGTGGATATGTATTTTGTAGTGGTTCTGGGTGGATATGTATTTTGTAGTGGTTCTGGGTGGATATGTATTTTGTAGTGGTTCTGGGAGGATATGTATTTTGTAGTGGTTCTGGGAGGATATGTATTTTGTAGTGGTTCTGGGAGGATATGTATTTTGTAGTGGTTCTGGGAGGATATGTATTTTGTAGTGGTTCTGGGAGGATATGTATTTTGTTGGGTTCTGGGTGGATATGTATTTTGTAGTGGTTCTGGGTGGATATGTATTTTGTAGTGGTTCTGGGTGGATATGTATTTTGTAGTGGTTCTGGGTGGATATGTATTTTGTAGTGGTTCTGGGTGGATATGTATTTTGTAGTGGTTCTGGGAGGATATGTATTTTGTAGTGGTTCTGGGAGGATATGTATTTTGTAGTGGTTCTGGGAGGATATGTATTTTGTAGTGGTTCTGGGAGGATATGTATTTTGTAGTGGTTCTGGGAGGATATGTATTTTGTAGGGTTCTGGGTGGATATGTATTTTGTAGTGGTTCTGGGTGGATATGTATTTTGTAGTGGTTCTGGGTGGATATGTATTTTGTAGTGGTTCTGGGTGGATATGTATTTTGTAGTGGTTCTGGGTGGATATGTATTTTGTAGTGGTTCTGGGTGGATATGTATTTTGTAGTGGTTCTGGGTGGATATGTATTTTGTAGTGGTTCTGGGTGGATATGTATTTTGTAGTGGTTCTGGGTGGATATGTATTTTGTAGTGGTTCTGGGTGGATATGTATTTTGTAGTGGTTTTGGGTGGATATGTATTTTGTAGTGGTTCTGGGCGGATATGTATTTTGTAGTGGTTCTGGGAGGATATGTATTTTGTAGTGGTTCTGGGTGGATATGTATTTTGTAGTGGTTCTGGGTGGATATGTATTTTGTAGGGGTTCTGGGTGGATATGTATTTTGTAGTGGTTCTGGGTGGATATGTATTTTGTAGTGGTTCTGGGTGGATATGTATTTTGTAGTGGTTCTGGGAGGATATGTATTTTGTAGTGGTTCTGGGAGGATATGTATTTTGTAGTGGTTCTGGGAGGATATGTATTTTGTAGTGGTTCTGGGAGGATATGTATTTTGTAGTGGTTCTGGGAGGATATGTATTTTGTAGGGTTCTGGGTGGATATGTATTTTGTAGTGGTTCTGGGTGGATATGTATTTTGTAGTGGTTCTGGGTGGATATGTATTTTGTAGTGGTTCTGGGTGGATATGTATTTTGTAGTGGTTCTGGGTGGATATGTATTTTGTAGTGGTTCTGGGAGGATATGTATTTTGTAGTGGTTCTCGGATGATATGTATTTTGTAGTGGTTCTGGGAGGATATGTATTTTGTAGTGGTTCTGGGAGGATATGTATTTTGTAGTGGTTCTGGGAGGATATGTATTTTGTAGGGTTCTGGGTGGATATGTATTTTGTAGTGGTTCTGGGTGGATATGTATTTTGTAGTGGTTCTGGGTGGATATGTATTTTGTAGTGGTTCTGGGTGGATATGTATTTTGTAGTGGTTCTGGGTGGATATGTATTTTGTAGTGGTTCTGGGTGGATATGTATTTTGTAGTGGTTCTGGGTGGATATGTATTTTGTAGTGGTTCTGGGTGGATATGTATTTTGTAGTGGTTCTGGGTGGATATGTATTTTGTAGTGGTTCTGGGTGGATATGTATTTTGTAGTGGTTTTGGGTGGATATGTATTTTGTAGTGGTTCTGGGCGGATATGTATTTTGTAGTGGTTCTGGGAGGATATGTATTTTGTAGTGGTTCTGGGTGGATATGTATTTTGTAGTGGTTCTGGGTGGATATGTATTTTGTAGGGGTTCTGGGTGGATATGTATTTTGTAGTGGTTCTGGGTGGATATGTATTTTGTAGTGGTTCTGGGTGGATATGTATTTTGTAGTGGTTCTGGGTGGATATGTATTTTGTAGTGGTTCTGGGTGGATATGTATTTTGTAGTGGTTCTGTGAGGATATGTATTTTGTAGTGGTTCTGGGTGGATATGTATTTTGTAGTGGTTCTGGGTGGATATGTATTTTGTAGTGGTTCTGGGTGGATATGTATTTTGTAGTGGTTCTGGGTGGATATGTATTTTGTAGTGGTTCTGGGTGGATATGTATTTTGTAGTGGTTCTGGGTGGATCTGTATTTTGTAGTGGTTCTGAGTGGATATGTATTTTGTAGTGGTTCTGTGAGGATATGTATTTTGTAGTGGTTCTGGGTGGATATGTATTTTGTAGTGGTTCTGGGTGGATATGTATTTTGTAGTGGTTCTGGGTGGATATGTATTTTGACTGTCAGATGTCCAGGCCCATTGATGCTGCTGGAGGTTTCTGTGGCGGCTATGGAGTTTTTTACTAATGTGATAATACCTCCTTTGTGACTCTCTCTGTCCAACCTGTGTGTTTCATATCCCCTAATACCAAAGCTCCTATCTGCATTTAGATGTGTTTCCTGTATGCACATGACTTCTATCTTGTGCTCATACAGGAAGTTGTGCAGTTCTAGCTACTTCCCCATCACCCCCTCTGCGTTCCATTGTGCAATTATTAAGAGAGTGTTGTGTAGTCCAGTACCTTTACACCTTTACTCTGCTTAATCCTGGTACACCGATACGCAGAGCTGTCATCAGTAGCTTGGGGTGGATCCCTTCGAGGCTTGGGATCCGGCGCTGCCTCCGCCTGGTGGCAGTCCACGGAGGCAGCCCCATATCTTGTGATATATCTGAGCATACTCATTAACCGTATATGCGTACATGTCCTTTTCCATTTCTGGGCACCCACGCCATTCTGGCCGGCATGTTCTATCTTCGGTAGGGGAAGTTTTGGAGTCTTCCTATCCATGTCCCGCATCATCCAAACACTGTCTGCCGGACTTCAGTTGCTTTTCTTTTAACCAGGGTAGCTCTCTGGGTGTGACCTTGGTGGGGATCGGGTCATGTCCACGCGCCGTTGGGCCCAGCATCTGCCGTACCTGACGGAGGGGTCACACTCCCCCAATGGTTTCTGTTTGGGTTACCCCACCCATATCCTGTTATTTTATCCCTTCAGGCATGTTCGCTGTTCGCCATTGCCGTGTTAGTTTAAACGGGGAGCACCGGACCCAGCTAGTGGACCACTCGAGAAGGTACGCTTGGCTTGATTGGCAGAGGCTGTACGTCAGCATAGGCATTTCTCATTTTTTGTGTGAGTCCTGTACCAATCCTTACTCTCCGGCATAGTGTCCAGACAGAGAATGACCTTGGCACACATTCAGGTACGTTTGTTCTCAGAGTTGCCGACCACATCACCTCTACCCTAAATGCTCATGCTCCGGCTGGAACTCTTACACCATTCATGTGGCTGTTCGTGTCGTTCATGTTATGATCATGCAGATAAATGTTCTATCAATGTAAGAGTGACTCTTATCTTGACAGTGACTCTTGTCTTGACAGTGACTCTTATCTTGACAGTGACTCTTATCTTGACAGTGACTCTTGTCTTGACAGTGACTCTTATCTTGACAGTGACTCTTGTCTTGACAGTGACTCTTGTCATCACACAAATGTTCTACCAGTGTAAGAGTGACTCTTGCCATCACACACAAGCTGAGAATGACACCAGAACTGACTCTACTGTTCTATCTATTTTCCCTTGTTGAGAATCCTGGCCACCACCCCCACTTGACATCATGCCACAGACCTACCCAGATACCGACTACACCCGTCTACCCAATCTGCCAATCGGTGTTCAAATATCATAGACAAAGACTTTATTGTCAGTATCCATGACAACAGAGCAATACTTCTACCCATGCGCTGCTATCACAGCTACCTCACTACTAAAGCTGACATGGACCACGGGTTCCCTTCTATCCAATGTCCTATCTCTCTTGGTTGAACTCTTCTTCTTTGCGTTCAGGATCTTTTGGTCGTGCTATATCTGCAGGCCAGTCGCCATGATGAAGTCTGTAGTCTTCACCAGGTCGGAGCGGCTGCCCCACAGCTTTTGTCTCAGCTCCGCACCCTCTGGCCAGGTCTGGCATCTCATTTCCCTATAGATTGGGCATTCAGGGTTCTGGCATCCTTTTCCACATGAGCACTCATCGGTGTGTGAGTCTTCAGTCGGTAAATATGTTCTAGTAGTCTCCATTGGTGTATATACTGATTTCTGATGATGTTATGGATTTCTCTGTATGGTACTCGATGATTAATTGTGCCTTTTTACTGCCATCTTTTGCCAGAGCATCAGCTCTCTCGTTTCCCGTGATTCCGCAATGGGAGGGTAGCCACTGGAGCGCTATTGTTGAGGATCTCTGGAGTTTTCCCAGCTCCGCTCTGATCTCTGATAACAGTGGTTCGTTGTTTGTTTTTTTGTATTGTCTCTAATAATACTCTGCAGTCTGTGAATACGGCTATTTTTGTTGGATGTTGCCTTTCTGTTTGAAGTATTCTCAGTGCTCACATGAGGGCCATCGATTCTGCTCTGAGGTTTGTGGACAACTTTCCTGTTGGGAGGGCCTCCTCTGTTATATTTCCACTTTTGTGTCTTATGAATATGCCTCCTCCCCCGTTTCGGCCTGGTCTCTCTGCTGAACCATCTGTGTACACCTGTGTCCATTCCTTGGTATTATATTTCTCCTGAATCATTGTTTGTGCTAAAATTTTCAGCTTGTGGACACTGTGTTGGTCTTTTCTTCTTATTCCTGGGATCTCTTATTTCGATGTTGTTTATGTTGCAGCTTGGCTCTTCATAGTTAATAAGCATTTCTATTTCTGTAGGTTGGTTGAGAATTAGTTCTCCATATTTTTGGTGTAGGTGATTGGATATATGGATGAAGCTGGTTCTCTTTAGCCTATTTTTAACTGGGTGTTTTAGTTTGATATGTATGGGATGATCAGGCATGCGTAGCATCTTTTCACTATGTGTCAGCACTCTTTCCTCTCGTCCAGTAATTAGGGGTCTTATATTTGTATATGTTTCCATTTTCTGGATTGGTGTAGTCTTCATTCCTCTTGTTATTATCCTTAAGCCTGAATTTTGTTTAGGCGTTCCGTGTTTGTTTTTGATGCTGTGGTCCAGGCTGTCATGCCGTATTCAAGTACTGGCCTGACTGTGCCAGTGTATACATTTTTGAGGATGTTGCTATTTACAACCTAGCTTGTTCCGGCCAGCTTCTTCATGAGGGATAGTTTTCTGGTTGCTTTTTGTTCTATCTCCTGTATGTGTTCCCTCCATGTGAGTCTCTTGACCATTTTAACTCTGAGATACACACAGGTATTTTCTTGTACAAGCTCTTTGTCATTTAGAAAAAGTTTTGTTACATCCTTGGTGTTGGACAGTGAGAAGCTTCCCCCACCTGGTCTGGGATCTTACCTGTGCTCCATGATAGCTTCCCCCACCTGGTCTGGGATCTTACCTGTGCTCCATGATAGCTTCCCCCACCTGGTCTGGGATCTTACCTGTGCTCCATGATAGCTTCCCCCAACTGGTCTGGGATCTTACCTGTGCTCCATGATACCTTCCCCCACCTGGTCTGAAATCTTACCTGTGCTCCATGATAGCTTCCCCCACCTGGTCTGGGATCTTACCTGTGCTCCATGATAGCTTTCAGCCACTGGTCTGGAATCTTACCTGTGCTCCATGATAGCTTCCCCCAACTGGTCTGGGATCTTACCTGTGCTCCATGATAGCTTCCCCCACCTGGTCTGGGATCTTACCTGTGCTCCATGATAGCTTCCCCCAACTGGTCTGGGATCTTACCTGTGCTCCATGAAACCTTCCCCCACCTGGTCTGAAATCTTACCTGTGCTCCATGATACCTTCCCCCACCTGGTCTGGGATCTTACCTGTGCTCCATGATAGCTTCCCCCACCTGGTCTGGGATCTTACCTGTGCTCCATGATAGCTTCCCCCACCTGGTCTGGGATCTTACCTGTGCTCCATGATAGCTTCCCCCACCTGGTCTGGAATCTTACCTGTGCTCCATGATACCTTCCCCCACCTGGTCTGGGATCTTACCTGTGCTCCATGATACCTTCCCCCACCTGGTCTGGAATCTTACCTGTGCTCCATGATAGCTTCCAGCCACTGGTCTGAAATCTTACCTGTGCTCCATGATACCTTCCAGCCACTGGTCTGAAATCTTACCTGTGCTCCATGATACCTTCCAGCCACTGGTCTGGGATCTTACCTGTGCTCCATGATACCTTCCAGCCACTGGTCTGGAATCTTACCTGTGCTCCATGATACCTTTCAGCCACTGGTCTGGGATCTTACCTGTGCTCCATGATAGCTTCCCCCACCTGGTCTGGGATCTTACCTGTGCTCCATGATAGCTTCCCCCACCTGGTCTGGGATCTTACCTGTGCTCCATGATAGCTTCCCCCACCTGGTCTGGGATCTTACCTGTGCTCCATGATACCTTTCAGCCACTGGTCTGGGATCTTACCTGTGCTCCATGACAGCTTCCCCCACCTGGTCTGGGATCTTACCTGTGCTCCATGATAGCTTCCCCCACCTGGTCTGGGATCTTACCTGTGCTCCATGATAGCTTCCCCCACCTGGTCTGGGATCTTACCTGTGCTCCATGATAGCTTCCCCCACCTGGTCTGGGATCTTACCTGTGCTCCATGATACCTTTCAGCCACTGGTCTGGGATCTTACCTGTGCTCCATGACAGCTTCCCCCACCTGGTCTGGGATCTTACCTGTGCTCCATGATAGCTTCCCCCACCTGGTCTGGGATCTTACCTGTTCTCCATGATAGCTTCCCCCACCTGGTCTGGGATCTTACCTGTGCTCCATGATAGCTTCCCCCACCTGGTCTGGGATCTTACCTGTGCTCCATGATAGCTTCCCCCACCTGGTCTGGGATCTTACCTGTGCTCCATGATAGCTTCCCCCACCTGGTCTGGGATCTTACCTGTGCTCCATGATAGCTTCCCCCACCTGGTCTGGGATCTTACCTGTGCTCCATGATAGCTTCCCCCACCTGGTCTGGGATCTTACCTGTGCTCCATGATAGCTTCCCCCACCTGGTCTGGGATCTTACCTATGCTCCGTGATTGGTTGAAGATTTTCAGGAGTTTTCTTCTTGCCCCTTGATCTAGGTTTTTAATCATTTCATTTGTGATGGCATCTTTTCCTTGAGCTTTCTTGTTTTTCAGTTTCTGAATAGCGGTGTTTAACTCTGCCATTTTGAATGATGACTTCATGCAGGGATCCGCATTCTGTGTCTTCAGGTTCTCTTTTATCTCCTTTTTGACTTCTAGTTTGCGTTCTCGTGTCAATGTTGTGGTGTAACAGGTCTAAAGTTATTTTATATCCTAGGTCACGGTATCAGTTAATATAATATGTAGCAGGGTAAACGTATTCTCTATTCTATCGTCCTTACCACTATTACTCCTTAACACGCTCTAAGTTTAACAACTAACAATTCTTTTAACACAAGTAAAACAATATGCACAACAAATCAAATCACTAGGCTCGTTGATCATATCATTTTGTGCTTCAGTTATAAATGAATTCTAATGTCTCTCAAAAGATTGGTTATTATCACTTCTCTAACTGACTAAGATTACTTCTAAAGGTTCGTGCAAGTAGCACAGATCTTACTCTAGTACTAAACTTTACCCAGGGTTCTGATCACGTTGTCGGAATCTAGCAATTGTTCTATTCACTGTCTATCTCTGTGCGTTGATATAAAGGATGTCTATCTACAATTTCTCTGTCCTCATTCACTGTCTAACTCTGTGCGTTGATATAAAGGATGTCTATGTACAATTTCTCTGTCCTCATCTATCTGTCCTCTCAGCTTACACAAAAATGGATGTCTGCTGGACCTCTTGTCTCGTCTCTCGTAAGGCGGATGTCTACTGGACCTCTTGTCTCGTCTCTTGTAAGGCAGCTGTCTACTGGACCTCTTGTCTCGTCTCTCGTAAGGCAGTTGTCTACTGGGCCTCTTGTTTCGTCTCTCGAAAGGCAGCTGTCTACTGGACCTCTTGTCTCGTTTCTCGTAAGGCAGTTGTCTACTGGGCCTCTTGTCTCGTCTCTCGTAAGGCAGTTGTCTACTGGGCCTCTTGTCTCGTCTCTCGAAAGGCAGCTGTCTACTGGACCTCTTGTCTCACCTCCCATAAGGCAGCTGTCTACTGGACCTCTTGTCTCATCTCTACATCAGGCAGTCGGTGACTGCATCTGTGCTCTGTCTGCAGCTGTGCTCGTGTCTATGACAGACGACAGTGGTTGTGTTACTGTGGTTGTCAGGATGAGGAAACCCACAAATCACATCGGTCGTCTAGGACGACAGCTTTGAATTGCAGCAATACGTCTCCGTCTGACGAGGATGAAGTCAGGTCTCTCGAGCAAGATGTTAGTGACGACATCTCGAACAAAACATCACACAAAGACAGATTCTTACATGTGTGTGGTTTCTCGTTGCCTTTCTGTGTTGGTCTGCTTCGGTGGCTTCTAATTCTATGACTCTACTATTGTCACTCACTGGCTAAGTTCTGTAGCTTTTAACTATCTACTTGTTCTAGACTAAGTGCTACTCACTACACTGCCCGATAGGACAACCTTGCTTGCTGTTCCTGATCTGTCCTTCTATTCTGTCTCCCCCAGCTTATATGCTGAGCTCCCCCAGCTTCAGGCCATGACTTCTACTTTCTTAAGTTCATTTCCCACAAACTTTATTTGAACTCGCATGTCCCAAAGAAAGGCTGCCTTATTTTCCAAGCACGGACTGATCGCTCGTTGACAGGGATTCCCAGTTCAAACCATGAGAACGCGACCTATTTTGGTCGGCTAGCCCCAACTTGCATTGTTTGAGAGTTGAGGAACATGCCTCGTTCAATGAACTGAACCTCTCGGACAGGGTTCTCAAGATATGTTTGGGTACCACAATCTGTATTTTCAGGGCTTCCCTGGCTTTGGCTCCTTGTACCCCTATAACTCTGTTACAGTGGTACTCTCCTCTCTGAAAAATTCAGCTAGGATGTTTGCTGCCATTTTCCCTGTATGATGTTTCTCATTTTCCTTAATGACCGTCTTCCCATGGCTCCCTCTGGTTTCCTCATTTAAGGCTCTTGTTCCAGAGTTTACTTGTATCCCTGTCCATGTTGAGGCTTTCAGTCTTTTCATCCCAACTTCTTTGGATCTCCTCCTCCTTTTGCTCTAAGAATGTGTTTTTAATTTTGCTGTGTTTCCCTTTGTTTTCTGGTGAAGGATTGTTTCCCTATGTTTTCTGGTGAAGGATTGTTTCCCTATGTTTTCTGGGGAAGGATTGTTTCCTTATGTTTTCTGGTGAAGGATTGTTTCCCTGTGTTTTCTGGTGAAGGATTGTTTCCCTATGTTTTCTGGTGAAGGATTGTTTCCCTGTGTTTTCTGGTGAAGGATTGTTTCCCTATGTTTTCTGGTGAAGGATTGTTTCCCTATGTTTTCTGGTGAAGGATTGTTTCCCTATGTTTTCTGGTGAAGGATTGTTTCCCTATGTTTTCTGGTGAAGGATTGTTTCCCTATATTTCTGGTGAAGGATTGTTTCCCTATGTTTTCTGGTGAAGGATTGTTTCCCTATGTTTTCTGGTGAAGGATTGTTTCCCTATGTTTTCTGGTGAAGGATTGTTTCCCTATGTTTTCTGGTGAAGGATTGTTTCCCTATGTTTTCTGGTGAAGGATTGTTTCCCTATGTTTTCTGGGGAAGGATTGTTTCCCTATGTTTTCTGGTGAAGGATTGTTTCCCTATGTTTTCTGGTGAAGGATTGTTTCCCTATGTTTTCTGGTGAAGGATTGTTTCCCTATGTTTTCTGGTGAAGGATTGTTTCCCTATGTTTTCTGGTGAAGGATTGTTTCCCTATGTTTTCTGGTGAAGGATTGTTTCCCTATGTTTTCTGGTGAAGGATTGTTTCCCTATGTTTTCTGGTGAAGGATTGTTTCCCTATGTTTTCTGGTGAAGGATTGTTTCCCTATGTTTTCTGGGGAAGGATTGTTTCCCTATGTTTTCTGGGGAAGGATTGTTTCCCTATGTTTTCTGGTGAAGGATTGTTTCCCTATGTTTTCTGGTGAAGGATTGTTTCCCTATGTTTTCTGGTGAAGGATTGTTTCCTTATGTTTTCTGGTGAAGGATTGTTTCCCTATGTTTTCTGGTGAAGGATTGTTTCCCTATGTTTTCTGTGAAGGATTTTTTTCCCGTGGTATCTCTTGCCTCACTTAGTTCCTTGTGCATTTTCCCTAGTTTATCGTTCCAATAGGGTTTATAATTTTTCCGTTTTCCACGTGGAATTGATTTCTTTGCTGCCTGGATGATAGCCTCCGTCATGACGGTAACATTTTAATTTAAATTTTTGGCATGGGATATATCTTGACAGAGTTTATTTACATTTTCTCTAAATAGAGTCCAGTTTGCTCTTTTAAAATTCCAACTTGGGTGCATATCTGCTATCTCTGTTTGTCCCATGTTACATATTTCTAAAGTTATTGGGACATGGTCGCTCCCACCCAGTTGGCTGTTCCCTTGCTTGAATTAACTATTCTGACACATTTGCCAGTTGGTCTGCGTTGACTCCTGACTTCAGGAATGAGTTTGAAACTCACACAGCGACTGGTAACAAATGAGTTAAGGAGTTTAACCAGGAGTTCTGCACCTGCCTATTAATATGTTCTTTGATTCTGGATTCCGTCCTGGCTGTGTCTCACTCCTCTACTGGCTGTGTCTCACTCCTCTACTGGCTGTGTCTCACTCCTCTACTGGCTGTGTCTCACTCCTCTACTGGCTGTGTCTCCTCTACTGGCTGTGTCTCACTCCTCTACTGGCTGTGTCTCCTCTACTGGCTGTGTCTCACTCCTCTACTGGCTGTGTCTCCTCTACTGGCTGTGTCTCACTCATCTACTGGCTGTGTCTCCTCTATTGGCTGTGTCTCACTCCTCTACTGGCTGTGTCTCCTCTACTGGCTGTGTCTCCTCTACTGGCTGTGTCTCCTCTACTGGCTGTGTCTCACTCCTCTACTGGCTGTGTCTCACTCCTCTACTGGCTGTGTCTCCTCTACTGGCTGTGTCTCACTCCTCTACTGGCTGTGTCTCCTCTACTGGCTGTGTCTCACTCCTCTACTGGCTGTGTCTCCTCTACTGGCTGTGTCTCACTCATCTACTGGCTGTGTCTCCTCTATTGGCTGTGTCTCACTCCTCTACTGGCTGTGTCTCCTCTACTGGCTGTGTCTCACTCCTCTACTGGCTGTGTCTCCTCTACTGGCTGTGTCTCACTCCTCTACTGGCTGTGTCTCCTCTACTGGCTGTGTCTCACTCATCTACTGGCTGTGTCTCCTCTATTGGCTGTGTCTCACTCCTCTACTGGCTGTGTCTCCTCTACTGGCTGTGTCTCACTCCTCTACTGGCTGTGTCTCCTCTACTGGCTGTGTCTCACTCCTCTACTGGCTGTGTCTCCTCTACTGGCTGTGTCTCACTCATTTACTGGCTGTGTCTCCTCTATTGGCTGTGTCTCACTCCTCTACTGGCTGTGACTCCTCTACTGGCTGTGTCTCACTCCTCTACTGGCTGTGTCTCACTTCTCTACTGGCTGTGTCTCACTCCTCTACTGGCTCTGTCTCACTCCTCTACTGGCTGTGTCTCACTCCTCTACTGGCTGTGTCTCACTCCTCTACTGGCTGTGTCTCCTCTACTGGCTGTGTCTCACTCCTCTACTGGCTGTGTCTCACTCCTCTACTGGCTGTGTCTCACTCCTCTACTGGCTGTGTCTCCTCTACTGGCTGTGTCTCACTCCTCTACTGGCTCTGTCTCACTCCTCTACTGGCTGTGTCTCACTCCTCTACTGGCTGTGTCTCACTCCTCTACTGGCTGTGTCTCCTCTACTGGCTGTGTCTCACTCCTCTACTGGCTGTGTCTCACTCCTCTACTGGCTGTGTCTCACTCCTCTACTGGCTCTGTCTCACTCCTCTACTGGCTGTGTCTCACTCCTCTACTGGCTGTGTCTCACTCCTCTACTGGCTGTGTCTCCTCTACTGGCTGTGTCTCACTCCTCTACTGGCTGTGTCTCACTCCTCTACTGGCTGTGTCTCACTCCTCTACTGGCTCTGTCTCACTCCTCTACTGGCTGTGTCTCACTCCTCTACTGGCTGTGTCTCCTCTACTGGCTGTGTCTCACTCCTCTACTGGCTGTGTCTCCTCTACTGGCTCTGTCTCCTCTACTGGCTGTGTCTCACTCCTCTACTGGCTGTGTCTCCTCTACTGGCTGTGTCTCACTCCTCTACTGGCTGTGTCTCACTCCTCTACTGGCTCTGTCTCACTCCTCTACTGGCTGTGTCTCACTCCTCTACTGGCTGTGTCTCCTCTACTGGCTGTGTCTCACTCCTCTACTGGCTGTGTCTCCTCTACTGGCTGTGTCTCACTCCTCTACTGGCTGTGTCTCCTCTACTGGCTGTGTCTCACTCATCTACTGGCTGTGTCTCCTCTATTGGCTGTGTCTCACTCCTCTACTGGCTGTGTCTCCTCTACTGGCTGTGTCTCACTCCTCTACTGGCTGTGTCTCCTCTACTGGCTGTGTCTCACTCCTCTACTGGCTGTGTCTCCTCTACTGGCTGTGTCTCACTCATTTACTGGCTGTGTCTCCTCTATTGGCTGTGTCTCACTTCTCTACTGGCTGTGACTCCTCTACTGGCTGTGTCTCACTCCTCTACTGGCTGTGTCTCACTCCTCTACTGGCTGTGTCTCACTCCTCTACTGGCTCTGTCTCACTCCTCTACTGGCTGTGTCTCACTCCTCTACTGGCTGTGTCTCACTCCTCTACTGGCTGTGTCTCCTCTACTGGCTGTGTCTCACTCCTCTACTGGCTGTGTCTCACTCCTCTACTGGCTGTGTCTCACTCCTCTACTGGCTGTGTCTCCTCTACTGGCTGTGTCTCACTCCTCTACTGGCTCTGTCTCACTCCTCTACTGGCTGTGTCTCACTCCTCTACTGGCTGTGTCTCACTCCTCTACTGGCTGTGTCTCCTCTACTGGCTGTGTCTCACTCCTCTACTGGCTGTGTCTCACTCCTCTACTGGCTGTGTCTCACTCCTCTACTGGCTGTGTCTCCTCTACTGGCTGTGTCTCACTCCTCTACTGGCTCTGTCTCACTCCTCTACTGGCTGTGTCTCACTCCTCTACTGGCTGTGTCTCACTCCTCTACTGGCTGTGTCTCCTCTACTGGCTGTGTCTCACTCCTCTACTGGCTGTGTCTCACTCCTCTACTGGCTGTGTCTCACTCCTCTACTGGCTCTGTCTCACTCCTCTACTGGCTGTGTCTCACTCCTCTACTGGCTGTGTCTCACTCCTCTACTGGCTGTGTCTCCTCTACTGGCTGTGTCTCACTCCTCTACTGGCTGTGTCTCACTCCTCTACTGGCTGTGTCTCACTCCTCTACTGGCTCTGTCTCACTCCTCTACTGGCTGTGTCTCACTCCTCTACTGGCTGTGTCTCACTCCTCTACTGGCTGTGTCTCCTCTACTGGCTGTGTCTCACTCCTCTACTGGCTGTGTCTCACTCCTCTACTGGCTGTGTCTCACTCCTCTACTGGCTCTGTCTCACTCCTCTACTGGCTGTGTCTCACTCCTCTACTGGCTGTGTCTCCTCTACTGGCTGTGTCTCACTCCTCTACTGGCTGTGTCTCCTCTACTGGCTCTGTCTCCTCTACTGGCTGTGTCTCACTCCTCTACTGGCTGTGTCTCCTCTACTGGCTGTGTCTCACTCCTCTACTGGCTGTGTCTCACTCCTCTACTGGCTCTGTCTCACTCCTCTACTGGCTGTGTCTCACTCCTCTACTGGCTGTGTCTCCTCTACTGGCTGTGTCTCACTCCTCTACTGGCTGTGTCTCCTCTACTGGCTGTGTCTCCTCTACTGGCTGTGTCTCACTCCTCTACTGACTGTGTCTCACTCCTCTACTGACTGTGTCTCACTCCTGTACTGGCTGTGTCTCCTCTACTGGCTGTGTCTCACTCCTCTACTGGCTGTGTCTCACTCCTCTACTGGCTGTGTCTCACTCCTCTACTGGCTGTGTCTCCTCTACTGGCTGTGTCTCACTCCTCTACTGACTGTGTCTCACTCCTGTACTGGCTGTGTCTCCTCTACTGGCTGTGTCTCACTCCTCTACTGGCTGTGTCTCACTCCTGTACTGGCTGTGTCTCCTCTACTGGCTGTGTCTCACTCCTCTACTGACTGTGTCTCACTCCTGTACTGGCTGTGTCTCCTCTACTGGCTGTGTCTCACTCCTCTACTGGCTGTGTCTCCTCTACTGGCTGTGTCTCCTCTACTGACTGTGTCTCACTCCTGTACTGGCTGTGTCTCCTCTACTGGCTGTGTCTCCTCTACTGGCTGTGTCTCACTCCTCTACTGACTGTGTCTCACTCCTGTACTGGCTGTGTCTCCTCTACTGGCTGTGTCTCCTCTACTGGCTGTGTCTCCTCTACTGGCTGTGTCTCCTCTACTGACTGTGTCTCACTCCTCTACTGGCTGTGTCTCACTCCTCTACTGACTGTGTCTCACTCCTCTACTGGCTGTGTCTCCTCTACTGGCTGTGTCTCACTCCTCTACTGGCTGTGTCTCACTCCTCTACTGGCTGTGTCTCCTCTACTGGCTGTGTCTCACTCCTCTACTGGCTGTGTCTCCTCTACTGGGTGTGTTTCACTCCTCTACTGGCTGTGTCTCACTCCTCTACTGGCTGTGTCTCACTCCTCTACTGGCTGTGTCTCCTCTACTGGCTGTGTCTCACTCATCTACTGGCTGTGTCTCCTCTATTGGCTGTGTCTCACTCCTCTACTGGCTGTGTCTCCTCTACTGGCTGTGTCTCACTCCTCTACTGGCTGTGTCTCCTCTACTGGCTGTGTCTCACTCCTCTACTGGCTGTGTCTCCTCTACTGGCTGTGTCTCACTCCTCTACTGGCTGTGTCTCACTCCTCTACTGGCTGTGTCTCCTCTACTGGCTGTGTCTCACTCCTCTACTGGCTGTGTCTCCTCTACTGGCTGTGTCTCACTCCTCTACTGGCTGTGTCTCCTCTACTGGCTGTGTCTCACTCATCTACTGGCTGTGTCTCCTCTATTGGCTGTGTCTCACTCCTCTACTGGCTGTGTCTCCTCTACTGGCTGTGTCTCACTCCTCTACTGGCTGTGTCTCCTCTACTGGCTGTGTCTCACTCCTCTACTGGCTGTGTCTCCTCTACTGGCTGTGTCTCACTCATTTACTGGCTGTGTCTCCTCTATTGGCTGTGTCTCACTCCTCTACTGGCTGTGTCTCCTCTACTGGCTGTGTCTCACTCCTCTACTGGCTGTGTCTCACTCCTCTACTGGCTGTGTCTCACTCCTCTACTGGCTCTGTCTCACTCCTCTACTGGCTGTGTCTCATTCCTCTACTGGCTGTGTCTCACTCCTCTACTGGCTGTGTCTCCTCTACTGGCTGTGTCTCACTCCTCTACTGGCTGTGTCTCACTCCTCTACTGGCTGTGTCTCACTCCTCTACTGGCTGTGTCTCCTCTACTGGCTGTGTCTCACTCCTCTACTGGCTCTGTCTCACTCCTCTACTGGCTGTGTCTCACTCCTCTACTGGCGGTGTCTCACTCCTCTACTGGCTGTGTCTCACTCCTCTACTGGCTGTGTCTCACTCCTCTACTGGCTGTGTCTCACTCTTCTACTGGCTCTGTCTCACTCCTCTACTGGCTGTGTCTCACTCCTCTACTGGCTGTGTCTCACTCCTCTACTGGCTGTGTCTCCTCTACTGGCTGTGTCTCACTCCTCTACTGGCTGTGTCTCACTCCTCTACTGGCTGTGTCTCACTCCTCTACTGGCTCTGTCTCACTCCTCTACTGGCTGTGTCTCACTCCTCTACTGGCTGTGTCTCCTCTACTGGCTGTGTCTCACTCCTCTACTGGCTGTGTCTCCTCTACTGGCTGTGTCTCACTCCTCTACTGGCTGTGTCTCACTCCTCTACTGGCTGTGTCTCACTCCTCTACTGGCTGTGTCTCGCTCCTCTACTGGCTGTGTCTCACTCTTCTACTGGCTGTGTCTCCTCTACTGGATGTGTCTCACTCCTCTACTGGCTGTGTCTCCTCTACTGGCTGTGTCTCACTCCTCTACTACCTGTGTCTCCTCTACTGGCTGTGTCTCCTCTACTGGCTGTGTCTCACTCCTCTACTGACTGTGTCTCACTCCTGTACTGGCTGTGTCTCCTCTACTGGCTGTGTCTCACTCCTCTACTGGCTGTGTCTCACTCCTCTACTGGCTGTGTCTCACTCCTCTACTGGCTGTGTCTCCTCTACTGGCTGTGTCTCACTCCTCTACTGACTGTGTCTCACTCCTCTACTGGCTGTGTCTCACTCCTCTACTGGCTGTGTCTCACTCCTGTACTGGCTGTGTCTCCTCTACTGGCTGTGTCTCACTCCTCTACTGACTGTGTCTCACTCCTGTACTGGCTGTGTCTCCTCTACTGGCTGTGTCTCACTCCTCTACTGGCTGTGTCTCCTCTACTGGCTGTGTCTCCTCTACTGGCTGTGTCTCACTCCTCTACTGACTGTGTCTCACTCCTGTACTGGCTGTGTCTCCTCTACTGGCTGTGTCTCACTCCTCTACTGGCTGTGTCTCCTCTACTGGCTGTGTCTCCTCTACTGACTGTGTCTCACTCCTCTACTGGCTGTGTCTCACTCCTCTACTGACTGTGTCTCACTCCTCTACTGGCTGTGTCTCCTCTACTGGCTGTGTCTCACTCCTCTACTGGCTGTGTCTCACTCCTCTACTGGCTGTGTCTCACTCCTCTACTGGCTGTGTCTCCTCTACTGGCTGTGTCTCACTCCTCTACTGGCTGTGTCTCCTCTACTGGGTGTGTTTCACTCCTCTACTGGCTGTGTCTCACTCCTCTACTGGCTGTGTCTCACTCCTCTACTGGCTGTGTCTCCTCTACTGGATGTGTCTCACTCCTCTACTGGCTGTGTCTCACTCCTCTACTGGGTGTGTTTCACTCCTCTACTGGCTGTGTCTCACTCCTCTACTGGCTGTGTCTCCTCTACTGGGTGTGTTTCACTCCTCTACTGGCTGTGTCTCACTCCTCTACTGGCTGTGTCTCCTCTATTGGCTGTGTCTCACTCCTCTACTGGCTGTGTCTCCTCTACTGGCTGTGTCTCACTCCTCTACTGGCTGTGTCTCACTCCTCTACTGGCTGTGTCTCACTCCTCTACTGGCTGTGTCTCCTCTACTGGCTGTGTCTCACTCCTCTACTGGCTGTGTCTCACTCCTCTACTGGCTGTGTCTCACTCCTCTACTGGCTGTGTCTCGCTCCTCTACTGGCTGTGTCTCACTCTTCTACTGGCTGTGTCTCCTCTACTGGATGTGTCTCACTCCTCTACTGGCTGTGTCTCCTCTACTGGCTGTGTCTCACTCCTCTACTGGCTGTGTCTCACTCCTCTACTGGCTGTGTCTCACTCTTCTACTGGCTGTGTCTCACTCCTCTACTGGCTGTGTCTCACTCCTCTACTGGCTGTGTCTCACTCCTCTACTGGCTGTGTCTCACTCCTCTACTGGCTGTGTCTCCTCTACTGGCTGTGTCTCACTCCTCTACTGGCTGTGTCTCACTCCTCTACTGGCTGTGTCTCACTCTTCTACTGGCTGTGTCTCACTCCTCTACTGGCTGTGTCTCACTCCTCTACTGGCTGTGTCTCACTCCTCTACTGGCTGTGTCTCCTCTACTGGCTGTGTCTCACTCCTCTACTGGCTGTGTCTCCTCTACTGGCTGTGTCTCACTCCTCTACTGGCTGTGTCTCCTCTACTGGCTGTGTCTCACTCCTCTACTGGCTGTGTCTCACTCCTCTACTGGCTGTGTCTCCTCTTCTGGCTGTGTCTCACTCCTCTACTGGCTGTGTCTCCTCTACTGGCTGTGTCTCACTCCTCTACTGGCTGTGTCTCCTCTACTGGCTGTGTCTCACTCATCTACTGGCTGTGTCTCCTCTATTGGCTGTGTCTCACTCCTCTACTGGCTGTGTCTCCTCTACTGGCTGTGTCTCACTCCTCTACTGGCTGTGTCTCCTCTACTGGCTGTGTCTCACTCCTCTACTGGCTGTGTCTCCTCTACTGGCTGTGTCTCACTCATTTACTGGCTGTGTCTCCTCTATTGGCTGTGTCTCACTCCTCTACTGGCTGTGTCTCCTCTACTGGCTGTGTCTCACTCCTCTACTGGCTGTGTCTCACTCCTCTACTGGCTGTGTCTCACTCCTCTACTGGCTCTGTCTCACTCCTCTACTGGCTGTGTCTCATTCCTCTACTGGCTGTGTCTCACTCCTCTACTGGCTGTGTCTCCTCTACTGGCTGTGTCTCACTCCTCTACTGGCTGTGTCTCACTCCTCTACTGGCTGTGTCTCACTCCTCTACTGGCTGTGTCTCCTCTACTGGCTGTGTCTCACTCCTCTACTGGCTCTGTCTCACTCCTCTACTGGCTGTGTCTCACTCCTCTACTGGCTGTGTCTCACTCCTCTACTGGCTGTGTCTCACTCCTCTACTGGCTGTGTCTCACTCCTCTACTGGCTGTGTCTCACTCTTCTACTGGCTCTGTCTCACTCCTCTACTGGCTGTGTCTCACTCCTCTACTGGCTGTGTCTCACTCCTCTACTGGCTGTGTCTCCTCTACTGGCTGTGTCTCACTCCTCTACTGGCTGTGTCTCACTCCTCTACTGGCTGTGTCTCACTCCTCTACTGGCTCTGTCTCACTCCTCTACTGGCTGTGTCTCACTCCTCTACTGGCTGTGTCTCCTCTACTGGCTGTGTCTCACTCCTCTACTGGCTGTGTCTCCTCTACTGGCTGTGTCTCACTCCTCTACTGGCTGTGTCTCACTCCTCTACTGGCTGTGTCTCACTCCTCTACTGGCTGTGTCTCGCTCCTCTACTGGCTGTGTCTCACTCTTCTACTGGCTGTGTCTCCTCTACTGGATGTGTCTCACTCCTCTACTGGCTGTGTCTCCTCTACTGGCTGTGTCTCACTCCTCTACTGGCTGTGTCTCCTCTACTGGCTGTGTCTCCTCTACTGGCTGTGTCTCACTCCTCTACTGACTGTGTCTCACTCCTGTACTGGCTGTGTCTCCTCTACTGGCTGTGTCTCACTCCTCTACTGGCTGTGTCTCACTCCTCTACTGGCTGTGTCTCACTCCTCTACTGGCTGTGTCTCCTCTACTGGCTGTGTCTCACTCCTCTACTGACTGTGTCTCACTCCTGTACTGGCTGTGTCTCCTCTACTGGCTGTGTCTCACTCCTCTACTGGCTGTGTCTCACTCCTGTACTGGCTGTGTCTCCTCTACTGGCTGTGTCTCACTCCTCTACTGACTGTGTCTCACTCCTGTACTGGCTGTGTCTCCTCTACTGGCTGTGTCTCACTCCTCTACTGGCTGTGTCTCCTCTACTGGCTGTGTCTCCTCTACTGACTGTGTCTCACTCCTCTACTGGCTGTGTCTCACTCCTCTACTGGCTGTGTCTCCTCTACTGGCTGTGTCTCACTCCTCTACTGACTGTGTCTCACTCCTGTACTGGCTGTGTCTCCTCTACTGGCTGTGTCTCCTCTACTGGCTGTGTCTCACTCCTCTACTGGCTGTGTCTCCTCTACTGGCTGTGTCTCCTCTACTGACTGTGTCTCACTCCTCTACTGGCTGTGTCTCACTCCTCTACTGACTGTGTCTCACTCCTCTACTGGCTGTGTCTCCTCTACTGGCTGTGTCTCACTCCTCTACTGGCTGTGTCTCACTCCTCTACTGGCTGTGTCTCCTCTACTGGCTGTGTCTCACTCCTCTACTGGCTGTGTCTCCTCTACTGGGTGTGTTTCACTCCTCTACTGGCTGTGTCTCACTCCTCTACTGGCTGTGTCTCACTCCTCTACTGGCTGTGTCTCCTCTACTGGATGTGTCTCACTCCTCTACTGGCTGTGTCTCACTCCTCTACTGGGTGTGTTTCACTCCTCTACTGGCTGTGTCTCACTCCTCTACTGGCTGTGTCTCCTCTACTGGGTGTGTTTCACTCCTCTACTGGCTGTGTCTCACTCCTCTACTGGCTGTGTCTCCTCTATTGGCTGTGTCTCACTCCTCTACTGGCTGTGTCTCCTCTACTGGCTGTGTCTCACTCCTCTACTGGCTGTGTCTCACTCCTCTACTGGCTGTGTCTCACTCCTCTACTGGCTGTGTCTCCTCTACTGGCTGTGTCTCACTCCTCTACTGGCTGTGTCTCACTCCTCTACTGGCTGTGTCTCACTCCTCTACTGGCTGTGTCTCGCTCCTCTACTGGCTGTGTCTCACTCTTCTACTGGCTGTGTCTCCTCTACTGGATGTGTCTCACTCCTCTACTGGCTGTGTCTCCTCTACTGGCTGTGTCTCACTCCTCTACTGGCTGTGTCTCACTCCTCTACTGGCTGTGTCTCACTCTTCTACTGGCTGTGTCTTACTCCTCTACTGGCTGTGTCTCACTCCTCTACTGGCTGTGTCTCACTCCTCTACTGGCTGTGTCTCACTCCTCTACTGGCTGTGTCTCCTCTACTGGCTGTGTCTCACTCCTCTACTGGCTGTGTCTCACTCCTCTACTGGCTGTGTCTCACTCTTCTACTGGCTGTGTCTCACTCCTCTACTGGCTGTGTCTCACTCCTCTACTGGCTGTGTCTCACCCCTCTACTGGATGTGTCTCACTCCTCTACTGGCTGTGTCTCCTCTAATGGCTGTGTCTCACTCATCTACTGGCTGTGTCTCCTCTATTGGCTGTGTCTCACTCCTCTACTGGCTGTGTCTCCTCTACTGGCTGTGTCTCACTCCTCTACTGGCTGTGTCTCCTCTACTGGCTGTGTCTCACTCCTCTACTGGCTGTGTCTCCTCTACTGGCTGTGTCTCACGCATCTACTGGCTGTGTCTCCTCTATTGGCTGTGTCTCACTCCTCTACTGGCTGTGTCTCCTCTACTGGCTGTGTCTCACTCCTCTACTGGCTGTGTCTCACTCCTCTACTGGCTGTGTCTCACTCCTCTACTGGCTCTGTCTCACTCCTCTACTGGCTGTGTCTCACTCCTCTACTGGCTGTGTGTCAATCCTCTACTGGCTGTGTCTCCTCTACTGGCTGTGTCTCACTCCTCTACTGGCTGTGTCTCACTCCTCTACTGGCTCTGTCTCACTCCTCTACTGGCTGTGTCTCACTCCTCTACTGGCTGTGTCTCACTCCTCTACTGGCTGTGTCTCCTCTACTGGCTGTGTCTCACTCCTCTACTGGCTGTGTCTCACTCCTCTACTGGCTGTGTCTCACTCCTCTACTGGCTCTGTCTCACTCCTCTACTGGCTGTGTCTCACTCCTCTACTGGCTGTGTCTCACTCCTCTACTGGCTGTGTCTCCTCTACTGGCTGTGTCTCACTCCTCTACTGGCTGTGTCTCACTCCTCTACTGGCTGTGTCTCACTCCTTTACTGGCTCTGTCTCACTCCTCTACTGGCTGTGTCTCACTCCTCTACTGGCTGTGTCTCCTCTACTGGCTGTGTCTCACTCCTCTACTGGCTGTGTCTCCTCTACTGGCTGTGTCTCCTCTACTGGCTGTGTCTCACTCCTCTACTGGCTGTGTCTCACTCCTCTACTGGCTGTGTCTCACTCCTCTACTGGCTCTGTCTCACTCCTCTACTGGCTGTGTCTCACTCCTCTACTGGCTGTGTCTCCTCTACTGGCTGTGTCTCACTCCTCTACTGGCTGTGTCTCCTCTACTGGCTGTGTCTCACTCCTCTACTGACTGTGTCTCACTCCTGTACTGGCTGTGTCTCCTCTACTGGCTGTGTCTCACTCCTCTACTGGCTGTGTCTCACTCCTCTACTGGCTGTGTTTCACTCCTCTACTGGCTGTGTCTCCTCTACTGGCTGTGTCTCACTCCTCTACTGACTGTGTCTCACTCCTGTACTGGCTGTGTCTCCTCTACTGGCTGTGTCTCACTCCTCTACTGGCTGTGTCTCACTCCTGTACTGGCTGTGTCTCCTCTACTGGCTGTGTCTCACTCCTCTACTGACTGTGTCTCACTCCTCTACTGGCTGTGTCTCCTCTACTGGCTGTGTCTCACTCCTCTACTGGCTGTGTCTCACTCCTCTACTGGCTGTGTCTCCTCTACTGGCTGTGTCTCACTCCTCTACTGGCTGTGTCTCCTCTACTGGGTGTGTTTCACTCCTCTACTGGCTTTGTCTCACTCCTCTACTGGCTGTGTCTCACTCCTCTACTGGCTGTGTCTCCTCTACTGGATGTGTCTCACTCCTCTACTGGCTGTGTCTCACTCCTCTACTGGCTGTGTCTCCTCTACTGGCTGTGTCTCACTCCTCTACTGGCTGTGTCTCACTCCTCTACTGGCTGTGTCTCACTCCTCTACTGGCTGTGTCTCCTCTACTGGCTGTGTCTCACTCCTCTACTGGCTGTGTCTCACTCCTCTACTGGCTGTGTCTCACTCCTCTACTGGCTGTGTCTCGCTCCTCTACTGGCTGTGTCTCACTCTTCTACTGGCTGTGTCTCCTCTACTGGATGTGTCTCACTCCTCTACTGGCTGTGTCTCCTCTACTGGCTGTGTCTCACTCCTCTACTGGCTGTGTCTCACTCCTCTACTGGCTGTGTCTCACTCTTCTACTGGCTGTGTCTCACTCCTCTACTGGCTGTGTCTCACTCCTCTACTGGCTGTGTCTCACTCCTCTACTGGCTGTGTCTCACTCCTCTACTGGCTGTGTCTCCTCTACTGGCTGTGTCTCACTCCTCTACTGGCTGTGTCTCACTCCTCTACTGGCTGTGTCTCACTCTTCTACTGGCTGTGTCTCACTCCTCTACTGGCTGTGTCTCACTCCTCTACTGGCTGTGTCTCACCCCTCTACTGGATGTGTCTCACTCCTCTACTGGCTGTGTCTCCTCTAATGGCTGTGTCTCACTCATCTACTGGCTGTGTCTCCTCTATTGGCTGTGTCTCACTCCTCTACTGGCTGTGTCTCCTCTACTGGCTGTGTCTCACTCCTCTACTGGCTGTGTCTCCTCTACTGGCTGTGTCTCACTCCTCTACTGGCTGTGTCTCCTCTACTGGCTGTGTCTCACGCATCTACTGGCTGTGTCTCCTCTATTGGCTGTGTCTCACTCCTCTACTGGCTGTGTCTCCTCTACTGGCTGTGTCTCACTCCTCTACTGGCTGTGTCTCACTCCTCTACTGGCTGTGTCTCACTCCTCTACTGGCTCTGTCTCACTCCTCTACTGGCTGTGTCTCACTCCTCTACTGGCTGTGTGTCAATCCTCTACTGGCTGTGTCTCCTCTACTGGCTGTGTCTCACTCCTCTACTGGCTGTGTCTCACTCCTCTACTGGCTCTGTCTCACTCCTCTACTGGCTGTGTCTCACTCCTCTACTGGCTGTGTCTCACTCCTCTACTGGCTGTGTCTCCTCTACTGGCTGTGTCTCACTCCTCTACTGGCTGTGTCTCACTCCTCTACTGGCTGTGTCTCACTCCTCTACTGGCTCTGTCTCACTCCTCTACTGGCTGTGTCTCACTCCTCTACTGGCTGTGTCTCACTCCTCTACTGGCTGTGTCTCCTCTACTGGCTGTGTCTCACTCCTCTACTGGCTGTGTCTCACTCCTCTACTGGCTGTGTCTCACTCCTCTACTGGCTCTGTCTCACTCCTCTACTGGCTGTGTCTCACTCCTCTACTGGCTGTGTCTCCTCTACTGGCTGTGTCTCACTCCTCTACTGGCTGTGTCTCCTCTACTGGCTGTGTCTCCTCTACTGGCTGTGTCTCACTCCTCTACTGGCTGTGTCTCACTCCTCTACTGGCTGTGTCTCACTCCTCTACTGGCTCTGTCTCACTCCTCTACTGGCTGTGTCTCACTCCTCTACTGGCTGTGTCTCCTCTACTGGCTGTGTCTCACTCCTCTACTGGCTGTGTCTCCTCTACTGGCTGTGTCTCACTCCTCTACTGACTGTGTCTCACTCCTGTACTGGCTGTGTCACCTCTACTGGCTGTGTCTCACTCCTCTACTGGCTGTGTCTCACTCCTCTACTGGCTGTGTTTCACTCCTCTACTGGCTGTGTCTCCTCTACTGGCTGTGTCTCACTCCTCTACTGACTGTGTCTCACTCCTGTACTGGCTGTGTCTCCTCTACTGGCTGTGTCTCACTCCTCTACTGGCTGTGTCTCACTCCTGTACTGGCTGTGTCTCCTCTACTGGCTGTGTCTCACTCCTCTACTGACTGTGTCTCACTCCTCTACTGGCTGTGTCTCCTCTACTGGCTGTGTCTCACTCCTCTACTGGCTGTGTCTCACTCCTCTACTGGCTGTGTCTCCTCTACTGGCTGTGTCTCACTCCTCTACTGGCTGTGTCTCCTCTACTGGGTGTGTTTCACTCCTCTACTGGCTTTGTCTCACTCCTCTACTGGCTGTGTCTCACTCCTCTACTGGCTGTGTCTCCTCTACTGGCTGTGTCTCACTCCTCTACTGACTGTGTCTCACTCCTCTACTGGCTGTGTCTCACTCCTCTACTGGCTGTGTCTCACTCCTGTACTGGCTGTGTCTCCTCTACTGGCTGTGTCTCACTCCTCTACTGACTGTGTCTCACTCCTGTACTGGCTGTGTCTCCTCTACTGGCTGTGTCTCACTCCTCTACTGGCTGTGTCTCCTCTACTGGCTGTGTCTCCTCTACTGGCTGTGTCTCACTCCTCTACTGACTGTGTCTCACTCCTGTACTGGCTGTGTCTCCTCTACTGGCTGTGTCTCACTCCTCTACTGGCTGTGTCTCCTCTACTGGCTGTGTCTCCTCTACTGACTGTGTCTCACTCCTCTACTGGCTGTGTCTCACTCCTCTACTGACTGTGTCTCACTCCTCTACTGGCTGTGTCTCCTCTACTGGCTGTGTCTCACTCCTCTACTGGCTGTGTCTCACTCCTCTACTGGCTGTGTCTCACTCCTCTACTGGCTGTGTCTCCTCTACTGGCTGTGTCTCACTCCTCTACTGGCTGTGTCTCCTCTACTGGGTGTGTTTCACTCCTCTACTGGCTGTGTCTCACTCCTCTACTGGCTGTGTCTCACTCCTCTACTGGCTGTGTCTCCTCTACTGGATGTGTCTCACTCCTCTACTGGCTGTGTCTCACTCCTCTACTGGGTGTGTTTCACTCCTCTACTGGCTGTGTCTCACTCCTCTACTGGCTGTGTCTCCTCTACTGGGTGTGTTTCACTCCTCTACTGGCTGTGTCTCACTCCTCTACTGGCTGTGTCTCCTCTATTGGCTGTGTCTCACTCCTCTACTGGCTGTGTCTCCTCTACTGGCTGTGTCTCACTCCTCTACTGGCTGTGTCTCACTCCTCTACTGGCTGTGTCTCACTCCTCTACTGGCTGTGTCTCCTCTACTGGCTGTGTCTCACTCCTCTACTGGCTGTGTCTCACTCCTCTACTGGCTGTGTCTCACTCCTTTACTGGCTGTGTCTCGCTCCTCTACTGGCTGTGTCTCACTCTTCTACTGGCTGTGTCTCCTCTACTGGATGTGTCTCACTCCTCTACTGGCTGTGTCTCCTCTACTGGCTGTGTCTCACTCCTCTACTGGCTGTGTCTCACTCCTCTACTGGCTGTGTCTCACTCTTCTACTGGCTGTGTCTCACTCCTCTACTGGCTGTGTCTCACTCCTCTACTGGCTGTGTCTCACTCCTCTACTGGCTGTGTCTCACTCCTCTACTGGCTGTGTCTCCTCTACTGGCTGTGTCTCACTCCTCTACTGGCTGTGTCTCACTCCTCTACTGGCTGTGTCTCACTCTTCTACTGGCTGTGTCTCACTCCTCTACTGGCTGTGTCTCACTCCTCTACTGGCTGTGTCTCACTCCTCTACTGGCTGTGTCTCCTCTACTGGCTGTGTCTCACTCCTCTACTGGCTGTGTCTCCTCTACTGGCTGTGTCTCACTCCTCTACTGGCTGTGTCTCCTCTACTGGCTGTGTCTCACTCCTCTACTGGCTGTGTCTCACTCCTCTACTGGCTGTGTCTCCTCTTCTGGCTGTGTCTCACTCCTCTACTGGCTGTGTCTCCTCTACTGGCTGTGTCTCACTCCTCTACTGGCTGTGTCTCCTCTACTGGCTGTGTCTCACTCATCTACTGGCTGTGTCTCCTCTATTGGCTGTGTCTCACTCCTCTACTGGCTGTGTCTCCTCTACTGGCTGTGTCTCACTCCTCTACTGGCTGTGTCTCCTCTACTGGCTGTGTCTCACTCCTCTACTGGCTGTGTCTCCTCTACTGGCTGTGTCTCACTCATTTACTGGCTGTGTCTCCTCTATTGGCTGTGTCTCACTTCTCTACTGGCTGTGACTCCTCTACTGGCTGTGTCTCACTCCTCTACTGGCTGTGTCTCACTCCTCTACTGGCTGTGTCTCACTCCTCTACTGGCTCTGTCTCACTCCTCTACTGGCTGTGTCTCACTCCTCTACTGGCTGTGTCTCACTCCTCTACTGGCTGTGTCTCCTCTACTGGCTGTGTCTCACTCCTCTACTGGCTGTGTCTCACTCCTCTACTGGCTGTGTCTCACTCCTCTACTGGCTGTGTCTCCTCTACTGGCTGTGTCTCACTCCTCTACTGGCTCTGTCTCACTCCTCTACTGGCTGTGTCTCACTCCTCTACTGGCTGTGTCTCACTCCTCTACTGGCTGTGTCTCCTCTACTGGCTGTGTCTCACTCCTCTACTGGCTGTGTCTCACTCCTCTACTGGCTGTGTCTCACTCCTCTACTGGCTGTGTCTCCTCTACTGGCTGTGTCTCACTCCTCTACTGGCTCTGTCTCACTCCTCTACTGGCTGTGTCTCACTCCTCTACTGGCTGTGTCTCACTCCTCTACTGGCTGTGTCTCCTCTACTGGCTGTGTCTCACTCCTCTACTGGCTGTGTCTCACTCCTCTACTGGCTGTGTCTCACTCCTCTACTGGCTCTGTCTCACTCCTCTACTGGCTGTGTCTCACTCCTCTACTGGCTGTGTCTCACTCCTCTACTGGCTGTGTCTCCTCTACTGGCTGTGTCTCACTCCTCTACTGGCTGTGTCTCACTCCTCTACTGGCTGTGTCTCACTCCTCTACTGGCTCTGTCTCACTCCTCTACTGGCTGTGTCTCACTCCTCTACTGGCTGTGTCTCCTCTACTGGCTGTGTCTCACTCCTCTACTGGCTGTGTCTCCTCTACTGGCTCTGTCTCCTCTACTGGCTGTGTCTCACTCCTCTACTGGCTGTGTCTCCTCTACTGGCTGTGTCTCACTCCTCTACTGGCTGTGTCTCACTCCTCTACTGGCTCTGTCTCACTCCTCTACTGGCTGTGTCTCACTCCTCTACTGGCTGTGTCTCCTCTACTGGCTGTGTCTCACTCCTCTACTGGCTGTGTCTCCTCTACTGGCTGTGTCTCCTCTACTGGCTGTGTCTCACTCCTCTACTGACTGTGTCTCACTCCTCTACTGACTGTGTCTCACTCCTGTACTGGCTGTGTCTCCTCTACTGGCTGTGTCTCACTCCTCTACTGGCTGTGTCTCACTCCTCTACTGGCTGTGTCTCACTCCTCTACTGGCTGTGTCTCCTCTACTGGCTGTGTCTCACTCCTCTACTGACTGTGTCTCACTCCTGTACTGGCTGTGTCTCCTCTACTGGCTGTGTCTCACTCCTCTACTGGCTGTGTCTCACTCCTGTACTGGCTGTGTCTCCTCTACTGGCTGTGTCTCACTCCTCTACTGACTGTGTCTCACTCCTGTACTGGCTGTGTCTCCTCTACTGGCTGTGTCTCACTCCTCTACTGGCTGTGTCTCCTCTACTGGCTGTGTCTCCTCTACTGACTGTGTCTCACTCCTGTACTGGCTGTGTCTCCTCTACTGGCTGTGTCTCCTCTACTGGCTGTGTCTCACTCCTCTACTGACTGTGTCTCACTCCTGTACTGGCTGTGTCTCCTCTACTGGCTGTGTCTCCTCTACTGGCTGTGTCTCCTCTACTGACTGTGTCTCACTCCTCTACTGGCTGTGTCTCACTCCTCTACTGACTGTGTCTCACTCCTCTACTGGCTGTGTCTCCTCTACTGGCTGTGTCTCACTCCTCTACTGGCTGTGTCTCACTCCTCTACTGGCTGTGTCTCCTCTACTGGCTGTGTCTCACTCCTCTACTGGCTGTGTCTCCTCTACTGGGTGTGTTTCACTCCTCTACTGGCTGTGTCTCACTCCTCTACTGGCTGTGTCTCACTCCTCTACTGGCTGTGTCTCCTCTACTGGCTGTGTCTCACTCATCTACTGGCTGTGTCTCCTCTATTGGCTGTGTCTCACTCCTCTACTGGCTGTGTCTCCTCTACTGGCTGTGTCTCACTCCTCTACTGGCTGTGTCTCCTCTACTGGCTGTGTCTCACTCCTCTACTGGCTGTGTCTCCTCTACTGGCTGTGTCTCACTCCTCTACTGGCTGTGTCTCACTCCTCTACTGGCTGTGTCTCCTCTACTGGCTGTGTCTCACTCCTCTACTGGCTGTGTCTCCTCTACTGGCTGTGTCTCACTCCTCTACTGGCTGTGTCTCCTCTACTGGCTGTGTCTCACTCATCTACTGGCTGTGTCTCCTCTATTGGCTGTGTCTCACTCCTCTACTGGCTGTGTCTCCTCTACTGGCTGTGTCTCACTCCTCTACTGGCTGTGTCTCCTCTACTGGCTGTGTCTCACTCCTCTACTGGCTGTGTCTCCTCTACTGGCTGTGTCTCACTCATTTACTGGCTGTGTCTCCTCTATTGGCTGTGTCTCACTCCTCTACTGGCTGTGTCTCCTCTACTGGCTGTGTCTCACTCCTCTACTGGCTGTGTCTCACTCCTCTACTGGCTGTGTCTCACTCCTCTACTGGCTCTGTCTCACTCCTCTACTGGCTGTGTCTCATTCCTCTACTGGCTGTGTCTCACTCCTCTACTGGCTGTGTCTCCTCTACTGGCTGTGTCTCACTCCTCTACTGGCTGTGTCTCACTCCTCTACTGGCTGTGTCTCACTCCTCTACTGGCTGTGTCTCCTCTACTGGGTGTGTCTCACTCCTCTACTGGCTCTGTCTCACTCCTCTACTGGCTGTGTCTCACTCCTCTACTGGCGGTGTCTCACTCCTCTACTGGCTGTGTCTCACTCCTCTACTGGCTGTGTCTCACTCCTCTACTGGCTGTGTCTCACTCTTCTACTGGCTCTGTCTCACTCCTCTACTGGCTGTGTCTCACTCCTCTACTGGCTGTGTCTCACTCCTCTACTGGCTGTGTCTCCTCTACTGGCTGTGTCTCACTCCTCTACTGGCTGTGTCTCACTCCTCTACTGGCTGTGTCTCACTCCTCTACTGGCTCTGTCTCACTCCTCTACTGGCTGTGTCTCACTCCTCTACTGGCTGTGTCTCCTCTACTGGCTGTGTCTCACTCCTCTACTGGCTGTGTCTCCTCTACTGGCTGTGTCTCACTCCTCTACTGGCTGTGTCTCACTCCTCTACTGGCTGTGTCTCACTCCTCTACTGGCTGTGTCTCGCTCCTCTATTGGCTGTGTCTCACTCTTCTACTGGCTGTGTCTCCTCTACTGGATGTGTCTCACTCCTCTACTGGCTGTGTCTCCTCTACTGGCTGTGTCTCACTCCTCTACTGGCTGTGTCTCCTCTACTGGCTGTGTCTCCTCTACTGGCTGTGTCTCACTCCTCTACTGACTGTGTCTCACTCCTGTACTGGCTGTGTCTCCTCTACTGGCTGTGTCTCACTCCTCTACTGGCTGTGTCTCACTCCTCTACTGGCTGTGTCTCACTCCTCTACTGGCTGTGTCTCCTCTACTGGCTGTGTCTCACTCCTCTACTGACTGTGTCTCACTCCTCTACTGGCTGTGTCTCACTCCTCTACTGGCTGTGTCTCACTCCTGTACTGGCTGTGTCTCCTCTACTGGCTGTGTCTCACTCCTCTACTGACTGTGTCTCACTCCTGTACTGGCTGTGTCTCCTCTACTGGCTGTGTCTCACTCCTCTACTGGCTGTGTCTCCTCTACTGGCTGTGTCTCCTCTACTGGCTGTGTCTCACTCCTCTACTGACTGTGTCTCACTCCTGTACTGGCTGTGTCTCCTCTACTGGCTGTGTCTCACTCCTCTACTGGCTGTGTCTCCTCTACTGGCTGTGTCTCCTCTACTGACTGTGTCTCACTCCTCTACTGGCTGTGTCTCACTCCTCTACTGACTGTGTCTCACTCCTCTACTGGCTGTGTCTCCTCTACTGGCTGTGTCTCACTCCTCTACTGGCTGTGTCTCACTCCTCTACTGGCTGTGTCTCACTCCTCTACTGGCTGTGTCTCCTCTACTGGCTGTGTCTCACTCCTCTACTGGCTGTGTCTCCTCTACTGGGTGTGTTTCACTCCTCTACTGGCTGTGTCTCACTCCTCTACTGGCTGTGTCTCACTCCTCTACTGGCTGTGTCTCCTCTACTGGATGTGTCTCACTCCTCTACTGGCTGTGTCTCACTCCTCTACTGGGTGTGTTTCACTCCTCTACTGGCTGTGTCTCACTCCTCTACTGGCTGTGTCTCCTCTACTGGGTGTGTTTCACTCCTCTACTGGCTGTGTCTCACTCCTCTACTGGCTGTGTCTCCTCTATTGGCTGTGTCTCACTCCTCTACTGGCTGTGTCTCCTCTACTGGCTGTGTCTCACTCCTCTACTGGCTGTGTCTCACTCCTCTACTGGCTGTGTCTCACTCCTCTACTGGCTGTGTCTCCTCTACTGGCTGTGTCTCACTCCTCTACTGGCTGTGTCTCACTCCTCTACTGGCTGTGTCTCACTCCTCTACTGGCTGTGTCTCGCTCCTCTACTGGCTGTGTCTCACTCTTCTACTGGCTGTGTCTCCTCTACTGGATGTGTCTCACTCCTCTACTGGCTGTGTCTCCTCTACTGGCTGTGTCTCACTCCTCTACTGGCTGTGTCTCACTCCTCTACTGGCTGTGTCTCACTCTTCTACTGGCTGTGTCTCACTCCTCTACTGGCTGTGTCTCACTCCTCTACTGGCTGTGTCTCACTCCTCTACTGGCTGTGTCTCACTCCTCTACTGGCTGTGTCTCCTCTACTGGCTGTGTCTCACTCCTCTACTGGCTGTGTCTCACTCCTCTACTGGCTGTGTCTCACTCTTCTACTGGCTGTGTCTCACTCCTCTACTGGCTGTGTCTCACTCCTCAACTGGCTGTGTCTCACTCCTCTACTGGCTGTGTCTCCTCTACTGGCTGTGTCTCACTCCTCTACTGGCTGTGTCTCCTCTACTGGCTGTGTCTCACTCCTCTACTGGCTGTGTCTCCTCTACTGGCTGTGTCTCACTCCTCTACTGGCTGTGTCTCACTCCTCTACTGGCTGTGTCTCCTCTTCTGGCTGTGTCTCACTCCTCTACTGGCTGTGTCTCCTCTACTGGCTGTGTCTCACTCCTCTACTGGCTGTGTCTCCTCTACTGGCTGTGTCTCACTCATCTACTGGCTGTGTCTCCTCTATTGGCTGTGTCTCACTCCTCTACTGGCTGTGTCTCCTCTACTGGCTGTGTCTCACTCCTCTACTGGCTGTGTCTCCTCTACTGGCTGTGTCTCACTCCTCTACTGGCTGTGTCTCCTCTACTGGCTGTGTCTCACTCATTTACTGGCTGTGTCTCCTCTATTGGCTGTGTCTCACTCCTCTACTGGCTGTGTCTCCTCTACTGGCTGTGTCTCACTCCTCTACTGGCTGTGTCTCACTCCTCTACTGGCTGTGTCTCACTCCTCTACTGGCTCTGTCTCACTCCTCTACTGGCTGTGTCTCATTCCTCTACTGGCTGTGTCTCACTCCTCTACTGGCTGTGTCTCCTCTACTGGCTGTGTCTCACTCCTCTACTGGCTGTGTCTCACTCCTCTACTGGCTGTGTCTCACTCCTCTACTGGCTGTGTCTCCTCTACTGGCTGTGTCTCACTCCTCTACTGGCTCTGTCTCACTCCTCTACTGGCTGTGTCTCACTCTTCTACTGGCTGTGTCTCCTCTACTGGCTGTGTCTCACTCCTCTACTGGCTGTGTCTCACTCCTCTACTGGCTGTGTCTCACTCCTCTACTGGCTGTGTCTCACTCCTCTACTGGCTGTGTCTCACTCTTCTACTGGCTCTGTCTCACTCCTCTACTGGCTGTGTCTCACTCCTCTACTGGCTGTGTCTCACTCCTCTACTGGCTGTGTCTCCTCTACTGGCTGTGTCTCACTCCTCTACTGGCTGTGTCTCACTCCTCTACTAGCTGTGTCTCACTCCTCTACTGGCTCTGTCTCACTCCTCTACTGGCTGTGTCTCACTCCTCTACTGGCTGTGTCTCCTCTACTGGCTGTGTCTCACTCCTCTACTGGCTGTGTCTCCTCTACTGGCTGTGTCTCACTCCTCTACTGGCTGTGTCTCACTCCTCTACTGGCTGTGTCTCACTCCTCTACTGGCTGTGTCTCGCTCCTCTACTGGCTGTGTCTCACTCTTCTACTGGCTGTGTCTCCTCTACTGGATGTGTCTCACTCCTCTACTGGCTGTGTCTCCTCTACTGGCTGTGTCTCACTCCTCTACTGGCTGTGTCTCCTCTACTGGCTGTGTCTCCTCTACTGGCTGTGTCTCACTCCTCTACTGACTGTGTCTCACTCCTGTACTGGCTGTGTCTCCTCTACTGGCTGTGTCTCACTCCTCTACTGGCTGTGTCTCACTCCTCTACTGGCTGTGTCTCACTCCTCTACTGGCTGTGTCTCCTCTACTGGCTGTGTCTCACTCCTCTACTGACTGTGTCTCACTCCTGTACTGGCTGTGTCTCCTCTACTGGCTGTGTCTCACTCCTCTACTGGCTGTGTCTCACTCCTGTACTGGCTGTGTCTCCTCTACTGGCTGTGTCTCACTCCTCTACTGACTGTGTCTCACTCCTGTACTGGCTGTGTCTCCTCTACTGGCTGTGTCTCACTCCTCTACTGGCTGTGTCTCCTCTACTGGCTGTGTCTCCTCTACTGACTGTGTCTCACTCCTCTACTGGCTGTGTCTCACTCCTCTACTGGCTGTGTCTCCTCTACTGGCTGTGTCTCACTCCTCTACTGACTGTGTCTCACTCCTGTACTGGCTGTGTCTCCTCTACTGGCTGTGTCTCCTCTACTGGCTGTGTCTCACTCCTCTACTGGCTGTGTCTCCTCTACTGGCTGTGTCTCCTCTACTGACTGTGTCTCACTCCTCTACTGGCTGTGTCTCACTCCTCTACTGACTGTGTCTCACTCCTCTACTGGCTGTGTCTCCTCTACTGGCTGTGTCTCACTCCTCTACTGGCTGTGTCTCACTCCTCTACTGGCTGTGTCTCCTCTACTGGCTGTGTCTCACTCCTCTACTGGCTGTGTCTCCTCTACTGGGTGTGTTTCACTCCTCTACTGGCTGTGTCTCACTCCTCTACTGGCTGTGTCTCACTCCTCTACTGGCTGTGTCTCCTCTACTGGATGTGTCTCACTCCTCTACTGGCTGTGTCTCACTCCTCTACTGGGTGTGTTTCACTCCTCTACTGGCTGTGTCTCACTCCTCTACTGGCTGTGTCTCCTCTACTGGCTGTGTTTCACTCCTCTACTGGCTGTGTCTCACTCCTCTACTGGCTGTGTCTCCTCTATTGGCTGTGTCTCACTCCTCTACTGGCTGTGTCTCCTCTACTGGCTGTGTCTCACTCCTCTACTGGCTGTGTCTCACTCCTCTACTGGCTGTGTCTCACTCCTGTACTGGCTGTGTCTCCTCTACTGGCTGTGTCTCACTCCTCTACTGGCTGTGTCTCCTCTACTGGCTGTGTCTCCTCTACTGACTGTGTCTCACTCCTCTACTGGCTGTGTCTCGCTCCTCTACTGGCTGTGTCTCACTCCTCTACTGGCTGTGTCTCACTCCTCTACTGGCTGTGTCTCCTCTACTGGCTGTGTCTCACTCCTCTACTGACTGTGTCTCACTCCTCTACTGGCTGTGTCTCACTCCTCTACTGGCTGTGTCTCACTCCTGTACTGGCTGTGTCTCCTCTACTGGCTGTGTCTCACTCCTCTACTGACTGTGTCTCACTCCTGTACTGGCTGTGTCTCCTCTACTGGCTGTGTCTCACTCCTCTACTGGCTGTGTCTCCTCTACTGGCTGTGTCTCCTCTACTGGCTGTGTCTCACTCCTCTACTGACTGTGTCTCACTCCTGTACTGGCTGTGTCTCCTCTACTGGCTGTGTCTCACTCCTCTACTGGCTGTGTCTCCTCTACTGGCTGTGTCTCCTCTACTGACTGTGTCTCACTCCTCTACTGGCTGTGTCTCACTCCTCTACTGACTGTGTCTCACTCCTCTACTGGCTGTGTCTCCTCTACTGGCTGTGTCTCACTCCTCTACTGGCTGTGTCTCACTCCTCTACTGGCTGTGTCTCACTCCTCTACTGGCTGTGTCTCCTCTACTGGCTGTGTCTCACTCCTCTACTGGCTGTGTCTCCTCTACTGGGTGTGTTTCACTCCTCTACTGGCTGTGTCTCACTCCTCTACTGGCTGTGTCTCACTCCTCTACTGGCTGTGTCTCCTCTACTGGATGTGTCTCACTCCTCTACTGGCTGTGTCTCACTCCTCTACTGGGTGTGTTTCACTCCTCTACTGGCTGTGTCTCACTCCTCTACTGGCTGTGTCTCCTCTACTGGGTGTGTTTCACTCCTCTACTGGCTGTGTCTCACTCCTCTACTGGCTGTGTCTCCTCTATTGGCTGTGTCTCACTCCTCTACTGGCTGTGTCTCCTCTACTGGCTGTGTCTCACTCCTCTACTGGCTGTGTCTCACTCCTCTACTGGCTGTGTCTCACTCCTCTACTGGCTGTGTCTCCTCTACTGGCTGTGTCTCACTCCTCTACTGGCTGTGTCTCACTCCTCTACTGGCTGTGTCTCACTCCTCTACTGGCTGTGTCTCGCTCCTCTACTGGCTGTGTCTCACTCTTCTACTGGCTGTGTCTCCTCTACTGGATGTGTCTCACTCCTCTACTGGCTGTGTCTCCTCTACTGGCTGTGTCTCACTCCTCTACTGGCTGTGTCTCACTCCTCTACTGGCTGTGTCTCACTCTTCTACTGGCTGTGTCTCACTCCTCTACTGGCTGTGTCTCACTCCTCTACTGGCTGTGTCTCACTCCTCTACTGGCTGTGTCTCACTCCTCTACTGGCTGTGTCTCCTCTACTGGCTGTGTCTCACTCCTCTACTGGCTGTGTCTCACTCCTCTACTGGCTGTGTCTCACTCTTCTACTGGCTGTGTCTCACTCCTCTACTGGCTGTGTCTCACTCCTCAACTGGCTGTGTCTCACTCCTCTACTGGCTGTGTCTCCTCTACTGGCTGTGTCTCACTCCTCTACTGGCTGTGTCTCCTCTACTGGCTGTGTCTCACTCCTCTACTGGCTGTGTCTCCTCTACTGGCTGTGTCTCACTCCTCTACTGGCTGTGTCTCACTCCTCTACTGGCTGTGTCTCCTCTTCTGGCTGTGTCTCACTCCTCTACTGGCTGTGTCTGCTCTACTGGCTGTGTCTCACTCCTCTACTGGCTGTGTCTCCTCTACTGGCTGTGTCTCACTCATCTACTGGCTGTGTCTCCTCTATTGGCTGTGTCTCACTCCTCTACTGGCTGTGTCTCCTCTACTGGCTGTGTCTCACTCCTCTACTGGCTGTGTCTCCTCTACTGGCTGTGTCTCACTCCTCTACTGGCTGTGTCTCCTCTACTGGCTGTGTCTCACTCATTTACTGGCTGTGTCTCCTCTATTGGCTGTGTCTCACTCCTCTACTGGCTGTGTCTCCTCTACTGGCTGTGTCTCACTCCTCTACTGGCTGTGTCTCACTCCTCTACTGGCTGTGTCTCACTCCTCTACTGGCTCTGTCTCACTCCTCTACTGGCTGTGTCTCATTCCTCTACTGGCTGTGTCTCACTCCTCTACTGGCTGTGTCTCCTCTACTGGCTGTGTCTCACTCCTCTACTGGCTGTGTCTCACTCCTCTACTGGCTGTGTCTCACTCCTCTACTGGCTGTGTCTCCTCTACTGGCTGTGTCTCACTCCTCTACTGGCTCTGTCTCACTCCTCTACTGGCTGTGTCTCACTCTTCTACTGGCTGTGTCTCCTCTACTGGCTGTGTCTCACTCCTCTACTGGCTGTGTCTCACTCCTCTACTGGCTGTGTCTCACTCCTCTACTGGCTGTGTCTCACTCCTCTACTGGCTGTGTCTCACTCTTCTACTGGCTCTGTCTCACTCCTCTACTGGCTGTGTCTCACTCCTCTACTGGCTGTGTCTCACTCCTCTACTGGCTGTGTCTCCTCTACTGGCTGTGTCTCACTCCTCTACTGGCTGTGTCTCACTCCTCTACTGGCTGTGTCTCACTCCTCTACTGGCTCTGTCTCACTCCTCTACTGGCTGTGTCTCACTCCTCTACTGGCTGTGTCTCCTCTACTGGCTGTGTCTCACTCCTCTACTGGCTGTGTCTCCTCTACTGGCTGTGTCTCACTCCTCTACTGGCTGTGTCTCACTCCTCTACTGGCTGTGTCTCACTCCTCTACTGGCTGTGTCTCGCTCCTCTACTGGCTGTGTCTCGCTCCTCTACTGGCTGTGTCTCACTCTTCTACTGGCTGTGTCTCCTCTACTGGATGTGTCTCACTCCTCTACTGGCTGTGTCTCCTCTACTGGCTGTGTCTCACTCCTCTACTGGCTGTGTCTCCTCTACTGGCTGTGTCTCCTCTACTGGCTGTGTCTCACTCCTCTACTGACTGTGTCTCACTCCTGTACTGGCTGTGTCTCCTCTACTGGCTGTGTCTCACTCCTCTACTGGCTGTGTCTCACTCCTCTACTGGCTGTGTCTCACTCCTCTACTGGCTGTGTCTCCTCTACTGGCTGTGTCTCACTCCTCTACTGACTGTGTCTCACTCCTGTACTGGCTGTGTCTCCTCTACTGGCTGTGTCTCACTCCTCTACTGGCTGTGTCTCACTCCTGTACTGGCTGTGTCTCCTCTACTGGCTGTGTCTCACTCCTCTACTGACTGTGTCTCACTCCTGTACTGGCTGTGTCTCCTCTACTGGCTGTGTCTCACTCCTCTACTGGCTGTGTCTCCTCTACTGGCTGTGTCTCCTCTACTGACTGTGTCTCACTCCTCTACTGGCTGTGTCTCACTCCTCTACTGGCTGTGTCTCCTCTACTGGCTGTGTCTCACTCCTCTACTGACTGTGTCTCACTCCTGTACTGGCTGTGTCTCCTCTACTGGCTGTGTCTCCTCTACTGGCTGTGTCTCACTCCTCTACTGGCTGTGTCTCCTCTACTGGCTGTGTCTCCTCTACTGACTGTGTCTCACTCCTCTACTGGCTGTGTCTCACTCCTCTACTGACTGTGTCTCACTCCTCTACTGGCTGTGTCTCCTCTACTGGCTGTGTCTCACTCCTCTACTGGCTGTGTCTCACTCCTCTACTGGCTGTGTCTCCTCTACTGGCTGTGTCTCACTCCTCTACTGGCTGTGTCTCCTCTACTGGGTGTGTTTCACTCCTCTACTGGCTGTGTCTCACTCCTCTACTGGCTGTGTCTCACTCCTCTACTGGCTGTGTCTCCTCTACTGGATGTGTCTCACTCCTCTACTGGCTGTGTCTCACTCCTCTACTGGGTGTGTTTCACTCCTCTACTGGCTGTGTCTCACTCCTCTACTGGCTGTGTCTCCTCTACTGGGTGTGTTTCACTCCTCTACTGGCTGTGTCTCACTCCTCTACTGGCTGTGTCTCCTCTATTGGCTGTGTCTCACTCCTCTACTGGCTGTGTCTCCTCTACTGGCTGTGTCTCACTCCTCTACTGGCTGTGTCTCACTCCTCTACTGGCTGTGTCTCACTCCTCTACTGGCTGTGTCTCCTCTACTGGCTGTGTCTCACTCCTCTACTGGCTGTGTCTCACTCCTCTACTGGCTGTGTCTCACTCCTCTACTGGCTGTGTCTCGCTCCTCTACTGGCTGTGTCTCACTCTTCTACTGGCTGTGTCTCCTCTACTGGATGTGTCTCACTCCTCTACTGGCTGTGTCTCCTCTACTGGCTGTGTCTCACTCCTCTACTGGCTGTGTCTCACTCCTCTACTGGCTGTGTCTCACTCTTCTACTGGCTGTGTCTCACTCCTCTACTGGCTGTGTCTCACTCCTCTACTGGCTGTGTCTCACCCCTCTACTGGATGTGTCTCACTCCTCTACTGGCTGTGTCTCCTCTAATGGCTGTGTCTCACTCATCTACTGGCTGTGTCTCCTCTATTGGCTGTGTCTCACTCCTCTACTGGCTGTGTCTCCTCTACTGGCTGTGTCTCACTCCTCTACTGGCTGTGTCTCCTCTACTGGCTGTGTCTCACTCCTCTACTGGCTGTGTCTCCTCTACTGGCTGTGTCTCACGCATCTACTGGCTGTGTCTCCTCTATTGGCTGTGTCTCACTCCTCTACTGGCTGTGTCTCCTCTACTGGCTGTGTCTCACTCCTCTACTGGCTGTGTCTCACTCCTCTACTGGCTGTGTCTCACTCCTCTACTGGCTCTGTCTCACTCCTCTACTGGCTGTGTCTCACTCCTCTACTGGCTGTGTGTCAATCCTCTACTGGCTGTGTCTCCTCTACTGGCTGTGTCTCACTCCTCTACTGGCTGTGTCTCACTCCTCTACTGGCTCTGTCTCACTCCTCTACTGGCTGTGTCTCACTCCTCTACTGGCTGTGTCTCACTCCTCTACTGGCTGTGTCTCCTCTACTGGCTGTGTCTCACTCCTCTACTGGCTGTGTCTCACTCCTCTACTGGCTGTGTCTCACTCCTCTACTGGCTCTGTCTCACTCCTCTACTGGCTGTGTCTCACTCCTCTACTGGCTGTGTCTCACTCCTCTACTGGCTGTGTCTCCTCTACTGGCTGTGTCTCACTCCTCTACTGGCTGTGTCTCACTCCTCTACTGGCTGTGTCTCACTCCTTTACTGGCTCTGTCTCACTCCTCTACTGGCTGTGTCTCACTCCTCTACTGGCTGTGTCTCCTCTACTGGCTGTGTCTCACTCCTCTACTGGCTGTGTCTCCTCTACTGGCTGTGTCTCCTCTACTGGCTGTGTCTCACTCCTCTACTGGCTGTGTCTCACTCCTCTACTGGCTGTGTCTCACTCCTCTACTGGCTCTGTCTCACTCCTCTACTGGCTGTGTCTCACTCCTCTACTGGCTGTGTCTCCTCTACTGGCTGTGTCTCACTCCTCTACTGGCTGTGTCTCCTCTACTGGCTGTGTCTCACTCCTCTACTGACTGTGTCTCACTCCTGTACTGGCTGTGTCTCCTCTACTGGCTGTGTCTCACTCCTCTACTGGCTGTGTCTCACTCCTCTACTGGCTGTGTTTCACTCCTCTACTGGCTGTGTCTCCTCTACTGGCTGTGTCTCACTCCTCTACTGACTGTGTCTCACTCCTGTACTGGCTGTGTCTCCTCTACTGGCTGTGTCTCACTCCTCTACTGGCTGTGTCTCACTCCTGTACTGGCTGTGTCTCCTCTACTGGCTGTGTCTCACTCCTCTACTGACTGTGTCTCACTCCTCTACTGGCTGTGTCTCCTCTACTGGCTGTGTCTCACTCCTCTACTGGCTGTGTCTCACTCCTCTACTGGCTGTGTCTCCTCTACTGGCTGTGTCTCACTCCTCTACTGGCTGTGTCTCCTCTACTGGGTGTGTTTCACTCCTCTACTGGCTTTGTCTCACTCCTCTACTGGCTGTGTCTCACTCCTCTACTGGCTGTGTCTCCTCTACTGGATGTGTCTCACTCCTCTACTGGCTGTGTCTCACTCCTCTACTGGCTGTGTCTCCTCTACTGGCTGTGTCTCACTCCTCTACTGGCTGTGTCTCACTCCTCTACTGGCTGTGTCTCACTCCTCTACTGGCTGTGTCTCCTCTACTGGCTGTGTCTCACTCCTCTACTGGCTGTGTCTCACTCCTCTACTGGCTGTGTCTCACTCCTCTACTGGCTGTGTCTCGCTCCTCTACTGGCTGTGTCTCACTCTTCTACTGGCTGTGTCTCCTCTACTGGATGTGTCTCACTCCTCTACTGGCTGTGTCTCCTCTACTGGCTGTGTCTCACTCCTCTACTGGCTGTGTCTCACTCCTCTACTGGCTGTGTCTCACTCTTCTACTGGCTGTGTCTCACTCCTCTACTGGCTGTGTCTCACTCCTCTACTGGCTGTGTCTCACTCCTCTACTGGCTGTGTCTCACTCCTCTACTGGCTGTGTCTCCTCTACTGGCTGTGTCTCACTCCTCTACTGGCTGTGTCTCACTCCTCTACTGGCTGTGTCTCACTCTTCTACTGGCTGTGTCTCACTCCTCTACTGGCTGTGTCTCACTCCTCTACTGGCTGTGTCTCACCCCTCTACTGGATGTGTCTCACTCCTCTACTGGCTGTGTCTCCTCTAATGGCTGTGTCTCACTCATCTACTGGCTGTGTCTCCTCTATTGGCTGTGTCTCACTCCTCTACTGGCTGTGTCTCCTCTACTGGCTGTGTCTCACTCCTCTACTGGCTGTGTCTCCTCTACTGGCTGTGTCTCACTCCTCTACTGGCTGTGTCTCCTCTACTGGCTGTGTCTCACGCATCTACTGGCTGTGTCTCCTCTATTGGCTGTGTCTCACTCCTCTACTGGCTGTGTCTCCTCTACTGGCTGTGTCTCACTCCTCTACTGGCTGTGTCTCACTCCTCTACTGGCTGTGTCTCACTCCTCTACTGGCTCTGTCTCACTCCTCTACTGGCTGTGTCTCACTCCTCTACTGGCTGTGTGTCAATCCTCTACTGGCTGTGTCTCCTCTACTGGCTGTGTCTCACTCCTCTACTGGCTGTGTCTCACTCCTCTACTGGCTCTGTCTCACTCCTCTACTGGCTGTGTCTCACTCCTCTACTGGCTGTGTCTCACTCCTCTACTGGCTGTGTCTCCTCTACTGGCTGTGTCTCACTCCTCTACTGGCTGTGTCTCACTCCTCTACTGGCTGTGTCTCACTCCTCTACTGGCTCTGTCTCACTCCTCTACTGGCTGTGTCTCACTCCTCTACTGGCTGTGTCTCACTCCTCTACTGGCTGTGTCTCCTCTACTGGCTGTGTCTCACTCCTCTACTGGCTGTGTCTCACTCCTCTACTGGCTGTGTCTCACTCCTCTACTGGCTCTGTCTCACTCCTCTACTGGCTGTGTCTCACTCCTCTACTGGCTGTGTCTCCTCTACTGGCTGTGTCTCACTCCTCTACTGGCTGTGTCTCCTCTACTGGCTGTGTCTCCTCTACTGGCTGTGTCTCACTCCTCTACTGGCTGTGTCTCACTCCTCTACTGGCTGTGTCTCACTCCTCTACTGGCTCTGTCTCACTCCTCTACTGGCTGTGTCTCACTCCTCTACTGGCTGTGTCTCCTCTACTGGCTGTGTCTCACTCCTCTACTGGCTGTGTCTCCTCTACTGGCTGTGTCTCACTCCTCTACTGACTGTGTCTCACTCCTGTACTGGCTGTGTCACCTCTACTGGCTGTGTCTCACTCCTCTACTGGCTGTGTCTCACTCCTCTACTGGCTGTGTTTCACTCCTCTACTGGCTGTGTCTCCTCTACTGGCTGTGTCTCACTCCTCTACTGACTGTGTCTCACTCCTGTACTGGCTGTGTCTCCTCTACTGGCTGTGTCTCACTCCTCTACTGGCTGTGTCTCACTCCTGTACTGGCTGTGTCTCCTCTACTGGCTGTGTCTCACTCCTCTACTGACTGTGTCTCACTCCTCTACTGGCTGTGTCTCCTCTACTGGCTGTGTCTCACTCCTCTACTGGCTGTGTCTCACTCCTCTACTGGCTGTGTCTCCTCTACTGGCTGTGTCTCACTCCTCTACTGGCTGTGTCTCCTCTACTGGGTGTGTTTCACTCCTCTACTGGCTTTGTCTCACTCCTCTACTGGCTGTGTCTCACTCCTCTACTGGCTGTGTCTCCTCTACTGGATGTGTCTCACTCCTCTACTGGCTGTGTCTCACTCCTCTACTGGGTGTGTTTCACTCCTCTACTGGCTGTGTCTCACTCCTCTACTGGCTGTGTCTCCTCTACTGGGTGTGTTTTACTCCTCTACTGGCTGTGTCTCACTCCTCTACTGGCTGTGTCTCCTCTATTGGCTGTGTCTCACTCCTCTACTGGCTGTGTCTCCTCTACTGGCTGTGTCTCACTCCTCTACTGGCTGTGTCTCACTCCTCTACTGGCTGTGTCTCACTCCTCTACTGGCTGTGTCTCCTCTACTGGGTGTGTTTTACTCCTCTACTGGCTGTGTCTCACTCCTCTACTGGCTGTGTCTCCTCTATTGGCTGTGTCTCACTCCTCTACTGGCTGTGTCTCCTCTACTGGCTGTGTCTCACTCCTCTACTGGCTGTGTCTCACTCCTCTACTGGCTGTGTCTCCTCTACTGGCTGTGTCTCACTCCTCTACTGGCTGTGTCTCACTCCTCTACTGGCTGTGTCTCACTCCTCTACTGGCTGTGTCTCACTCCTCTACTGGCTGTGTCTCACTCCTCTACTGGCTGTGTCTCACTCCTCTACTGGCTGTGTCTCCTCTACTGGCTGTGTCTCACTCCTCTACTGGCTGTGTCTCACTCCTCTACTGGCTGTGTCTCACTCTTCTACTGGCTGTGTCTCCTCTACTGGCTGTGTCTCCTCTACTGGCTGTGTCTCACTCCTCTACTGGCTGTGTCTCCTCTACTGGCTGTGTCTCCTCTACTGGCTGTGTCTCACTCCTCTACTGGCTGTGTCTCCTCTACTGGCTGTGTCTCACTCCTCTACTGGCTGTGTCTCACTCCTCTACTGGCTCTGTCTCACTCCTCTACTGGCTGTGTCTCATTCCTCTACTGGCTGTGTCTCCTCTACTGGCTGTGTCTCACTCCTCTACTGGCTGTGTCTCCTCTACTGGCTGTGACTCCTCTACTGGCTGTGTCTCACTCCTCTACTGACTGTGTCTCACTCCTGTACTGGCTGTGTCTCCTCTACTGGCTGTGTCTCACTCCTCTACTGGCTGTGTCTCACTCCTCTACTGGCTGTGTCTCACTCTTCTACTGGCTGTGTCTCACTCCTCTACTGGCTGTGTCTCACTCCTCTACTGGCTGTGTCTCACTCCTCTACTGACTGTGTCTCACTCCTCTACTGACTGTGTCTCACTCCTCTACTGGCTGTGTCTCCTCTACTGGCTGTGTCTCCTCTACGGACTGTGTCTCACTCCTCTACTGGCTGTCTCTCACTCCTCTACTGGCTGTGTCTCACTCCTCTACTGGCTGTGTCTCACTCCTCTACTGGCTGTGTCTCCTGTACTGGCTGTGTCTCCTGTACTGGCTGTGTCTCACTTCTCGATCTATCTCTCGTTGTCCCTATCCAATGCTTGTCGTGTTTAAATACTGGTGCCTGTTCCCGCCGTCTGGCCCATCAGGAAACTGAGCTCTTCCTCATTGTCTGTTCTTTTGACCAATGGTCAGCCTGATTTGAAGCGCGATGTTGTTAATTTTCGATCCAAACTTCTCATTCTGCCTTAAATCCATTTTTTGTAACCATGCGTCACTCATCTGGCCTGCAAATTTCCGTGGGAAATTATAGTTGCGTTTCCTTTTCTCTGGACCGAAAGTCAGCACACTTTGAGATGTACTGGTCGTTAGTTAATGGAATGCAAGTCTGTTCTGTATGACAACCATCTGGTGTAGCTTGAACTGTTGAAGGGCTTCTAAAACAGATGTAGGGTCAAACAAGTCCTCCTTAATATTTCATGGTTCCCAAACTACTGGGTTGTCACATGAACACACCTCCATGTAACCATGTTCACGCACCGAACACACCACCATGTTCACACACCTCTACGTTCACACACTGAACACACCTCCATGTAACCATGTCCACAGACCGAACACACCTCCACGTTCACATACCTCCACGTTCACACACCTCCAGGTTCACACACCTCCATGTTCACACACCTCCACGTTCACACACCTCCATGTTCATACACCTCCATGTTCACACGCCTCCATGTTCACACACCTCCACGTTCACACACCTCCACGTTCACACACCTCCACGTTCACACACCTCCACGTTCACACACCTCCACGTTCACACACCTCCATGTTCACACACCTCTATGTTCACACACCTCCACGTTCACACACCTCTATGTTCACACACCTCTATGTTCACACACCTACACGTTCACACACCTCCACGTTCACACACCTCTATGTTCACACACCTCTATGTTCACACACCTCTATGTTCACACACCTCCATGTTCACACACCTCCACGTTCACACACCTCCACGTTCACACACCTCCACGTTCACACACCTCCACGTTCACACACCTCCACGTTCACACACCTCCACGTTCACACACCTCCACGTTCACACACCTCCACGTTCACACACCTCCATGTTCACACACCTCTATGTTCACACACCTCCACGTTCACACACCTCTATGTTCACACACCTCTATGTTCACACACCTACACGTTCACACACCTCCACGTTCACACACCTCTATGTTCACACACCTCTATGTTCACACACCTCTATGTTCACACACCTCTATGTTCACACACCTCCACGTTCACACACCTCCATGTTCACACACCTCTACGTTAACACACCTCCACATTCACACACCTCCACATTCACACACCTCCACGTTCACACACCTCCACGTTCACACACCTCCACGTTCACACACCTCCACGTTCACACACCTCCACGTTCACACACCTCCACGTTCACACACCTCCACGTTCACACACCTCTACGTTCACACACCTCTATGTTCACACACCTCCACGTTCACACACCTCCACGTTCACACACCTCTATGTTCACACACCTCCATGTTCACACACCTCCACGTTCACACACCTCCACGTTCACACACCTCCACATTCACACACCTCCACGTTCACACACCTCCACGTTCACACACCTCCACGTTCACACACCTCCACGTTCACACACCTCTACGTTCACACACCTCTATGTTCACACACCTCCACGTTCACACACCTCCACGTTCACACACCTCTATGTTCACACACCTCCACGTTCACACACCTCTATGTTCACACACCTCCACGTTCACACACCTCCACATTCACACACCTCCACGTTCACACACCTCCACGTTCACATACCTCTATGTTCACACACCTCCATGTTGACACATTGAACACACCTGTCTATGTTTAGAAGTCATGACATGCTGTTCTCCTTCTATTCCAGCCATACAGCACCTCCCTTACAGACAGGCTCAGCTAGTGTTCTCTAGGCACATGAAGATGGTTGGACAGAGGAGTCTGTGTCCTTATTTTGTGAGTACAGGAATACCTTGACATTGGTTCGCTTGACTTTTGTTCTTTTCCTGTTTGCTCATTACAACAGATTTCAGATTACACCCATGTGATTTCCTGATTGGTTGATGTGTCGGAACCTTCCACACTGCTGTTTGTCCTTCCAGTATGGACACCATCTTGTTGTGAAAGTGGAGTTGTTGAATCTTTTGTAGTTGCCCTTTTTACGTGTTTTATTAATGCTGACCTTGTCTTCCTCTTCAACTGATGTGGGTCTGATGTGGGTCTGATGTGGGTCTGATGTGGGTCTGATGTTGATCTGATGTGGGTTTGATGTAGGTCTGATGTTGATCTGATGTGGGTTTGATGTTGGTCTGATGTTGATCTGATGTTGGTCTAATGTGAGTTTGATGTAGGTCTGATGTTGATCTGATGTGGGTTTGATGTTGGTCTGATGTTGATCTGATGTGGGTTTGATGTTGATCTGATGTGGGTTTGATGTTGGTCTGATGTTGGTCTGATGTGGGTCTGATGTGGGTTTGATGTTGGTCTGATGTGGGTCTGATGTGGGTCTGATGTTGATCTGATGTGGGTTTGATGTTGGTCTGATGTTGATCTGATGTGGGTTTGATGTTGGTCTGATGTGGGTCTGATGTTGATCTGATGTGGGTTTGATGTTGGTCTGATGTTGGTCTGATGTTGGTCTGATGTTGGTCTGATGTGGGTTTGATGTTGGTTTGATGTTGGTCTGATGTTGATACATGATACAATGTTAATGGCTTGGTGTGCTTGTTCTAATGATGACAAACTAAAATGGTTTCAGTGATAACTCTGCGTGGGGTAGAGATGAGCCACTTGTACATTGAGAGCATGTTCTAGAGTTTTCTATAAATGCTGTCTAACTCCATTGGGGTAGAGATCCCCGCATTCCTCGACTTAAGGGCCACTATAGCGGAGTAATAATGCGCTCACATATCAAGAAATGAGAGCATGAAACGATGGAATCCTGCTAGTTTCAAACATCCCCTAATCTCAACGATAGGTGAGACCCAGGGTCTAGTGCTACCAGATGGACGATACCATTTGGTGGAAGTCCTGTCTACCCACTGTATGTGGAAGTCCTGTCTACCCACTGTATGTGGAAGTCCTGTCTACCCACTGTATGTAGTGTGGAAGTCCTGTCTACCCACTGTATGTGGATGTCCTGTCTACCCACTGTATGTAGTGTGGAAGTCCTGTCTACCCACTGTATGTGGATGTCCTGTCTACCCACTGTATGTGGTGGGGAAGTCCTGTCTACCCACTGTATGTGGAAGTCCTGTCTACCCACTGTATGTAGTGTGGAAGTCCTGTCTACCCACTGTATGTGGAAGTCCTGTCTACCCACTGTATGTGGAAGTCCTGTCTACCCACTGTATGTGGAAGTCCTGTCTACCCACTGCATGTGGACGTCCTGTCTACCCACTGTATGTGGAAGTCCTGTCTACCCACTGTATGTGGAAGTCCTGTCTACCCACTGTATGTGGAAGTCCTGTCTACCCACTGTATGTGGAAGAACTCGTGGCAGTTCAAAGTCTTAAGTAACAGACTGTAAGCAGCTGTTCAAACAACAAACACAGGCCCAGACATCAACCCAGGCCCAGACATCAACCCAGGCCCAGGCGCAGACATCAACCCAGGCCCAGGCATCAACCTAAGCACAGGCCCAGGCATCAACCCAGGCCCAGACATCAACTCAGGCCCAGACATCAACCCGGACCCAGGCATCAACTCAGGCTCAGACATCAACTCAGGCCCAGACATCAACCCGGCCCAGGCATCAACTCAGGCCCAGGCATCAATCCAGTCCCAGAAATCAACCCAGGCCCAGACATCAACTCAGGCCCAGGCATCAACTCAGGCCCAGACATCAACTCAGGCACAGGCATCAATCTAGGCCCAGACATCAACTCAGGCCTAGACATCAACTCTGACGCAGACATCAATCTAGGCCCAGGCATCAATCCAGGCTCAGACATCAATCCAGGCCCAGGCATCAACCCAGGCCCAGACATCAATACAGGCCCAGGCATCAACTCATGCCCAGACATCAACCCGGGCCCAGGCATAAACCCAGGCCCAGACATCAACTCAGGCCTAGACATCAACTCTGACGCAGACATCAATCTAGGCCCAGGCATCAATCCAGGCTCAGACATCAACCCAGGCATCAATCCAGGCCCAGGCATCAACCCAGGCCCAGGCTCAGACATCAACACCGGCCCAGGCATCAACTCAGGCCCAGGCATCAATCCACGCCCAGACATCAACCCAGGCCCAGACATCAACCCAGGCCCAGACATCAACTCAGGCCCAGGCATCAACCCAGGCCCAGGCATCAACCCAGGCCCAGACATCAACTCAGGCCTAGGCATCAACTCAGGCCGAGGCATCAACCCAGGCCCAGACATCAACCCAGGCCCAGACATCAACTCAGGCCCAGACATCAACCCAGGCCCAGACATCAACCCAGGCCCAGACATCAACCCAGGTTCAGACATCAACCCGGGCCCAGGCATCAACCCAGGCTCAGACATTAAACCAGGCCCAGACATCAACCCAGGCCCAGGCACAGACATCAACCCAGGCCCAGGCACCAACCCAGGCCCAGACATCAACCCAGGCCTAGGCTCAGACATCACCCAGGCCCAGACATCAATTCAGGCTCAGACATCAACTCAGGCTCAGACATCAACTCAGGCCTAGGCATCAACCGATGCCCAGACATCAACTCAGGCCCAGGCATCAACCCAGGTCCATACATCAATACAGGCCCAGACATCAACTTAGGCCCAGACATCAACCCAGGCCCAGACATCAACCCAGGCCCAGACATCAACCCAGGCCCAGACATCAACCCAGGCCCAGATATCAAATTAGGCCCAGACATCAACCCAGCCCAGACATCAACTCAGGCCCAGGCATCAACCCAGGCCCAGACATCAACCCAGGCCCAGGCATCAACCCAGGCCCAGGCATCAACCCAGGCCCAGACATCAACCTAGGCCCAGACAACCCAGGCCCAGGCATCAACCCAGGCCCAGACATCAACCCATACCGAGACATCAACTTAGGCCCAGACATCAACCCAGGCCCAGGCATCAACCCAGGCCCAGACATCAACCCAGGCCCAGGCATCAACCCAGGCCCAGGCATCAACCCAGGCCCAGACATCAACCTAGGTCCAGGCCCAGACATCAACCCAGGCCCAGACATCAACCCAGGCCCAGACATCAAATTAGGCCCAGACATCAACCCAGGCCCAGACATCAACTCAGGCCTAGGCATCAACCGAGGCCCAGACATCAACTCAGGCCCGGGCATCAACCCAGGCCCAGACATCAACTTAGGCCCAGACATCAACTTAGGCCCAGGCATCAACCCAGGCCCAGACATCAACCCAGGCCCAGATATCAACTTAGGCCCAGACATCAACCCAGGCCCAGACATCAACTCAGGCCCAGGCTTCAACCCAGGCCCAGACATCAACTCAGGCCCAGGCATCAACCGAGGCCCAAACATCAAATTAGGCCCAGACATCAACCCAGGCCCAGACATCAACTCAGGCCCAGGCATCAAGCCAGGCCCAGGCATAAACCCAGGCCCAGGCCCAGACATCAACCTAGGCCCAGACATCAACCTAGGCCCAGGCCCAGACATCAACCCAGGCCCAGGCATCAACCCAGGCCCAGACATCAACCCAGGCCCAGATATCAACCCAGGCCCAGACATCAACACAGGCCCAGACATCAACACAGGCCCAGACATCAACTTAGGCCCAGACTTCAACCCAGGCCCAGACATCAACCCAGGCCCAGACATCAACCCAGGCCTAGACATCAACCCAGGCCTAGGCATCAACCCAGGCCCAGACATCAACCCAGGCCCAGACATCAACCCAGGCCCACACATCAACGCAGGCTCAGACATCAACCCAGGCACAGGCATCAACCCAGGCCCAGACATCAACGCAGGCCAAGACATCAACCCATACATCAACCCAGGCCCAGACATCAATCCAGGCCCAGGCCAAGACATCAACCCAGGCCCAGACATCAACCCAGGCCCAGGCATCAACCGAGGCCCAAACATCAAATTAGGCCCAGACATCAACCCAGGCCCAGACATTAACTCAGGCCCAGGCATCAAGCCAAGCCCAGACATTAACCCAGTCCCAGGCTCAGACATCAACCCAGGCCCAGACATCAACTCAACCTCAGACATCAACTCAGGCTCAGACATCAACTCAGGCCCAGACATCAACCCAGGCCCAGACATCAACCCAGCCCCAGGCCCAGACATCAACCGATGCACAGGCCCAGGCATCAACCCAGGCCCAGACATCAACTCGGGCCCAGACATCAATCCGGGCCCAGGCATCAACCCAGGCACAGGCTCAGACATTAACGCGGGCCCAGACATCAACTCAGGCCCAGGCATCAATCCAGGCCCAGACATCAACCCAGGCCCAGACATCAACCTAGGCCCAGACATCAACTCAGACCCAGGCATCAACTCAGGCCCAGACATCAACCCGGGCCCAGACATCAACCCAGGCCCAGGCCCAGACATCAACCTAGGCCCAGGCCCAGACATCAACCCAGGCCCAGACATCAAATTAGGCCCAGACATCAACTCAGGCCCAGACATCAACCCAGGCCCAGACATCAACCCAGCCCCAGGCCCAGACATCAACCGATGCACAGGCCCAGGCATCAACCCAGGCCCAGACATCAACTCGGGCCCAGACATCAATCCGGGCCCAGGCATCAACCCAGGCACAGGCTCAGACATAAACGCGGGCCAAGACATCAACTCAGGCCCAGGCATCAATCCAGGCCCAGACATCAACCCAGGCCCAGACATCAACCTAGGCCCAGACATCAACTCAGACCCAGGCATCAACTCAGGCCCAGACATCAACTCAGGCACAGGCATCATTCTAGGCCCAGGCAACAACCCAGGCCCAGACATCAACTCAGGCCCAGACATCAACTCTGACGCAGACATAAATCTAGGCCCAGGCATCAATCCAGGCCCAGACATCAACCCAGGCATCAATCCAGGCCCAGGCATCAACCCAGGCCCAGGCCCAGACATTAATACAGGCCCAGGCATCAACCCAGGCCCAGATATCAACCCAGGCCTAGATATCAACTCAGGCCCAGGCATCAACCTGGGCCCAGGCATCAACTCGGGCCCAGACATCAACTCAGGCCCAGACATCAACGCAGGCCCAGACATCAATCCAGGCCCAGACATCAATCCAGGCCCAGGCATCAACTCAGGCCCAGGCCCAGACATCAACCCAGGCCCAGACATCAACCCAGGCCCAGTCATCAACCCAGGCCCAGGTATCAACCCAGGCTCAGACATCAAACCAGGCCCAGACATCAACCCAAGCCCAGGCTCAGACATCAACCCAGGCCCAGACATCAACCCAGGCCCAGACATCAACCCAGGCCCAGACATCAACTTAGGCCCAGACATCAACCCAGGCCCAGACATCAACTCAGGCCCAGGCATCAACTCAGGCCCAGACATCAACCGAGGCCCAAACATCAAATTAGGCCCAGACATCAACCCAGGCCCAGGCATCAACTCAGGCCCAGGCATCAACCCAGGTCGAGACATCAACCCAGGCCCAGACATCAAACCAGGCGCAGACATCAACCTAGGCCCAGGCCCAGACATCAACCCAGGCCCAGGCATCAACCCAGGCCCAGACATCAACCCAGGCCCAGACATCAACTGAGGCCCAGACATCAACCTAGGCCCAGGCATCAACTCAGGCCCAGGCCCAGACATCAACCCAGGCCCAGGAATCAACCCAGGCCCAGGCATCAACCCAGGCTCAGATATCAAACCAAGCCCAGACATTAACCCAGGCTCAGACATCAACCCAGGCCCATTCATCAACTCAACCTCAGACATCAACTCAGGCTCAGACATCAACTCAGGCCCAGGCATCAACCCAGGCCCAGACATCAACCCAGGCCCAGACATCAACTTAGGCCCAGACATCAACTCAGGCCCAGGCATCAACCCAGGCCCAGACATCAACCCAGGCCCAGATATCAACTTAGGCCCAGACATCAACCCAGGCCCAGACATCAACCCAGGCCCAGACATCAACCCAGGCCCAGACATCAACCCAGGCCCAGACATCAACCCAGGCCGAGACATCAACCCGGGCCCAGGCATCAACCCAGGCCGAGACATCAACCCAGGCCCAGACATCAACCCAGGCCCACACACCAACGCAGGCTCAGACATCAACCCAGGCACAGGCATCAACCCAGGCCCAGACATCAACCTAGGCCCAGACATCAACCCAGGCCCAGACATCAACCCAGGCCCAGACATCAACCCGGGCCCAGGCATCAACCCAGGCCGAGACATCAACCCAGGCCCAGACATCAACCCAGGCCCACACACCAACGCAGGCTCAGACATCAACCCAGGCACAGGCATCAACCCAGGCCCAGACATCAACCCAGGCCCAGACATCAATCCAGGCCCAGGCATCAACTCAGGCCCAGGCCCAGACATCAACCAAGGCCCAGACATTAACCCAGGCCCAGGCATCAACCCAGGCCCAGGCATCAACCGAGGCTCAGACATCAAACCAAGCCCAGACATTAACCCAGGCCCAGGCTCAGACATCAACCCAGGCCCATTCATCAACTCAACCTCAGACATCAACTCAGGCTCAGACATGAACTCAGGCCTAGGCATCAACGGATGCCCAGACATAAACTCAGGCCCAGGCATCAACCCAGGCCCAGACATCAACCCAAGCCCAGACATCAACTTAGGCCCAGACATCAACTCAGGCCCAGGCATCAACCCAGGCCCAGACATCAACCCAGGCCCAGATATCAACTTAGGCCCAGACATCAACCCAGGCCCAGACATCAACCCAGGCCCAGGCCCAGACATCAACTCAGGCCCAGGCATCAAACCAGGCCCAGACATCAAATTAGGCCCAGACATCAACCCAGGCCCAGACATCAACTCAGGCCCAGGCATCAACCCAGGCTCAGGCCCAGACATTAACCCCAGGCCCAGGCCCAGACATCAACCCAGGCCCAGACATCAACCTAGGCCCAGGCCCAGACATCAACCCAAGCCCAGGCATCAACCCAGGCCCAGACATCAACCCAGGCCCAGACATCAACTTAGGCCCAGACATCAACTCAGGCCCAGGCATCAACCCAGGCCTAGACATCAACCCAGGCCCAGATATCAACTTAGGCCCATACATCAACCCAGGCCCAGACATCAACTCAGGCCCAGGCATCAACCCAGGCCCAGACATCAACCCAGGCCCAGACATCAACTTAGGCCCAGACATCAACCCAGGCCCAGGCCCAGACATCAACCTAGGCCCAGGCCCAGACATCAACCCAGGCCCAGACATCAACCCAGCCCCAGGCCCAGACATCAACCGATGCACAGGCCCAGGCATCAACCCAGGCCCAGACATCAACTCGGGCCCAGACATCAATCCGGGCCCAGGCATCAACCCAGGCACAGGCTCAGACATTAACGCGGGCCCAGACATCAACTCAGGCCCAGGCATCAATCCAGGCCCAGACATCAACCCAGGCCCAGACATCAACCTAGGCCCAGACATCAACTCAGACCCAGGCATCAACTCAGGCCCAGACATCAACCCGGGCCCAGACATCAACCCAGGCCCAGGCCCAGACATCAACCTAGGCCCAGGCCCAGACATCAACCCAGGCCCAGACATCAAATTAGGCCCAGACATCAACTCAGGCCCAGACATCAACCCAGGCCCAGACATCAACCCAGCCCCAGGCCCAGACATCAACCGATGCACAGGCCCAGGCATCAACCCAGGCCCAGACATCAACTCGGGCCCAGACATCAATCCGGGCCCAGGCATCAACCCAGGCACAGGCTCAGACATAAACGCGGGCCAAGACATCAACTCAGGCCCAGGCATCAATCCAGGCCCAGACATCAACCCAGGCCCAGACATCAACCTAGGCCCAGACATCAACTCAGACCCAGGCATCAACTCAGGCCCAGACATCAACTCAGGCACAGGCATCATTCTAGGCCCAGGCAACAACCCAGGCCCAGACATCAACTCAGGCCCAGACATCAACTCTGACGCAGACATAAATCTAGGCCCAGGCATCAATCCAGGCCCAGACATCAACCCAGGCATCAATCCAGGCCCAGGCATCAACCCAGGCCCAGGCCCAGACATTAATACAGGCCCAGGCATCAACCCAGGCCCAGATATCAACCCAGGCCTAGATATCAACTCAGGCCCAGGCATCAACCTGGGCCCAGGCATCAACTCGGGCCCAGACATCAACTCAGGCCCAGACATCAACGCAGGCCCAGACATCAATCCAGGCCCAGACATCAATCCAGGCCCAGGCATCAACTCAGGCCCAGGCCCAGACATCAACCCAGGCCCAGACATCAACCCAGGCCCAGTCATCAACCCAGGCCCAGGTATCAACCCAGGCTCAGACATCAAACCAGGCCCAGACATCAACCCAAGCCCAGGCTCAGACATCAACCCAGGCCCAGACATCAACCCAGGCCCAGACATCAACCCAGGCCCAGACATCAACTTAGGCCCAGACATCAACCCAGGCCCAGACATCAACTCAGGCCCAGGCATCAACTCAGGCCCAGACATCAACCGAGGCCCAAACATCAAATTAGGCCCAGACATCAACCCAGGCCCAGGCATCAACTCAGGCCCAGGCATCAACCCAGGTCGAGACATCAACCCAGGCCCAGACATCAAACCAGGCGCAGACATCAACCTAGGCCCAGGCCCAGACATCAACCCAGGCCCAGGCATCAACCCAGGCCCAGACATCAACCCAGGCCCAGACATCAACTGAGGCCCAGACATCAACCTAGGCCCAGGCATCAACTCAGGCCCAGGCCCAGACATCAACCCAGGCCCAGGAATCAACCCAGGCCCAGGCATCAACCCAGGCTCAGATATCAAACCAAGCCCAGACATTAACCCAGGCTCAGACATCAACCCAGGCCCATTCATCAACTCAACCTCAGACATCAACTCAGGCTCAGACATCAACTCAGGCCCAGGCATCAACCCAGGCCCAGACATCAACCCAGGCCCAGACATCAACTTAGGCCCAGACATCAACTCAGGCCCAGGCATCAACCCAGGCCCAGACATCAACCCAGGCCCAGATATCAACTTAGGCCCAGACATCAACCCAGGCCCAGACATCAACCCAGGCCCAGACATTAACCCAAGCCCAGACATCAACTCAGGCCCAGACATAAACCTAGGCCCAGGCCCAGACATCAACCCAGGCCCAGACATCAACTGAGGCCCAGACATCAACTCAGGCCCAGACATCAACCCAGGCCCAGGCCCAGACATCAACCCAGGCCCAGATATCTTCCACAGCCCAGACATCAACCCAGGCCCAGACATCAACCCAGGCCCAGACATCAACCCAGGCCCAGACATCAACCCAGGCCCAGACATCAACCCGGGCCCAGGCATCAACCCAGGCCGAGACATCAACCCAGGCCCAGACATCAACCCAGGCCCACACACCAACGCAGGCTCAGACATCAACCCAGGCACAGGCATCAACTCAGGCCCAGACATCAACCCAGGCCCAGACATCAACCCAGACATCAACCCAGGCCCAGACATCAATCCAGGCCCAGGCATCAACTCAGGCCCAGGCCCAGACATCAACCAAGGCCCAGACATTAACCCAGGCCCAGGCATCAACCCAGGCCCAGGCATCAACCGAGGCTCAGACATCAAACCAAGCCCAGACATTAACCCAGGCCCAGGCTCAGACATCAACCCAGGCCCATTCATCAACTCAACCTCAGACATCAACTCAGGCTCAGACATGAACTCAGGCCTAGGCATCAACGGATGCCCAGACATAAACTCAGGCCCAGGCATCAACCCAGGCCCAGACATCAACCCAAGCCCAGACATCAACTTAGGCCCAGACATCAACTCAGGCCCAGGCATCAACCCAGGCCCAGACATCAACCCAGGCCCAGATATCAACTTAGGCCCAGACATCAACCCAGGCCCAGACATCAACCCAGGCCCAGGCCCAGACATCAACTCAGGCCCAGGCATCAAACCAGGCCCAGACATCAAATTAGGCCCAGACATCAACCCAGGCCCAGACATCAACTCAGGCCCAGGCATCAACCCAGGCTCAGGCCCAGACATTAACCCCAGGCCCAGGCCCAGACATCAACCCAGGCCCAGACATCAACCTAGGCCCAGGCCCAGACATCAACCCAAGCCCAGGCATCAACCCAGGCCCAGACATCAACCCAGGCCCAGACATCAACTTAGGCCCAGACATCAACTCAGGCCCAGGCATCAACCCAGGCCTAGACATCAACCCAGGCCCAGATATCAACTTAGGCCCAGACATCAACCCAGGCCCAGACATCAACTCAGGCCCAGGCATCAACCCAGGCCCAGACATCAACTCAGGCCCAGACATCAACTCAGGCCCAGGCATCAACTCAGGCCCAGACATCAACCGAGTTCCAAACAGCAAATTAGGCCCAGACATCAACCCAGGCCCACACATCAACTCAGGCCCAGGCATCAACCCAGGCCCAGACATCAACCCAGGCCTAGGCATCAACCCAGGCCCAGGCCCAGACATTAACCCAGGCCCAGACATCAACCCAGGCCCAGACATAAACCTAGGCCCAGGCCCAGACATCAACCCAGGCCCAGGCATCAACCCAGACCCATTCATCAACTCAACCTCAGACATCAACTCAGGCTCAGACATCAACTCAGGCCCAGGCATCAACCCAGGCCCAGACATCAACCCAGGCCCAGACATCAACTTAGGCCCAGACATCAACCCAGGCCCAGACATCAACCCAGGCCCAGACATTAACCCAGGCCCAGACATCAACCCAGGCCCAGACATAAACCTAGGCCCAGGCCCAGACATTAACCCAGGCCCAGACATCAACTGAGGCCCAGACATCAACCCAGGCCCAGACATCAACCCAGGCCCAGGCCCAGACATCAACCCAGGCCCAGACATCTTCCCAGGCCCAGACATCAACCAAGGCCCAGACATCAACCCAGGCCCAGACATCAACCCAGGCCCAGACATCAACCCAGGCCCAGACATCAACCCGGGCCCAGGCATCAACCCAGGCCGAGACATCAACCCAGGCCCAGACATCAACCCAGGCCCACACACCAACGCAGGCTCAGACATCAACCCAGGCACAGGCATCAACCCAGGCCCAGACATCAGCCCAGACATCAACCCAGGCCCAGACATCAACCCAGGCCCAGGCATCAACTCAGGACCAGGCCCAGACATCAACCAAGGCCCAGACATCAACCCAGGCCCAGGCATCAACCCAGGCCCAGGCATCAACCGAGGCTCAGACATCAAACCAAGCCCAGACATTAACCCAGGCCCAGGCTCAGACATCAACCCAGGCCCATTCATCAACTCAACCTCAGACATCAACTCAGGCTCAGACATGAACTCAGGCCTAGGCATCAACGGATACCCAGACATCAACTCAGGCCCAGGCATCAACCCAGGCCCAGACATCAACCCAAGCCCAGACATCAACTTAGGCCCAGACATCAACTCAGGCCCAGGCATCAACCCAGGCCCAGACATCAACCCAGGCCCAGATATCAACTTAGGCCCAGACATCAACCCAGGCCCAGACATCAACCCAGGCCCAGGCCCAGACATCAACTCAGGCCCAGGCATCAACCCAGGCCCAGACATCAACTCAGGCCCAGGCATCAACCCAGGCCCAGACATCAACCGAGGCCCAGACATCAAATTAGGCCCAGACATCAACCCAGGCCCAGACATCAACTCAGGCCCAGGCATCAACCCAGGCTCAGGCCCAGACATTAACCCCAGGCCCAGGCCCAGACATCAACCCAGGCCCAGACATCAACCTAGGCCCAGGCCCAGACATCAACCCAGGCCCAGACATCAACTCAGGCCCAGGCATCAACCCAGGCCCAGACATCAACTCTGGCCCAGACATCAACTCAGGCCCAGGCATAAACTCAGGCCCAGACATCAACCGAGTTCCAAACATCAAATTAGGCCCAGACATCAACCCAGGCCCACACATCAACTCAGGCCCAGGCATCAACCCAGGCCCAGACATCAACCCAGGCCTAGGCATCAACCCAGGCCCAGGCCCAGACATTAACCCAGGCCCAGACATCAACCCAGGCCCAGACATAAACCTAGGCCCAGGCCCAGACATCAACCCAGGCCCAGGCATCAACCCAGACCCAGACATCAACCCAGACCCAGACATCAACCCAGGCCCAGACATCAACTGAGGCCCAGACATCAACCCAGGCCCAGACATAACCCAGGCCCAGGCCCAGACATCAACCCAGGCCCAGACATCAACCCAGGCCGAGACATCAACCCGGGCCCAGGCATCAACCCAGGCCGAGACATCAACCCAGGCCCAGACATCAACCCAGGCCCACACACCAACGCAGGCTCAGACATCAACCCAGGCACAGGCATCAACCCAGGCCCAGACATCAACCCAGGCCCAGACATCAACCTTGGCCCAGGCATCAACTCAGGCCCAGGCCCAGACATCAACAAAGGCCCAGACATCAACCCAGGCCCAGGCATCAACCCAGGCCCAGGCATCAACCGAGGCTCAGACATCAAACCAAGCCCAGACATTAACCCAGGCCCAGGCTCAGACATCAACCCAGGCCCATTCATCAACTCAACCTCAGACATCAACTCAGGCTCAGACATCAACTCAGGCCTAGGCATCAACGGGTGCCCAGACATCAACTCAGGCCCAGGCATCAACCCAGGCCCAGACATCAACCCAGGCCCAGACATCAACTTAGGCCCAGACATCAACCCAGGCCCAGGCATCAACCCAGACCCAGACATCAACCCAGGCCCAGACATTAACTGAGGCCCAGACATCAACCCAGGCCCAGACATCAACCCAGGCCCAGACATCAACCCAGGCCGAGACATCAACCCGGGCCGAGGCATCAACCCAGGCCGAGACATCAACCCAGGCCCAGACATCAACCCAGGCCCACACACCAACGCAGGCTCAGACATCAACCCAGGCACAGGCATCAACCCAGGCCCAGACATCAACCCAGGCCCAGACATCAACCCAGGCCCAGACATCAACTTAGGCCCAGACATCAACCTAGGCCCAGACATCAAGCCAGGCCTAGTCCCAGACATCAACCCAGGCCCAGACATCAACCCAGCCCCAGACATCAACCCAGGCCCAGACATCAACTTAGGCCCAGACACCAACTCAGGCCCAGGCATCAACCCAGGCCCAGACATCAACCCAGGCCCAGATATCAACTTAGGCCCAGACATCAACCCAGGCCCAGACATCAACTCAGGCCCAGGCATCAACCCAGGCCCAGACCTCAACTCAGATCCAGACATCAACTCAGGCCCAGGCATCAACTCAGGCCCAGACATCAACCGAGTTCCAAATATCAAATTAGGCCCAGACATCAACCCAGGCCCAGACATCAACTCAGGCCCAGGCATCAAACAGGCCCAGACATCAACCCAGGCCTAGGCATCAACCCAGGCCCAGGCCCAGACATTAACCCAGGCCCAGACATCAACCCAGGCCCAGACATAAACCTAGGCCCAGGCCCAGACATCAACCCAGGCCCAGGCATCAACCCAGACCCAGACATCAACCCAGGCCCAGACATCAACTGAGGCCCAGACATCAACCCAGGCCCAGACATCAGCCCAGGCCCAGACATCAACCCAGGCCCAGACATCTTCCCAGGCCCAGACATCAACCCAGGCCCAGACATCAACCCAGGCCCAGACATCAACCCAGGCCGAGACATCAAACCGGGCCGAGACATCAACCCAGGCCCAGACATCAACCCAGGCCCACACACCAACGCAGGCTCAGACATCAACCCAGGCACAGGCATCAACCCAGGCCCAGACATCAACCCAGGCCCAGACATCAACCCAGGCCCAGACATCAATCCAGGCCCAGGCATCAACTCAGGCCCAGGCCCAGACATCAACCAAGGCCCAGACATCAACCCAGGCCCAGGCATCAACCCAGGCCCAGGCATCAACCGAGGCTCAGACATCAAACCAAGCCCAGACATTAACCCAGGCCCATTCATCAACTCAACCTCAGACATCAACTCAGGCTCAGACATCAACTCAGGCCTAGGCATCAACGGATGCCCAGACATCAACTCAGGCCCAGGCATAAACCCAGGCCCAGACATCAACCCAGGCCCAGACATCAACTTAGGCCCAGACATCAACTCAGGCCCAGGCATCAACCAGGGCCCAGACATCAACCCAGGCCCAGATATCAACTTAGGCCCAGACATCAACCCAGGCCCAGACATCAACCCAGGCCCAGACATCAACTCAGGACCAGGCATCAACCCAGGCCCAGACATCAACTCAGGCCCAGGCATCAACCCAGGCCCAGACATCAACCGAGGCCCAGACATCAAATTAGGCCCAGACATCAACCCAGGCCCAGACATCAACTCAGGCCCAGGCATCAACCCAGGCACAGGCCCAGACATTAACCCCAGGCCCAGGCCCAGACATCAACCTAGGCCCAGGCCCAGACATCAACCCAAGCCCAGGCATCAACCCAGGCCCAGACAGCAACTTAGGCCCAGACATCAACCTAGGCCCAGACATCAACCCAGGCCTAGGCCCAGACATCAACCTAGGCCCAGACATCAACCCAGGCCCAGACATCAACCCAGGCCCAGACATCAACTTAGGCCCAGACATCAACTCAGGCCCAGGCATCAACCCAGGCCCAGACATCAACCCAGACCCAGATATCAACTTAGGCCCAGACATCAACCCAGGCCCAGACATCAACCCAGGCCCAGACATCAACTCAGGCCCAGGCATCAACCCAGGCCCAGACATCAACTGTGGCCCAGACATCAACCTAGGCCCAGACATCAACCCAGGCCCAGGCCCAGACATCAACCCAGGCCCAGACATCTTCCCAGGCCCAGACATCAACCCAGGCCCAGACATCAACCCAGGCCCAGACATCAACCCAGGCCTAGACATCAACCCAGACCCAGGCATCAACCCAGGCCGAGATATCAATCCAGGCCCAGACATCAACCCAGGCCCACACACCAACGCAGGCTCAGACATCAACCCAGTCACAGGCATCAACCCAGGCTCAGACATCAACGCAGGCCCAGACATCAACCCAGACATCAACCCAGGTCCAGACATCAATCCAGGCCCGGGCATCAACTCAGGCCCAGGCCCAGACATCAACCCAGGCCCAGACATCAACCTAGGCCCAGACATCAACCCAGGCCCAGGCATCAACGCAGGCTCAGACATCAAACCAAGCCCAGATATTAACCCAGGCCCAGGCTCAGACATATACCCAGGCCCATTCATCAACTCAACCTCAGACATCAACTCAGGCTCAGACATCAACTCAGGCCTAGGCATCAAACGAGGCCCAGACATCAACTCAGGCCCAGGCATCAACCCAGGCCCAGACATCAACCCAGGCCCAGACATCAACTCAGGCCCAGGCATCAACCCAGGCCCAGACATCAACCCAGGCCCAGATATCAACTTAGGCCCAGACATGAATCCAGGCCCAGACATCAACCCAGGCCCAGGCCCAGACATCAACTCAGGCCCAGGCATCAACCCAGGCCCAGACATCAACTCAGGCCCAGGCATCAACCCAGGCCCAGACATCAACCGAGGCCCAGACATCAACCGAGGCCCAGACATCAAATTAGGCCCAGACATCAAACCAGGCCCAGACATCAACTCAGGCCCAGACAACAACCCAGGCCCAGATATCAACTTAGGCCCAGACATCAACCCAGGCCCAGACATCAACCCAGGCCCAGGCCCAGACATCAACCCAGGCCCAGACATCAATCTAGGCCCAGGCCCAGACATCAACCCAAGCCCAGGCATCAACCCAGGCCCAGACATCAAATCAGGCCCAGACATCAACTTAGGCCCAGACATCAACCTAGGCCCAGACATCAACCCAGGCCTAGTCCAAGACATCAACCCAGGCCCAGACATCAACACAGGCCCAGACATCAACTTAGGCCCAGACATCAACTCAGGCCCAGGCATCAACCCAGGCCCAGACATCAACCCAGGCCCAGATATCAACTTAGGCCCAGGCATCAACCCAGGCCCAGACATCAACCCAGGCCCAGGCCCAGACATCAACTCACGCCCAGGCGTCAACCCAGGCCCAGACATCAACCCAGGCCCTAATATCAACTTAGGCCCAGACATCAACCCAGGCCCAGACATCAACCCAGGCCCAGGCATCAACTCAGGCCCAGGCATCAACCCAGGCCCAGACATCAACTCAGGCCCAGGCATCAACCCAGGCCCAGACATCAACCCAGGCCTAGGCATCAACCCAGGCCCAGGCCCAGACATTAACCCAGGCCCAGACATCTTTCCAGGCCCAGACATCAACCCAGGCCTAGACATCAACCCAGGCCCAGACATCAACCCAGGCCCAGACATCAACCCAGGCCCAGACATCAACCCAGGCCTAGACATCAACCCGGGCCCAGACATCAACCCAGGCCGAGACATCAACCCAGGCCCAGACATCAACCCAGGCCCACACACCAACGCAGAATCAGACATCAACCCAGGCCCAGACATCAACCCAGACATCAACCCAGGCGCAGACATCAATCCAGGCCCAGGCATCAACTCAGGCCCAGTCCCAGACATCAACCCAGGCCCAGACATCAACCCAGGCCCAGGCATCAACCCAGGCCCAGGCATCAACGGAGGCTCAGACATCAAACCAAGCCCATTCATCAACTCAACCTCAGACATCAACTCAGGCTCAGACATCAACTCAGGCCTAGGCATCAACGGATGCCCAGACATCAACTCAGGCCCAGGCATCAACCCAGGCCCAGACATCAACCCAGGCCCAGACATCAACTCAGGCCCAGGCATCAACCCAGGCCCAGACATCAACCCAGGCCCAGATATCAACTTAGGCCCAGACATCAACCCAGGCCCAGGCCCAGACATCAACTCAGGCCCAGGCATCAACCCAGGCCCAGACATCAACTCAGGCCCAGGCATCAACCCAGGCCCAGACATCAACCGAGGCCCAGACATCAAATTAGGCCCAGACATCAACCAAAGGCCCAGACATCAACTCAGGCCCAGGCATCAACCCAGGCTCAGGACCAGACATGAACCCCAGGCTCAGGCCCAGACATCAACCCAGGCCCAGACATCAACCTAGGCCCAGGCCCAGACGTCAACCCAAGCCCAGGCATCAACCCAGGCCCAGACATCAACCCAGGCCCAGACATCAACTTAGGCCCAGACATCAACCTAGGCCCAGACATCAACCCAGGCCTAGGCCCAGACATCAACCCAGGCTCAGACATCAACCCAGACCCAGACATCAACCCAGGCCCAGACATCAACTTAGGCCCAGACATCAACTCAGGCCCAGGCATCAACCCAGGCCCAGACATCAACTCAGGCCCAGGCATCAACCCAGGCCCAGACATCAACCCAGGCCTAGGCATCAACCCAGGCCCAGGCCCAGACATTAACCCAGGCCCAGACATCAACCCAGGCCCAGACATAAACCTAGGCCCAGGCCCAGACATCAACCCAGGCCCAGGCATCAACCCAGACCCAGACATCAACCCAGGCCCAGACATCAACTGAGGCCCAGACATCAACCCAGGCCCAGACATAGCCCAGGCCCAGACAGCAACCCAGGCCCAGACATCAACCCAGGCCGAGACATCAACCCGGGCCCAGGCATCAACCCAGGCCGAGACATCAACCCAGGCCCAGACATCAACCCAGGCCCACACACCAACGCAGGCTCAGACATCAACCCAGGCACAGGCATCAACCCAGGCCCAGACATCAACCCAGGCCCAGACAACAACCCAGGCCCAGGCATCAACTCAGGCCCAGGCCCAGACATCAACCAAGGCCCAGACATCAACCCAGGCCTAGGCATCAACCCAGGCCCAGGCATCAACCGAGGCTCAGACATCAAACCAAGCCCAGACATTAACCCAGGCCCAGGCTCAGACATCAACCCAGGCCCATTCATCAACTCAACCTCAGACATCAACTCAGGCTCAGACATCAACTCAGGCCTAGGCATCAACGGGTGCCCAGACATCAACTCAGGCCCAGGCATCAACCCAGGCCCAGACATCAACCCAGGCCCAGACATCAACTTAGGCCCAGACATCAACCCAGGCCCAGGCATCAACCCAGACCCAGACATCAACCCAGGCCCAGACATTAACTGAGGCCCAGACATCAACCCAGGCCCAGACATCAACCCAGGCCCAGACATCAACCCAGGCCGAGACATCAACCCGGGCCCAGGCATCAACCCAGGCCGAGACATCAACCCAGGCCCAGACATCAACCCAGGCCCACACACCAACGCAGGCTCAGACATCAACCCAGGCACAGGCATCAACCCAGGCCCAGACATCAACCTAGGCCCAGACATCAACCCAGGCCCAGACATCAACTTAGGCCCAGACATCAACCTAGGCCCAGACATCAAGCCAGGCCTAGTCCCAGACATCAACCCAGGCCCAGACATCAACCCAGCCCCAGACATCAACCCAGGCCCAGACATCAACTTAGGCCCAGACACCAACTCAGGCCCAGGCATCAACCCAGGCCCAGACATCAACCCAGGCCCAGATATCAACTTAGGCCCAGACATCAACCCAGGCCCAGACATCAACTCAGGCCCAGGCATCAACCCAGGCCCAGACCTCAACTCAGATCCAGACATCAACTCAGGCCCAGGCATCAACTCAGGCCCAGACATCAACCGAGTTCCAAATATCAAATTAGGCCCAGACATCAACCCAGGCCCAGACATCAACTCAGGCCCAGGCATCAAACAGGCCCAGACATCAACCCAGGCCTAGGCATCAACCCAGGCCCAGGCCCAGACATTAACCCAGGCCCAGACATCAACCCAGGCCCAGACATAAACCTAGGCCCAGGCCCAGACATCAACCCAGGCCCAGGCATCAACCCAGACCCAGACATCAACCCAGGCCCAGACATCAACTGAGGCCCAGACATCAACCCAGGCCCAGACATCAGCCCAGGCCCAGACATCAACCCAGGCCCAGACATCTTCCCAGGCCCAGACATCAACCCAGGCCCAGACATCAACCCAGGCCCAGACATCAACCCAGGCCGAGACATCAAACCGGGCCGAGACATCAACCCAGGCCCAGACATCAACCCAGGCCCACACACCAACGCAGGCTCAGACATCAACCCAGGCACAGGCATCAACCCAGGCCCAGACATCAACCCAGGCCCAGACATCAACCCAGGCCCAGGCATCAACTCAGTCCCAGGCTCAGACATCAACCCAGGCCCATTCATCAACTCAACCTCAGACATCAACTCAGGCTCAGACATCAACTCAGGCCTAGGCATCAACGGATGCCCAGACATCAACTCAGGCCCAGGCATAAACCCAGGCCCAGACATCAACCCAGGCCCAGACATCAACTTAGGCCCAGACATCAACTCAGGCCCAGGCATCAACCAGGGCCCAGACATCAACCCAGGCCCAGATATCAACTTAGGCCCAGACATCAACCCAGGCCCAGACATCAACCCAGGCCCAGACATCAACTCAGGACCAGGCATCAACCCAGGCCCAGACATCAACTCAGGCCCAGGCATCAACCCAGGCCCAGACATCAACCGAGGCCCAGACATCAAATTAGGCCCAGACATCAACCCAGGCCCAGACATCAACTCAGGCCCAGGCATCAACCCAGGCTCAGGCCCAGACATTAACCCCAGGCCCAGGCCCAGACATCAACCTAGGCCCAGGCCCAGACATCAACCCAAGCCCAGGCATCAACCCAGGCCCAGACAGCAACTTAGGCCCAGACATCAACCTAGGCCCAGACATCAACCCAGGCCTAGGCCCAGACATCAACCTAGGCCCAGACATCAACCCAGGCCCAGACATCAACCCAGGCCCAGACATCAACTTAGGCCCAGACATCAACTCAGGCCCAGGCATCAACCCAGGCCCAGACATCAACCCAGACCCAGATATCAACTTAGGCCCAGACATCAACCCAGGCCCAGACATCAACCCAGGCCCAGACATCAACTCAGGCCCAGGCATCAACCCAGGCCCAGACATCAACTGTGGCCCAGACATCAACCTAGGCCCAGACATCAACCCAGGCCCAGGCCCAGACATCAACCCAGGCCCAGACATCTTCCCAGGCCCAGACATCTTCCCAGGCCCAGACATCAACCCAGGCCCAGACATCAACCCAGGCCCAGACATCAACCCAGGCCTAGACATCAACCCAGACCCAGGCATCAACCCAGGCCGAGATATCAATCCAGGCCCAGACATCAACCCAGGCCCACACACCAACGCAGGCTCAGACATCAACCCAGTCACAGGCATCAACCCAGGCTCAGACATCAACGCAGGCCCAGACATCAACCCAGACATCAACCCAGGTCCAGACATCAATCCAGGCCCGGGCATCAACTCAGGCCCAGGCCCAGACATCAACCCAGGCCCAGACATCAACCCAGGCCCAGACATCAACCCAGGCCCAGGCATCAACCCAGGCTCAGACATCAAACCAAGCCCAGATATTAACCCAGGCCCAGGCTCAGACATATACCCAGGCCCATTCATCAACTCAACCTCAGACATCAACTCAGGCTCAGACATCAACTCAGGCCTAGGCATCAAACGAGGCCCAGACATCAACTCAGGCCCAGGCATCAACCCAGGCCCAGACATCAACCCAGGCCCAGACATCAACTCAGGCCCAGGCATCAACCCAGGCCCAGACATCAACCCAGGCCTAGATATCAACTTAGGCCCAGACATGAATCCAGGCCCAGACATCAACCCAGGCCCAGGCCCAGACATCAACTCAGGCCCAGGCATCAACCCAGGCCCAGACATCAACTCAGGCCCAGGCATCAACCCAGGCCCAGACATCAACCGAGGCCCAGACATCAACCGAGGCCCAGACATCAAATTAGGCCCAGACATCAACCCAGGCCCAGACATCAACTCAGGCCCAGACAACAACCCAGGCCCAGATATCAACTTAGGCCCAGACATCAACCCAGGCCCAGGCCCAGACATCAACCCAGGCCCAGACATCAATCTAGGCCCAGGCCCAGACATCAACCCAAGCCCAGGCATCAACCCAGGCCCAGACATCAAATCAGGCCCAGACATCAACTTAGGCCCAGACATCAACCTAGGCCCAGACATCAACCCAGGCCTAGTCCCAGACATCAACCCAGGCCCAGACATCAACACAGGCCCAGACATCAACTTAGGCCCAGACATCAACTCAGGCCCAGGCATCAACCCAGGCCCAGACATCAACCCAGGCCCAGATATCAACTTAGGCCCAGGCATCAACCCAGGCCCAGACATCAACCCAGGCCCAGGCCCAGACATCAACTCACGCCCAGGCGTCAACCCAGGCCCAGACATCAACCCAGGCCCTAATATCAACTTAGGCCCAGACATCAACCCAGGCCCAGACATCAACCCAGGCCCAGGCATCAACTCAGGCCCAGGCATCAACCCAGGCCCAGACATCAACTCAGGCCCAGGCATCAACCCAGGCCCAGACATCAACCCAGGCCTAGGCATCAACCCAGGCCCAGGCCCAGACATTAACCCAGGCCCAGACATCTTTCCAGGCCCAGACATCAACCCAGGCCTAGACATCAACCCAGGCCCAGACATCAACCCAGGCCCAGACATCAACCCAGGCCCAGACATCAACCCAGGCCTAGACATCAACCCGGGCCCAGACATCAACCCAGGCCGAGACATCAACCCAGGCCCAGACATCAACCCAGGCCCACACACCAACGCAGAATCAGACATCAACCCAGGCCCAGACATCAACCCAGACATCAACCCAGGCGCAGACATCAATCCAGGCCCAGGCATCAACTCAGGCCCAGGCCCAGACATCAACCCAGGCCCAGACATCAACCCAGGCCCTGGCATCAACCCAGGCCCAGGCATCAACGGAGGCTCAGACATCAAACCAAGCCCAGACATTAACCTAGGTTCAGGCTCAGACATCAACCCAGGCCCATTCATCAACTCAACCTCAGACATCAACTCAGGCTCAGACATCAACTCAGGCCTAGGCATCAACGGATGCCCAGACATCAACTCAGGCCCAGGCATCAACCCAGGCCCAGACATCAACCCAGGCCCAGACATCAACTTAGGCCCAGACATCAACTCAGGCCCAGGCATCAGCCCAGGCCCAGACATCAACCCAGGCCCAGATATCAACTTAGGCCCAGACATCAACCCAGGCCCAGGCCCAGACATCAACTCAGGCCCAGGCATCAACCCAGGCCCAGACATCAACTCAGGCCCAGGCATCAACCCAGGCCCAGACATCAACCGAGGCCCAGACATCAAATTAGGCCCAGACATCAACCAAAGGCCCAGACATCAACTCAGGCCCAGGCATCAACCCAGGCTCAGGACCAGACATGAACCCCAGGCTCAGGCCCAGACATCAACCCAGGCCCAGACATCAACCTAGGCCCAGGCCCAGACGTCAACCCAAGCCCAGGCATCAACCCAGGCCCAGACATCAACCCAGGCCCAGACATCAACTTAGGCCCAGACATCAACCTAGGCCCAGACATCAACCCAGGCCTAGGCCCAGACATCAACCCAGGCTCAGACATCAACCCAGGCCCAGACATCAACCCAGGCCCAGACATCAACTTAGGCCCAGACATCAACTCAGGCCCAGGCATCAACCCAGGCCCAGACATCAACTCAGGCCCAGGCATCAACCCAGGCCCAGACATCAACCGAGGCCCAGACATCAAATTAGGCCCAGACATCAACCCAGGCCTAGACATCAACTCAGGCCCAGGCATTAACCCAGGCTCAGGACCAGACATGAACCCCAGGCTCAGGCCCAGACATCAACCCAGGCCCAGACATCAACCTAGGCCCAGGCCCAGACATAAACCCAAGCCCAGGCATCAAACCAGGCCCAGACATCAACCCAGGCCCAGACATCAACTTAGGCCCAGACATCAACCTAGGCCCAGACATCAACCCAGGCCTAGGCCCAGACATCAACCCAGGCTCAGACATCAACCCAGGCCCAGACATCAACCCAGGCCCAGACATCAACTTAGGCCCAGACATCAACTCAGGCCCAGGCATCAATCCAGGCCCAGACATCAACCCAGACATCAACTTAGGCCCAGACATCAACCCAGGCCCAGACATCAACCCAGACATCAACTCAGACATCAACTTAGGCCCAGGCATCAACCCAGGCCCAGACATTAACCGAGGCCCAGACATCAAATTAGGCCCAGACATCAACCCAGGCCCAGACATCAACTCAGGCGCAGGCATCAAACCAGGCTCAGGCCCAGACATTAACCCCAGGCCCAGGCCCAGACATCAACCCAGGTCCAGACATCAACCTAGGCCCAGGCCCAGGCATCAAGCCAAGCCCAGGCATCAACCCAGGCCCAGACATCAACCCAGGCCCAGACATCAACTTAGGCCCAGACATCAATTCAGGCCCAGACATCAACCCAGGCCTAGGCCCAGACATCAAACCAGGCCCAGACATCAACCCAGGCCACGACATCAACCCAGGCCCAGACATCAACTTAGGCCCAGACTTCAACCTAGGCCCAGACATCAACGCAGGCTCAGACATCAACCCAGGCACAGGCATCAACCCAGGCCCAGACATCAACGCGGGCCCAGACATCAACCCAGACATCAACCCAGGCCCAGACATCAACTCAGTCCCAGGCATCAACCCAGGCCCAGACATCAAACTAGGCCCAGAAATCAACCCAGGCCCAGACATCAACTTAGGCCAAACATCAACCCAGGTCGAGGCCCAGACATCAACCCAGGCCCAGACATCAACTCAGGCCCAGACATCAACTCAGACATCAATGCAAGCCGAGACATCAACTCAGACATCAACACAGGCCCAGACATCAACGCAGGCCCAGACATCAACCCAGGCCCAGACATCAACGCAGGCCCAGACATCAACCGAGGCCCAGATATCAACCCAGGCCCAGACATCAACTCAGTCCCAGGCATCAACCCAGGCCCAGACATCAAACTAGGCCCAGAAATCAACCCAGGCCCAGACATCAACCCAGGCCCAGACATCAACTTAGGCCAAACATCAACCCAGGTCCAGGTTCAGACATCAACCCAGGCCCAGACATCAACCCAGGCCCAGACATCAACTCAGACATCAATGCAGGCCGAGACATCAACTCAGACATCAACACAGGCCCAGACATCAACGCAGGCCCAGACATCAACCCAGAAATCAACCCAGGCCCAGACATGAACCGAGGCCCAGATATCAACCCAGGCCCAGACATCAACTCAGTCCCAGGCATCAACCCAGGCCCAGACATCAAACTAGGCCCAGAAATCAACCCAGGCCCAGACATCAACCCAGGCCCAGACATCAACTTAGGCCAAACATCAACCCAGGTCCAGGCCCAGACATCAACCCAGGCCCAGACATCAACTCAGGCCCAGACATCAACTCAGACATCAATGCAAGCCGAGACATCAACTCAGACATCAACACAGGCCCAGACATCAACCCAGAAATCAACCCAGGCCCAGACATCAACGCAGGCCCAGACATCAACCGAGGCCCAGATATCAACCCAGGCCCAGACATCAACTCAGTCCCAGGCATCAACCCAGGCCCAGACATCAAACTAGGCCCAGAAATCAACCCAGGCCCAGACATCAACTTAGGCCAAACATCAACCCAGGTCCAGGCCCAGACATCAACCCAGGCCCAGACATCAACTCAGACATCAATGCAGGCTGAGACATCAACTCAGACATCAACACAGGCCCAGACATCAACCCAGAAATCAACCCAGGCCCAGACATGAACCGAGGCCCAGATATCAACCCAGGCCCAGACATCAACTTAGGCCCAGAGATCAACCCAGGCCCAGACATCAACCCAGGCCCAGGCATCAACCCAGGCCCAGGCATCAACCCAGGCCCAGACCCAGACATCAACCCAGGCCCAGACATCAACTTAGGCCCAGGCATCAACTCAGGCTCAGACATCAACTCAGGCCTAGGCATCAACCGAGGCCCAGACATCAACTCAGGCCCAGGCATCAACCCAGGCCCAGACATCAACCCAGGCCCAGACATCAACTCAGGCCCAGGCATCAACCCAGGCCCAGACATCAACCCAGGCCCATATATCAACTTAGGCCCAGACATGAACCCAGGCACAGACATCAACCCAGGCCCAGGCCCAGACATCAACTCAGGCCCAGGCATCAACCCAGGCCCAGACATCAACTTAGGCCCAGACATCAACCCAGGCCCAGACATCAACCCAGGCCCAGGCCCAGACATCTACCCAGGCCCAGACATCAATCTAGGCCCAGGCCCAAACATCAACCCAAGCCCAGGCATCAACCCAGGCCCAGACATCAAATCAGGCCCATACATCAACTTAGGCCCAGACATCAACCTAGGCCCAGACATCAACCCAGGCCTAGTCCCAGACATCAACCCAGGCCCAGACATCAACACAGGCCCAGACAGCAACTTAGGCCCAGACATCAACTCAGGCCCAGGCATCAACCCAGGCCCAGACATCAACCCAGGCCGAGATATCAACTTAGGCCCAGGCATCAACCCAGGCCCAGACATCAGCCCAGGCCCAGACATCAACTCACGCCCAGGCATCAACCCAGGCCCAGACATCAACCCAGGCCCAGATATCAACTTAGGCCCAGACATCAACCCAGGCCCAGACATCAACCCAGGCCCAGGCCCAGACATCAACTCAGGCCCAGGCATCAACCCAGGCCCAGACATCAACTCAGGCCCAGGCATCAACCCAGGCCCAGACATCAACCCAGGCCTAGGCATCAACCCAGGCCCAGGCCCAGACATTAACCCAGGCCCAGACATCTTCCCAGGCCCAGACATCTTCCCAGGCCCAGACATCAACCCAGGCCCAGACATCAACCCAGGCCCAGACATCAACCCAGGCCCAGACATCAACCAAGGCCTAGACATCAACCCGGGCCCAGACATCAACCCAGGCCGAGACATCAACCCAGGCCCAGACATCAACCCAGGCCCACACACCAACGCAGAATCAGACATCAACCCAGGCCCAGACATCAACCCAGGCCCAGACAAAAATCCAGGTCCAGGCATCAATTCAGGCCCAGGCCCAGACATCAATCCAGGCCCAGACATCAACCCAGGCCCAGGCATCAACCCAGGCCCAGGCATCAACGGAGGCTCAGACATCAAACCAAGCCCAGACATTAACCTAGGCCCAGGCTCAGACATCAACCCAGGCCCATTCATCAACTCAACCTCAGACATCAACTCAGGCTCAGACATCAACTCAGGCCTAGGCATCAACGGATGCCCAGACATCAACTCAGGCCCAGGCATCAACCCAGGCCCAGACATCAACCCAGGCCCAGACATCAACTTAGGCCCAGACATCAACTCAGGCCGAGGCATCAACCCAGGCCCAGACATCAACCCAGGCCCAGATATCAACTTAGGCCCAGACATCAACCCAGGCCCAGACATCAACCCAGGCCCAGGCCCAGGCATCAACCCAGGCCCAGACATCAACTCAGGCCCAGGCATCAACCCAGGCCCAGACATCAACCGAGGCCCAGACATCAAATTAGGCCCAGACATCAACCCAGGCCCAGACATCAACTCAGGCCCAGGCATAACCCAGGCTCAGGACCAGACATGAACCTCAGGCTCAGGCCCAGACATCAACCCAGGCCCAGACATCAACCTAGGCCCAGGCCCAGACATCAACCCAAGCCCAGGCATCAACCCAGTCCCAGACATCAACCCAGGCCCAGACATCAACTTAGGCCCAGACATCAACTTAGGCCCAGACATCAACCCAGGCCTAGGCCCAGAGATCAACCCAGGCTCAGACATCAACCCAGGCCCAGACATCAACCCAGGCCCAGACATCAACTTAGGCCCAGACATCAACTCAGGCCCAGGCATCAACCCAGGCCCAGACATCAACCCAGACATCAACTTAGGCCCAGACATCAACCCAGGCCCAGACATCAACCCAGGCCCAGGCCCAGACATCAACTCAGACATCAACTTAGGCCTAGGCATCAACCCAGGCCCAGACATTAACCGAGGCCCAGACATCAAATTAGGCCCAGACATCAACCCAGGCCCAGACATCAACTCAGGCGCAGGCATCAAACCAGGCTCAGGCCCAGACATTAACCCCAGGCCCAGGCCCAGACATCAACCCAGGTCCAGACATCAACCTAGGCCCAGGCCCAGGCATCAACCCAGGCCCAGACATCAACCCAGGCCCAGACATCAACTTAGGCCCAGACATCAACCTAGGCCCAGACATCAACCCAGGCCTAGGCATCAACCCAGGCCCAGACATCAAATTAGGCCCAGACATCAACTCAGGCCCATGCATCAACTCAGGCCCATGCATCAACCCAGGCTCAGGACCAGACATGAACCCCAGGCTCAGGCCCAGACATCAACCCAGGCCCAGACATCAACCTAGGCCCAGGCCCAGACATCAACCCAAGCCCAGGCATCAACCCAGGCCCAGACATCAACCCAGGCCCAGACATCAACTTAGGCCCAGACATCAACCTAGGCCCAGACATCAACCCAGGCCTAGGCCCAGAGATCAACCCAGGCTCAGACATCAACCCAGGCCCAGACATCAACCCAGGCCCAGACATCAACTTAGGCCCAGACATCAACTCAGGCCCAGGCATCAACCCAGGCCCAGACATCAACCCAGACATCAACTTAGGCCCAGACATCGACCCAGGCCCAGACATCAACCCAGGCCCAGGCCCAGACATCAACTCAGACATCAACTTAGGCCCAGGCATCAACCCAGGCCCAGACATTAACCGAGGCCCAGACATCAAATTAGGCCCAGACATCAACCCAGGCCCAGACATCAACTCAGGCGCAGGCATCAAACCAGGCTCAGGCCCAGACATTAACCCCAGGCCCAGGCCCAGACATCAACCCAGGTCCAGACATCAACCTAGGCCCAGGCCCAGGCATCAACCCAGGCCCAGACATCAACCCAGGCCCAGACATCAACTTAGGCCCAGACATCAACCTAGGCCCAGACATCAACCCAGGCCTAGGCATCAACCCAGGCCCAGGCCCAGACATTAACCCAGGCCCAAACATCTTCCCAGGCCCAGACATCAACCCAAACCCAGACATCAACCCAGGCCCAGACATCAACCCAGGCCCAGACATCAACCCAGGCCCAGACATCAACCCAGGCCCAGACATCAACCCAGGCCTAGACATCAACCCGGGCCCAGACATCAACCCAGGCCGAGACATCAACCCAGGCCCAGACATCAACCCAGGCCCACACACCAACGCAGAATCAGACATCAACCCAGGCCCAGACATCAACCTAGGCCCAGACATCAATCCAGGCCCAGGCATCAACTCAGGCCCAGGCCCAGACATCAACCCAGGCCCAGACATCAACCCAGGCCCAGGCATCAACCCAGGCCCAGGCATCAACGGAGGCTCAGACATCAAACCAAGCCCAGACATTAACCTAGGCCCAGGCTCAGACATCAACCCAGGCCCATTCATCAACTCAACCTCAGACATCAACTCAGGCTCAGACATCAACTCAGGCCTAGGCATCAACGGATGCCCAGACATCAACTCAGGCCCAGGCATCAACCCAGGCCCAGACATCAACCCAGGCCCAGACATCAACTTAGGCCCAGACATCAACTCAGGCCCAGGCATCAACCCAGGCCCAGACATCAATCCAGGCCCAGATATCAACTTAGGCCCAGACATCAACCCAGGCCCAGACATCAACCCAGGCCCAGGCCCAGACATCAACTCAGGCCCAGGCATCAACCCAGGCCCAGACATCAACTCAGGCCCAGGCATCAACCCAGGCCCAGACATCAACCGAGGCCCAGCCATCAAATTAGGCCCAGACATCAACCCAGGCCCAGACATCAACTCAGGCCCAGGCATCAACCCAGGCTCAGGACCAGACATGAACCCCAGGCTCAGGCCCAGACATCAACCCAGGCCCAGACATCAACCTAGGCCCAGGCCCAGACATCAACCCAAGCCCAGGCATCAACCCAGGCCCAGACATTAACCCAGGCCCAGACATCAACTTAGGCCCAGACATCAACCTAGGCCCAGACATCAACCCAGGCCTAGGCCTAGACATCAACCCAGGCTCAGACATCAACCCAGGCCCAGACATCAACCCAGGCCCAGACATCAACTTAGGCCCAGACATCAACTCAGGCCCAGGCATCAACCCAGGCCCAGACATCAACCCAGACATCAACCCAGGCCCAGACATCAACCCAGGCCCAGACATCAACCCAGGCCCAGGCCCAGGCCCAGACATCAACTCAGACATCAACTTAGGCCCAGGCATCAACCCAGGCCCAGACATTAACCGAGGCCCAGACATCAAATTAGGCCCAGACATCAACCCAGGCCCAGACATCAACTCAGGCGCAGGCATCAAACCAGGCTCAGGCCCAGACATTAACCCCAGGCCCAGGCCCAGTCATCAACCCAGGTCCAGACATCAACCTAGGCCCAGGCCCAGGCATCAACCCAAGCCCAGGCATCAACCCAGGCCCAGACATCAACCCAGGCCCAGACATCAACTTAGGCCCAGACATCAACCTAGGCCCAGACATCAACCCAGGCCTAGGCCCAGACATCAACCCAGGCCCAGACATCAACCCAGGCCACGACATCAACCCAGGCCTAGACATCAACTTAGGCCTAGACTTCAACCTAGGCCCAGACATCAACGCAGGCTCAGACATCAACCCAGGCACAGGCATCAACCCAGGCCCAGACATCAACGCGGGCCCAGACATCAACCCAGACATCAACCCAGGCCCAGACATCAACTCAGTCCCAGGCATCAACCCAGGCCCAGACATCAAACTAGGCCCAGAAATCAACCCAGGCCCAGACATCAACTTAGGCCAAACATCAACCCAGGTCCAGGCCCAGACATCAACCCAGGCCCAGACATCAACTCAGACATCAATGCAAGCCGAGACATCAACACAGGCCCAGACATCAACGCAGGCCCAGACATCAACCCAGAAATCAACCCAGGCCCAGACATCAACGCAGGCCCAGACATCAACCGAGGCCCAGATATCAACCCAGGCCCAGACATCAACTCAGTCCCAGGCATCAACCCAGGCCCAGACATCAAACTAGGCCCAGAAATCAACCCAGGCCCAGACATCAACCCAGGCCCAGACATCAACTTAGGCCAAACATCAACCCAGGTCCAGGTTCAGACATCAACCCAGGCCCAGACATCAACTCAGGCCCAGACATCAACTCAGACATCAATGCAAGCCGAGACATCAACTCAGACATCAACACAGGCCCAGACATCAACCCAGAAATCAACCCAGGCCCAGACATCAACGCAGGCCCAGACATCAACCGAGGCCCAGATATCAACCCAGGCCCAGACATCAACTCAGTCTCAGGCATCAACCCAGGCCCAGACATCAAACTAGGCCCAGAAATCAACCCAGGCCCAGACATCAACTTAGGCCAAACATCAACCCAGGTCCAGGCCCAGACATCAACCCAGGCCCAGACATCAACTCAGACATCAATGCAAGCCGAGACATCAACTCAGACATCAACACAGGCCCAGACATCAACGCAGGCCCAGACATCAACCCAGAAATCAACCCAGGCCCAGACATCAACGCAGGCCCAGACATCAACCGAGGCCCAGATATCAACCCAGGCCCAGACATCAACTCAGTCCCAGGCATCAACCCAGGCCCAGACATCAAACTAGGCCTAGAAATCAACCCAGGCCCAGACATCAACCCAGGCCCAGACATCAACTTAGGCCAAACATCAACCCAGGTCCAGGTTCAGACATCAACCCAGGCCCAGACATCAACCCAGGCCCAGACATCAACTCAGACATCAATGCAGGCCGAGACATCAACTCAGACATCAACACAGACCCAGACATCAACGCAGGCCCAGACATCAACCCAGAAATCAACCAAGGCCCAGACATGAACCGAGGCCCAGATATCAACCCAGGCCCAGACATCAACTCAGTCCCAGGCATCAACCCAGGCCCAGACATCAAACTAGGCCCAGAAATCAACCCAGGCCCAGACATCAACCCAGGCGCAGACATCAACTTAGGCCAAACATCAACCCAGGTCCAGGCCCAGACATCAACCCAGGCCCAGACATCAACTCAGGCCCAGACATCAACTCAGACATCAATGCAAGCCGAGACATCAACTCAGACATCAACACAGGCCCAGACATCAACCCAGAAATCAACCCAGGCCCAGACATCAACGCAGGCCCAGACATCAACCGAGGCCCAGATATCAACCCAGGCCCAGACATCAACTCAGTTCAGGCATCAACCCAGGCCCAGACATCAAACTAGGCCCAGAAATCAACCCAGGCCCAGACATCAACTTAGGCCAAACATCAACCCAGGTCCAGGCCCAGACATCAACCCAGGCCCAGACATCAACCCAGGCCCAGACATCAACTCAGACATCAATGCAGGCCGAGACATCAACTCAGACATCAACATAGGCCCAGACATCAACGCAGGCCCAGAAATCAACCCAGGCCCAGACATGAACCGAGGCCCAGATATCAACCCAGGCCCAGACATCAACTTAGGCCCAGAGATCAACCCAGGCCCAGACATCAACCCAGGCCCAGGCATCAACCCAGGCCCAGGCATCAACCCAGGCCCAGACATCAAACCAGGCCCAGGCCCAGACATCAACCCAGGCCCAGACATCAACTTAGGCCCAGGCATCAACTCAGGCCCAGACATCAACCCAGGCCTAGGCCCAGACATCAACCCAGGCCCAGACATCAACCCAGGCCCAGACATCAACCCAGGCCCAGACATCAACCCAGGCCCAGACATCAACGCAGGCCCAGACATCAACCGAGGCCCAGATATCAACCCAGGCCCAGACATCAACTCAGTCCCAGGCATCAACCCAGGCCCAGACATCAAACTAGGCCCAGAAATCAACCCAGGCCCAGACATCAACCCAGGCCCAGACATCAACTTAGGCCAAACATCAACCCAGGTCCAGGTTCAGACATCAACCCAGGCCCAGACATCAACTCAGGCCCAGACATCAACTCAGACATCAATGCAAGCCGAGACATCAACTCAGACATCAACACAGGCCCAGACATCAACCCAGAAATCAACCCAGGCCCAGACATCAACGCAGGCCCAGACATCAACCGAGGCCCAGATATCAACCCAGGCCCAGACATCAACTCAGTCTCAGGCATCAACCCAGGCCCAGACATCAAACTAGGCCCAGAAATCAACCCAGGCCCAGACATCAACTTAGGCCAAACATCAACCCAGGTCCAGGCCCAGACATCAACCCAGGCCCAGACATCAACTCAGACATCAATGCAAGCCGAGACATCAACTCAGACATCAACACAGGCCCAGACATCAACCCAGAAATCAACCCAGGCCCAGACATCAACGCAGGCCCAGACATCAACCGAGGCCCAGATATCAACCCAGGCCCAGACATCAACTTAGGCCAAACATCAACCCAGGTCCAGGTTCAGACATCAACCCAGGCCCAAACATCAACCCAGGCCCAGACATCAACTCAGATATCAATGCAGGCCGAGACATCAACTCAGACATCAACACAGACCCAGACATCAACGCAGGCCCAGACATCAACCCAGAAATCAATCAAGGCCCAGACATGAACCGAGGCCCAGATATCAACCCAGGCCCAGACATCAACTCAGTCCCAGGCATCAACCCAGGCCCAGACATCAAACTAGGCCCAGAAATCAACCCAGGCCCAGACATCAACCCAGGCGCAGACATCAACTTAGGCCAAACATCAACCCAGGCCAGGCCCAGACATCAACCCAGGCCCAGACATCAACTCAGGCCCAGACATCAACTCAGACATCAATGCAAGCCGAGACATCAACTCAGACATCAACACAGGCCCAGACATCAACCCAGAAATCAACCCAGGCCCAGACATCAACGCAGGCCCAGACATCAACCGAGGCCCAGATATCAACCCAGGCCCAGACATCAACTCAGTTCAGGCATCAACCCAGGCCCAGACATCAAACTAGGCCCAGAAATCAACCCAGGCCCAGACATCAACTTAGGCCAAACATCAACCCAGGTCCAGGCCCAGACATCAACCCAGGCCCAGACATCAACCCAGGCCCAGACATCAACTCAGACATCAATGCAGGCCGAGACATCAACTCAGACATCAACACAGGCCCAGACATCAACGCAGGCCCAGAAATCAACCCAGGCCCAGACATGAACCGAGGCCCAGATATCAACCCAGGCCCAGACATCAACTTAGGCAAAGAGATCAACCCAGGCCCAGACATCAACCCAGGCCCAGGCATCAACCCAGGCCCAGGCATCAACCCAGGCCCAGACATCAAACCAGGCCCAGGCCCAGACATCAACCCAGGCCCAGACATCAACTTAGGCCCAGGCATCAACTCAGGCCCAGACATCAACCCAGGCCTAGGCCCAGACATCAACCCAGGCCCAGATATCAACCCAGGCCCAGACATCAACCCAGGCCCAGACATCAACCCAGGCCCAGACATCAACGCAGGCCCAGACATCAACCCAGACATCAACCCAGGCCCAGACATCAACCCAGGCCCAGACATCAACCCAGGCCTAGACATCAACTCAAGCCCAGCAAGTCTGTCAACAAACCACAGATCTGCATCATGTGCTACCTCCAGCTGTCTTTGCTGCTAGATCTAGCTACTGGACCAAGGTAGCCCAGGACCCGAGAGTTTGATGATGATAGCACATACCTTCCACACATAAATCTAATAAAAGTACAAGTCACGGTGTCAGTCCTCAGACAATTCATAACAAATCTCTCGACCCTGACTGTGTGACCAACCTGACAGACCATGTACAATTGACTCCCCCCAATTCACATCTGTTCATTGCTATATATAGAGATAAACATTGATCAATCAATTGAGCAACAACAAAATGTCAACATCAGGGGGTATTTTTTTCTTCAGTTATGTTTGTTTCTGTTTCTGTGTGTTTATATATTTTTATTTCTGTCTATCTGTTTATTTGTTTATTACTTTCTGTTTATTTATGTCTGTTTGTCTGTTTATTTCTGTATGTCTGTTTCTGTCTATAAGTTTATTTCTGTCTATCTGTATGTCTGTTTATTTCTGTATGTCGGTTTCTGGCAGTCTGTTTCTTTATTTCTGTTTGTCTGTTTTTGTCTGTCTGTTTTTGTCTGTCTGTTTCTGTCTATATGTTTATTTCTATCTGTCTGTTTCTGTCTATATGTTTATTTATGGCAGTTTGTTTGTTTATTTATGTCTGTTTCTGTCTGTCTGGTTATTTCTGCCTGTTTATTTCTGTATGTTTATTTTTGTATGTTTATTTCTGTATGTATGTTTCTGTCTGTCTGTTTCTTTTTGTCTCTCTGTTTATTTCTGTATTATTTCTGTCTGTCGTATCTGTTTATTCCTGTCTGTCTGTTTATTCCTGTCTGTCTGTTTATTTCTGTTTGTTTATTTCTGTCTCTGTTTATTTCTGTCTCTGTTTGTTTATTTGTCTCTGTTTATTTTTGTCTATCCATTTCTGTCTGTCTGTTTATATCTGTCTGTCTGTTTATTTCTGTCTGCCTGTTTGTTTATTTCTGTCTGTCTGTTTATTTCTGTCTGTTTATGAATGTTGGTTTATTTTTGTCTGTCTGTTTATTTCTGTCTTCTTCTTCTACCTCTTGTAAGTAGCTGGATGTAGTCCGGTGAACGGAGTCTGTCTATTTATTTATGTCTGTTTCTGTCTGTTTTCCATGCATTAACAAATCTTATATAGTTAGTTATTTCCAATTTTGTGGACTTGCAAAATGCAATTGAAGGCTAAATAAAGATAATGAATTAGCTGTAATCTGTATTCTGGTCTGAGACCAGACGTATAGCAGTGCCACCCAGTGTTACCAACAGTTGTTGAGGGGGGTGTGACTGTCAGTGACATGATCTCTTGTAGCTGACTATCACCAGCAACCAATAACTTGTCACAAATATGAATGTGTGTGTGTGTGTGTGTATGACAGCTTTCACCTATTCTCAGAGAGATGACGCCACTGATTTCTTCTACCTGAGCAAGAATGACGTTTACCTGCTAGGGGCTGCTGACTCTCCTGCTGGCACAGACACGGCCGTCACTGCTGTCGTTTACCTGGACTTTTTGCAGAGGTAAATAATGTTGTGTAACAGTTCCAGCCGGAGTATGAGCGTTTAGGGATGGGGTGATGTGGTCAGCGACTCTGAGAACAAAGGTACCTGAATGTGTGCCAAGGTCACTCTGTCTCGACACTACGCCAAGGTCACTCACCGTCTCGATACAAAGGAAAACGGGGTTAGGGGAAAGAATGTGTACAGGTAATGGACTAGGAACTGACCACTGGCGTTCTGATTTAGGTAGTGGGGGATGAGTGACAGACAAGAGGGCAGCGGAGCTTGCTGCGATATTTGAGGGACAGGAGAGCGATGCGTTCCAATTGCAGCTGAATGGAGTCAAGACATCCCCCAGAGATCCATTGGATAGCTCTGATACTGCTTGAGACTATATAATACTAGACAAAATTTAGCTCAAGCAGACTGGCCATGGAGAGAGAGAGAGAGAATTTAGCTAGGAGTCTGTTTAGCTCGCCGACTTAATAGAAGAGTGATTGATAGGCTGTTTTTTGAGTGTGTGAGAACAGGGTTGCTGAACCAGCATACGCCTTCGAGTCTTGGCCAGTCGCTCTATAAGGTGTGTTAGGCGCCCTGTGTCTAAGAGAGATCTTCTTCTTCGTTCGTTCTCAATCTCCCGCTACCAAACCCTGAAAGGGCTTAAGTAGCAGAATGTAGTCCAGAGAATGGAATGCGTTGTGTCGTAGTTTACAGCTTGACTGCAATATTTGCACCTTTCGGTCCAACACATCCAACTTCAGCAAGCATTTTTTGAGTACCGGGCTAGCATTCTCTCTTCGATCCCTTCTCCTTAGCCAGTCTGCCCTGCTGCAGTCTGTTATCCAGGATCACCGCATGGAGGTGTTGAAGAGGCTTGGCAGCTCTCGTTCACTGGCCCTGACGCTAGCAGTCAGCTATGGGTCGCTTGCCACTGCAGCCCATGCGCTGCACAGCATCTTGATCCCTAAGAGAGATCTAGATGTGTGTGTGGTGTGTGTTGGGTGCCCTGTGTCTAAGAGAGATCTAGATGTATGTGTGGTGTGTGTTGGGTGCCCTGTGTCTAAGAGAGATCTAGATGTAGGTGTGGTGTCTGTTGGGTGCCCTATGTCTAAGAGAGATCTAGATGTATGTGTGGTGTGTGTTGGGTGCCCTGTGTCTAAGAGAGATCTAGATGTATGTGTGGTGTGTGTTGGGTGCCCTGTGTCTAAGAGAGATCTAGATGTGTGTGTGGTGTGTGTAGACACAGAGGGAACGATGTATGTTCTGAAGAGTTACGCAAGTGTACAGATCGACTAGGAAGTATTTGGATGTGTGTGTGGTGTGTGAAGACACTGAGGGATTGATGTATGTTCCAGAGAGTGTGTATACGCAGATCGATTGAAAGTGTGATCATATGTGAGTATACGTTGAATATATTGAATGTATTATGTCCGGATCACTTGTCTGAGGGCATCTGAGTGTCACAGAATACAAACGTGAAGACGAGTTGTTGAGAGTTTGTAGGACACTGACTTTGTGGGTTTTCATTGTTCTGGTCATGGAATGTTGACCTCATGTCTTGTCTATGTCCATGGCTACATCTGCTCATGGCTACATCTGTCCATGGCTGCATCTGCTCATGGCTACATATATCCATGGCTACATCTGCTCATGGCTACATCTGCTCATGGCTACATCTGCCCATGGCTACATCTGCCCCATGGCTACATCTGCTTATGGCTACAAAGGAAGACTATCAGATGTGGTGTAACCTGTGTATCAGGTTATTTTCTTTAATAAGGTAGTGGCGGATGAGCCGAATTACTTCCCCTGTCAGTCCCTCCTCTCCCCACCCAGTCCTCTCCGGATCCAGTACTCTCATATATACCCTGCTCTCCCCACCCAGTCCTCTCCGGACTCAGTCCTCCCATATGTACCCTGCTCTCCCCACCCAGTCCTCTCCGGATCCAGTTCTCCCACAGTCCTCTCCCCACCAGTCCTCTCCCCACCCAGTCCTCTCCCCACCAGTCCTCTCCCCACCCGGTCCCCTCCCCACCCAGTCCTCTCCAGACTCAGTCCTCCCATATGTACCCTGCTCTTCCCAACGCACAACATATAGCTGTTCTTCGTTATGTATAGAAGCCTTGTGTTGTTGCAGGTTGTACGAGATCCTCAAGGACTGTATTGGGACCGTCAACGAGCCGTACGTTACCGTCAACAGGATGCTGGTCTTTGAGGTTTTAGATGAAGTTGTGGTGAGTCACAGAGAGGGTCAGCGGGTCGCTGACTCAATGAAGGTGAAGTTGTAGTGAGTCACTGGGAGGGTCAGCGGGTCACTGACTCAATGTACGTCTTCAGTGATCATATGACATAGTTCTTGTCTATTGTAGTCATTTGACATGTTACCAGTTGTGACATGTTACCATTTGTGACATTTTATCAGTCGTGTGTGACATTTGCATGTGACATGTGACCAGTTGTGTGTGACATGTTACCAGTTGTATGTGACATGTTACCAGTTTGTGTGCTACTGTTAAGACAGTTAGCTGATCTAATAGAAGAATGGTTTTTCTATCATCATACGTCGGCCATCATTATGACAACTCTACCACCATTTGTTCTCCAGAATTCTGGCTATGGCCTAGTTTCATCCTACGCAGAAATCAAGTCTCATTTGACGTTTGAGCCCATACGGCCCAAGATTTTGCATCAGGACGAGCTTGCTTCTCGGTTTGTAAGTGGCATGTGTCCGTCTTACCCTGTCATATTAACAAAGCCAGGTTCAGCAGAAACACACTGATCAAGACACCCCTCCCCCCGACATCAAGACCTCACTCCACATCAAGACCTCACTCCACATCAAGACCTAACATCAACAACACATCCCACATCAACACCACACTCCACATCAACACCACTTCCCACACCCCACATCAACACCACACCCCACATCAACACCACACCCCACATCAACACCACACCCTCACATCAACACCACATCCCACATCAATACCACACCCTCACATCAACACCACACCCCACATCAACACCCCACATCAAGACCCCACCACACATCAACACCCCACATCAACAACCCACAACACATCAACACCCCACCACACATCAACACCCCACCACACATCAACACCCCACATCAAGACCCCACCACACATAAACACCCCACATCAAGACCCCACATCAACACCCACATCAACACCACACATCAACACCCCACATCAACACCCCACATCAACACCCCACCACACATCAACACCCCCCCCTCTCATCAACACCCCACCCCACATCAACACCCCACATCAAGACCCCACCCCACATCCACCCCCCACATCAACACCCCACATCAAGACCCCACCTCACATCAACACCCCACTTCACATCAACACCTCACATCAAGACCCCACCTCACATCAACACCCCACATCAATACCCCACCCTACATCAACACCCCACATCAATACCCCACCCCACATCAACACCCCACTTCAAGACCCCACTTCAAGACCCTACCTCACATCAACACCCAACCACACATCAACACCCCACATCAACACCCCACATCAACACCCCACCCCACATCAATACCCCACCACACATCAACACCCCACATCAACACCCCACATCAACACCCCACGTCAAGACCCAACCCCACATCAACACCCCACATCAACACCCCATGTCAAGACCCAACCCCATGCCAAGAGCCCACCCAACATCAAGACCCCACATCAAGACCCAATCCCACATTGAGACTCCACCCCATATCAACACCCCACCCTACATCAACAGCCCTCCCCCACCCCACATCAACACCCCACGTCAAGATCCAACCCCATACCAAGACCCCACCCCACATCAAGACCCCACATCAAGACCAAACCCCACATCAACACCCCACATCAAGACCCCACCTCAAATCAACACCCCACATCAAGACCCAACCCCACATCAACACCCCATATCAAAACCCCACCCCACATCAACACCCCATGTCAAGACCCAACCCCATGCCAAGACCCCACCCCACATCAAGACCCCACATCAAGACCCAACCCCACATTGAGACTCCACCCCACATCAAAACCCCACCCCACATCAACACCCCACCCCACATCAACACCCCATCCCACATCAACACCCCATGTCAAGACCCCACCCCACATCAATACCCCACGTCAAGATCCGACCCCATGTCAAGACCCCACCCCACATCAACACCCCACCCCACATCAACACCCCACGTCAAGACCCAACCCCACATCAACACCCCACGTCAAGACTCCACCCCACATCAACACCCCACGTCAAGGACCAACCCCATGCCAAGACCCCACCCCACATCAAGACCCAACCCCACATTGAGACTCCACCCCACATCAACACCCTACCCCACATCAACACCCAACCCAACCCAACATCAACACCCCACATCAACACCCAACCCAACATCAACACCCGACATCAAGACCCAACCCCACATCAAGACCCTACCTCACATCAACTCTCCACATCAAGACCCAACCCCACATCAAGACCCAACCCCACATCAACACCCAACCCAACATCAACACCCCACATCAACACCCCACATCAACACCCCACATCAAGACCCAACCCCACATCAAGACTCTACCTCACATCAACACTCCACATCAAGACCCAACCCCACATCAAGACCCAACCCCACATCAACACCCCACATCAACACCCAACCTCACATCAACACCCCACATCAACACCCCACATCAAGACCCAACCCCACATCAAGACCCAACCCCACATCAAGACCCAACCCCACATCAACAACTCAAATCAAGACCCAACCCCACATCAAGAACAAACCCCACATCAACACCCCATGTCAAGACCCCACCTCACATCAACACCCCACATCAAGACCTAATCCCACATCAAGCCCCAACCCCACATCAAGAACAAACCCCACATCAACACCCCATGTCAAGACCCCACCTCACATCAATACCCCACATCAAGACCTAATCCCACATCAAGACCCAACCCCACATCAAGACCCAACTCCACATC